>CAHIKZ030005293.1:112500-115000 GCA_903632075.3 Acanthosepion pharaonis | reverse complement strand
CTATCCTTTGTATCTCTCAATAGGTTTTATTCCTTTGCTACTTCCCCCTGGTCATGTTCTGTCATCCACTTGCTTAAATCCACTAGGTATGACATGCGTTGCTTTCCCTCTATTCGACCTTTGCGCATCAGATTTTCAAAGTTGTCCTTTTTCATTACCTGTCCGAGAAATTTCAGCTTCCTCATCTTGATATTAAGTATAAACTTCCTTCTTGTTTGCCTCTTCTTCAAAACCTGATCGTTGCTCACATGCTCAGTCTCTGATAGCATCCTTCAGTAGAACCATACCTCCGTTGCCTCGAGTCTTTTCTTCATCTTTGAGGAGACCGTCCAACATTCGCTACCGTAAAGGAGGATAGATGTCACATAGCAGCTCAGTACTTACTTTCTTTTTACCAAAGAAAGCTTCCTCTATCTTAATACTCTGCCTAGTTGTTGGAATGCATTTTTGGCCATTCCAATACGTCTTCGGATCTCAGCGTCGCAATTACCGTCCTCTGTCAAAATTCTTCACAGATAATTCATTTCTACACCTACTTGATTTAAGTGTCTCCGGTCTGTAAATCGCATTTCGCGTTCATCCTTTTACTGATGACCATGCATTCTGTCTTCTTGTATTTGATGCTTAGTCCATTCTTCTTGCTCTCCTTCGCTACCTTCTGTAGGAAGTTTTGTAATTTCTTTTCCGTGTCTGCTAACAGAACTGTATCATCTGCGTATCTCATGTTGTTAAGGTCGTGACCGCTAATGATGAATCCCGGTAGGATTTCCAAATCTCTCAGAAATGCCTCTCTATTTCCGGGGAGAAGACACATCCTTGCCTTGCCCCTTTCTATTTTTGCATATCTGCTGAACTCATTCTCTATCCGCATACATACCGTTTGCTGCCAGTAAAGGTTCTTGATTATTCTAATATCTTTCCGAAATATATCAAGGTTGCTGAGCAGTTCCAACAGATCTTTGTGTCATACTTTGTCGAACGCCTTTGCGTTACACATCCAAAATACACTGAGGTAAGGGCGCTTTCATTGTTTGGAAATTTGGACATTAAATACATAGTCTTCGCAAGCCATATATTAGTTCAACGTGCAAAGCTGCAATACATCACAGAGAAACAAAAATATTGCAATAATTTAACTTCTTAATAATGCAATAATACATTACAAAATGAAAGAAAAAGTTATAAATTCTTATTAATTTCATGCATTCAATAATTAGAAAAAATACTTCTAATTTGGAAACTCGTAATTTTAAATGCATGAAAATTCTCAGTACACATATGACGCGAAAATCACATAGCATCACAAGCATTTAACTGTGAAAATAACACCACATTTACATGACGTCGAATAAATTCAAAAATTTAAATTAAGTAATGTACTATGCTTGCGGTACAATGAACTTATAGGATTTTGACAAATGAAAATAATCTTGGTGACTGAAAATAATAAACTTTATTTGAAATATTTGGCATTTTAACCAAACTTATATGAACTGTGGAAAATTCGTTCATATTATTACATTATGATACGGATATCAATCCGTGAATTAGGAGAAATATTTTAAAATGGAAATATTTAAAATATTTATTTAGCAAAAAATTTCTGTCTGTAAGTATGTATGTATGTATCCATGACCTATAAACTACACCGTGATTTTTAGAGCAACAACACCATTACAAAGCTGTGATTTCTGAAGCAATTAGGTATTTAGCTGGGGGAAATTCTAATCCCATGCTCAATCATTTTTGAGGGTAAGTCATTTTTGCTCTGAATCTGGAGAATCAGAATTTGGCTCATACATTTGCTATGGTGTTTGTTCAAAAGGAAACGGAGCAACATCAGCCTGCATCTGAAATCAACACCTACATACAACACAATGCTAAGCAAATACTTACAATCAAAAATATATGTAAACTTCAACATGGCCACACACATATTTATATATACTCGACTCTCCCGTCGAATTCAAGCAGATCGGTTCCTAGGATACAGACAGCCCTACAACAGCACATGAGATTTGATTATAGTGGTGAAGGTTTCGTGCAGGACGACCCACACTTTTTGAAGGGCCGAATACAGAGACCTGGTGCACTACGTGCTAAAGGGTCCCCAAACGACACACCGCAGGTTTTGAATTCAGAGTTGTCCTTCTCTTGGACCATTTGCCATCCAAGGCTATAGAACCCAGTCTGTCCTGCTATTTACCCATAGCTGGAGGGAGAAGAAGAGAATTCACACATTTCCAAAGGTTATTAGCACGTAAGTGAATGTAATGGATTCGACTGGAATTCGAAACACGGCTCACCGATTCCTCAAACCAAGGGGCAATCCATTAAGGAGGCGTATATATATATATATATATATATATATATATATATATATATATATATATATATATATATACATGAATCCTTCATACAAAATGTAATATAAATTGAACTGCACCACATATTTGATATATATATGCCTATATATGTGTGTGTGTTTGTGTGCGCGTGT
>CAHIKZ030005293.1:52500-110000 GCA_903632075.3 Acanthosepion pharaonis | reverse complement strand
TATATATATATATATATATATATATATATATATATATATATATATATATATATATATATATATATATATATATATATATATATATATATATATATATATATATATATATATATATATATATATATATATATATATATATATATATATATATATATATATATATATATATATATATATATATATATATATATATATATATATATATATATATATATATATATATATATATATATATATATATATATATATATATATATATATATATATATATATATATATATATATATATATATATATATATATATATATATATATATATATACATATATATATACATATATATATACATACATATACATACATATATATATATATATATATATATATATATATATATATATATATATATATATAAGTGAGTGTGTTTTGTGAATAAAATAAAACAAAGAATGAATAATAAAAGAAACACAAATAAAATAGAAATTAAACAATTTTTAGATAGAAAACCAAACTAGGAATAAGAGACACAAAGTTTCTTATTAATGCGAGTTACACTTCACAAACACACACACACACTATATATATATATATATATATATAGAGAGAGAGAGAGAGATATATATATATAGAGAGATATAGAGAGAGAGATGTGCGTGTGTTGCCTAATAGCCTGTATATTTTTAGTGCAACAGTCCTCAATATCAGAGGGTATTTATAAGTATGGATAGTGTCGCCAAAGGAATCAGAACATCATGTTGACTTAATTTCATGCCTCAATGTCATCATCAAAGAACAAATGTGATTGTAGCTATATATATATATATATATATATATATATATATATATATATAGAGAGAGAGAGAGAGAGAGAGAGAGAGAGAGAGAGAGAGCAAGAGAGAGAGAGAGGGGGGAATTAAGTGATGTTGAAAAATGAGGAAACCGGCCATACCACGGTTTTTTGGTTACGGTTAATGTTTAGTCTTATTTATGTTTATGTCTTTTCCATTGCTTATTTATTGTGGTTGTAGGAAGTTTCTAATTAAATTGCTGAGGAATATTTTTGTTGGCATCGCTATTTTTTTAGTCTTTATTTAGTGTAATTTTCGTTGCTTCTATGCTTTGCTATTTCGAATAAGGTTTATAGGATTTAGCGTATGTGATTCTATTTATTTATAAGGTGGCTGTAGGTGGCGTATTAAGAACTGGTGTTCGTGTCTGTATGTGTAATGTTTAGTAGCACATGCTATATACTCTACTTCTAAATTAAACATAAATTAAACTAATATATATATATATATATATATATATATATATATATATATATATATATAACTGAATCATGTCTCTAGCATGCTTCAGATACCTGCCACTTCATGAAAGCTGCAGGAATTTTTAACTGAAACCTTTATTTAAACAATGGGAGTATAGTCGGCTCGTTATTATTATTCAGCGGGAAAAAATCTCCCCAGGGTAAATATGGTATATTCAGAAAAGTTATGGTTTCCTTCGGTAGCTTGAGCGTTTAATAAACAATGTCCGTGTCTATGTCTCCCTCACTATAGACCATTCAATGACCGTCTGCTTCCAAGTAACAACATAACATCTTGACAAACTGATCTTTGTTCTCGTTTCAGAGGAAGAGCTCTTGATTAAGAGCAACCTGCAGGCCATCTTCGATTTTATGTTTGCAGAAGTTCGAACTTCTCTTTGCTGATGTTCACGGTCTTTTATAGAGGGAATTTCATTGTAACGATCAAAAATGATTCTTAACGACCCGTAATTTGCCTTCACCTACCTCAAATACTGTGTAATCACGTCGCTGTATGTCAACTTAAAAAAACACTTCCCTCGGTGGCGGAGATCACCTCCATATAAAACAAACATTGTGTCAGTTGGTGGCTGAGATTCAGGAAGGTCAGTGGGCAGATGATGTTTCAGCACAGCTTCGTTTGTCTTTCATATTTGGAAATTCTTACATAGTGAAGTTCAAGTGAGTTCGAAATTGAAGAACGTAGTCGTATCTTCGTATCTTTCCAGAAGAACAACAAGCATTTAAAACACCGCATTAGGGTCAACATGAACATTTTGACCCCATCATTGTTTACACATTTTTCCAGATCAGCAAATGCACGCATTTGAGAACTTCTTTTCTTTTTTTCTCTTCATGTTGTATAATTTCTCGTCATTGACCAATCTCCTCGACGATATGACAAATGATTCCAGGAACATCGAATGCTATCAAACCAAATGATATTGTATCTGTCTATATTTCTGAAATGAGGTATTATGTACACTATTTACATTAATCGGACTATTGTCCTCATCTTTGTCACCATATTCATTATATATATTTATTCAAAGACACATGGCACAGTGAATAAAGGCGTTGGTTAGATCAAGTGACAGGACCCAAAGAGTGTGAGTTCAATACCTGGTTAAGGCGGTAGAGAACATTCAGAGGGAAATTAACAGGAGATAAGAGATAACTGACATCCATTAAACATGGTACGTGGAACTAGAACAGTCTACCCCAGTGAGCGAAATAAAGGGTTCAGTTCCACATTCCAGCTACCTGAGGAAGTCTGGAGCGTACAACGGCCGAAACGTTGTTATAAATATGTCGACAAAGATAAGGACAATAGTCCGAATAATGTAAATTATGTAAATGATATTGATCGTAGTTCTGTCTTGGGTTAAGTGGGGTGTTAGGAGATCCAGTTGGAGACTGTGGTCATATCAACAAGATCTCACCTCCGACTTGCGCTAATCAGCTCTACGTGCTCTTCACTGGATCTGTGGACGAGTCCGATCAATGTTTTCATGGCGTCATAACTCTGGGCGCAGGCGAGAATTCTATACACTCATATCTATGTCACTGGTTTCTTTAACGCTCTCCCTCTAATTATTAGCTCTGCTTTTTATAGATTTCATCATCATCTGTTCAAAAAGAAGTTGCGTTGACAAGTCGGCGGAAAGAAACCCGTAATCTGGGAAATGTTGAATGCATCCAAGGATGCATTTCAGACAGTTCTAACAGCCAATGAATGTGTAATAGTGCACTATTTGCATAATTGAAATGCCCAGTCGCTGTTAACTATATTCTTTTTCTTCCGTTCATCTTTAGAAAAATAGTTGGTCCTTATAACTCTCTTGAAGTTTTGTTTTGGCCTTTTTACTGAATATGTATATTCGGTCCTGTTTCCAGCAATTTCTACCTTTCGCTCATAAAATTCACCGAATTTGTACATTCTTCAATACAGGCACATAATTTGTTATATATTGTCAACATGGCGGGCTCTTCTGGACGACTACTATCTCTGAGTTTTCCACTCAAACAAAAACGGGCATTGTACGATTTATGTAAACTGCCTCTGTAGCAACAATGTCTATACAACTCTCCAGAAGAAACACTACTTTTTTGACCATTCCTCGCCGCACTCACATTTCTAAAGCATATCATCACGGAACAGTAAAGTCCGAACAATTCGTATATCTATACTTCGGTCAGGGTACCTCTCGTCAAATAAAACCGAATTTGTGCAGAAAATCTATTTTTCCTTCCTATGGAATGTGATTGTTCCTGAAGGTAATTCCTGCTTCTTAATCACTAGGAACAAGAACTTGACCAGGAGGAATATTACTCTTTCGCTGAATAATCTCTTCATGGGGCTCATCTCTGCCAGGAAGCTCAATGAACTTGATGAGGTTTATTAGTTCACCCGTAACTTTCACCCGGTCAGCTTCTATTTCCAGACTATTTTACACTATTTTCTATTTCCCACACAAATTCTCATCGACTTTGACTGCCTGGTGATCTTCCATAATGAGCGCTGTTTCAAATGTTGGATGAAAATTGAGAAACACACGTTTCCATTTTAGGCCGAATATCTGGGTAACAAAAACCTGAATATCTAACTCATGAATGATTTAACTCTTGCTTTCATGAAGGTCCCTTTTTGTCCTTAACGTAAGATGACTTTTTTTATATAACTCATTGAAACAATATCTGTCGGTATGTCTGAGATGAAGTATGGCAATTATTATTATTATTATTATTATTATTTACATTCTTCGGATTGTTGTCCTCATCTTTGTTGCCATATTCCGTGTGTGTATGGCAACGAAGATGACGACAACAGTCCGTACAATTTAAATAATGTAAATAAATTAAACAAGCCTGAACGTAATTTCATCTCTTTGGAAAATTTGTGTAAACATATTCATATATGACTTTTAAGTGCGTGGATGTGAATCGCTTACAAATAGCAAAAGAAATAACTTTTAATAATAAAGAAAAATCACGTGGTAGAGAAAAACACTTAGCTGTGGAGCAAGCTAAGTGAATAATAATCCAACCTTTAGAAAGAGAGCTATTTATGTTGCCAGGAGCATCTCATTGTGCTAAAGTGGGATAGTCCATTGCTTGGGCTCTGATTGGCTGCTGGTACCTGAGTGGAGGTATTTCTATATAAATACCAGCTTGATTCATCTGTTACTTTGCAGGGTTTGTATTAAGTTACAACCTGCTTATTTTTGTCTGCCAGCTGGACGCTAGCTGGGACCTTTACACCGGTAAGTGCTGTTTATTATTGTTATTCTACATTTTTATAAAGTACGTATATGCTACGAAACATCTCGTAGCCTCCAAAGATTTAACTTCCTCTTACATCCTCGCAAGAACCCGGCGATTAGGAAGACAAATGCAATATGGATATCCATAAAAAAATTTAAAAATTACACATAGACCACATTCGACTTTTTGTGCAAAAACATAAAACTTTTAAATGCCCATCAAATTTAAATTTTTATGTCAAAACCAAAGCCTATTTGATAAGAATAGAAAGAGTAAAGATTGACCTTGCTTCTCTTCTTGTGGCCAAAATAGGCAAAAATCACGAAACAAGAATCAACCAATGCGTAATATTTTAAAAGAAAAACTTTTACTACACAAATAATAGCAAAAAATGTCCAATACAAAGTTTGCACACAATTTTTCTTTTGCGTGCTTATTAGGGCAGGATAACCAATTAGTAACTTTACAAAAAGAGGATTACTATCGAAAAAAGGGAAAAGATTGTTACATTATAGTTAAAAACACGAAATCAATTCCAACATAGAGTACACCCTTTAAAAACGGAAAAAAGTTTGAGAAAGTAAAATTTTGCACAAGGCAGAAAATACGAAGAACAACAACCTTCAACCGTATACCGAAGGGGAACGTCTCCGTACGATGTGATTTTGTATTTTCCACAAATTGTTGTCTCGAAAGCTATATATAGTATTTTACTAGAAAATTAAACTCGAATGATCGTTACTTTTACAGGAAGATGTAAAAAGGAATGTTCTGTCCTGGGTTTGAATATTTTTCATCTGTCGGCTTTTCTTTCTTACGTCATGTTGATTTATGAACTCTTTGGTTGTAGTAATCACCTGTCCATGAAGTGCGGGCGCTAATGCTTTCTCTTCGCGATTAATAGATTTCTGATCGTATCCGATAATAGCAACCTTTTTATTGAACAATATAAGCTTTTCACAAAGGCCTGAGAGAACGACTATCATTGACCATTAAATATAAAAACTTATTTCTCCATCAATAATAGAAAAAAATGAATCCGCAACAATTCACAAATAATTTCGACGGTAACCGCTAATTTTAAAATAGATTTTCACAACAGCAACAATTTAGCTTTACAATCCGTCTGGCTTTAAAAATACATCTTTCTCAAGAGTACGTTTCAAAAACAACCTAGACGATTAAAATTCTATTTTTTTTCATAAAAACCAAATAATAAAAAAAATAAAATTATTTATTCAGATTTCTTAAACATGTATTGCAGAACAGCATTTCTATTAGAACTGCGAAAAACAGGAAACAAATAGGTTGGCAGTTTAAATAATACAACCTGAAATATTTTCTTGAACAACATTCAGGAAGAAAAAGTAAAATGCAAACATTCAAAATCATTTCTGCAATACTTACTATTCACTTTGTTTTGTTGACTCTTGGGTGATTGTTCATATCATTGATCCAGAACAGTCTAAATAAAGTTCACGTTCAAATAAGTGTTTGTCTCTTGAATACTATCTATTACGTGATACTAACTGATTTATAAAAATATGAAGTACTTACAGAATATATTGCACAATCGGGAAACATACAATGATATGATGTTCGAAAACCTTGTAAGACATATTCGAAATGAACTGTGCAGGAAAACCACTTACAAGTTTAAACTACTCAAGTGCCTTTCATCTTACAGTACCTGTTTTTATTTCTGAAAAGAGGAGTTAAGAGAAACGAACGTAAACAATTCCCCACGTAGGATGAGAGGGGAGATTTTATTGAGTTGCAAGAAATAAAATTGTGCTTCCATTGATACTAAACATGTGTTGGTAGCATTCTTTACCGGGCATACCTTAATAACAAATATGTCGGTCGCTTAAATAATACAACTTGAAATATTTTCATGAACAGCATTCAAGAAGATAAATTAAAATGCAGGCATTATAAATACATTTCTGTAATATATACTATTCACTGTGGGTTTGGTTGTTCATTATTGGTTGGTTGTTCACACCACTGATCCAAAACAGTCTAAATAACGTCCATGTTTTATAAAGTGTATATATCTTTAATGCTATCTAATAGCGCTACTATATGTCATATAAGAATATGAAGCAGTTACAGATTATATTGCAACATAACTTCAACTACGAAACATCAACAAATTGGCATCATGTTGTGGTAGGATCCACCTAATTTACATAGTGGAGTACCGACCATATAAATATGGTTGGTACCGGGAGAGGAATCAAGAGATTCAATCCAGAGACTCTGCCCGACTGCGACTAAGTCTACACATTCTCCAGGAACGGTTTTCCCAAGAATATATACCAAAAGACTATATGTAAATATTGTGTACACTTTCTTGTTTCAATACATTCTGTGCTAAGTACATTTTGTGTTGTATTATTAATCCATGCATTAATCAAGTTTCAACACATCATAATGCTCAAATAACTGGTAACTTACATTCGAATTGAACTATGCATGAAAAACATTTACAAGCGTAAACTACTCAAGTGGCTAAAAACCATCTTAACACTATAGCAATCATATCTGTATATAACTTGTAGTGCATAGATGTGAATCTAAATAAAAGAAAAAATAACTTCTTTCCATTTCTGTTAAGTACATATTTGCTACCAAACATCACGTTGCATCCAATGATTTAACTTCTCCCTACATCTTCGTAAGAACCCAGCGATTAGGAATACAAGAGCAATATGGATATTCAGATTTCTTAATCTTGTATTGCATTACACCATTTCTCTTAGAACCCAAACAAAACAAAGCAAATATGTCGGTAGCTTAAATAATACAACATGAAATATTTTCATCAGCAGCATTGAAGAAAAGATAAAAATAGATGAATTAAACACAATTCCTGTATTCCTTACAATTCCCTCTAGGTTATTCAATCTTGGGTGATTGTTTACATCATTGATCCAGAACAGTCTAAATAAAGTCCCTGTTTAAATAAGTGTCTGTCTTTTGAATGCTATCTATTAGCAGCGACTATCTGTTTTATAAGAATATGAAACAGTTAAGATTATATTGCACAATCGGGAAACATACATTGACATGATGTTCGAAAACGTTGTAAGACATATTCGAAATAAACTGTGCAAGAAAACTACTTACAAGTGTAAACTACTCAAGTACCTTTCATCTTACAGTAAATGTTTTATTTTTGTGCAAAGAGGAGTTAAGAGAAACGAACGTAAACAATTCCCCGTGAAGGATGAGAGGGGAGATTCCATTGATTTGCGAGAAATAAAATTGCATTTCAATGATACTAAACATATATTGGTAACATTCTGTTCCGTGTACACCTTAAATTCAGTTCTTGATGCATTGTCTAGGGCTGGATATTACTTTATATTCGTATGCTGTGTTATTATCTGCACTAAATGATGCCATTTCTGAACTTAGGTCTCTGTTTGGAAACCGGAAAGTTATAATATAGACTAGAAATAAAAGTAAAATAAAATAGAAATAAAAATAATAATATGACTTAAGAAATACAAAAAAAATGTATTCACAATTACAATTCACACATTACGAAGAGATTTCATTATGTAAAATGTGTTGGAGCTTATGGTTTTTTGTATTTTATATTTTTTATTTATTGATATATTTTTTTTAATTTTTACAAAAATGATCGGTGCAAAATATCATAAGCCATTTCTGACATGATGTTGGGACCTGGAAGGAAATGTGTATAAAACAGAAATGCAAGGAAATATTAAAGATAATAATAATAATAATAATAATAATAAGAAGAAGAAGAAGAAGAAGAAGAAGAAGAAGAAGAAGAAGAAGAAGAAAAAGAAGAAAAAGAAGAAGACAGAATAATCAAAGCTAATCGCCCCGACATCGTGATTAGAAAACGCAAAGACATAATGTGTCGCCATATTGACATGGCAGTCAACTGACTGCAGTTTATCTGAAAATCTTTAAAAATAGCAAATTACGAGGACATTGAAATCGAAATCTCAAAAATATGTCGTATGAAGACATTCAGGATTTCAGTTGTAGTTGGCGCCCTTGGAAAAATTAGAAAAATTCAAATATACTCATTGAAGGAATCCCTGGTAGCCCATGCCTCAAAGAAATACAATAAACTGTAGCCTCAAGTACAGCCCACACTTTACGAAGGGCTTTATTTATGTAAAATATGTGCGATTTTTTCCTTTTTTTTTTTTTTTTTTTCAAAACTGCTCAGTGGAAAATTTCATGATGCCATATCTGATAAAAAGAAATGGGTATACACCAGAAACCAAAGAAATAATAATAATAATAATAATAATAATAATAAAACATTATCAACGCTTGTAAATAATCCCAATAAAATCCCGGAATTGATTACGGAAAGTATTACATAACTCATACCAAAAACAACTGATACAGACGACCCGAAAAATTATAGACCTATAACATGTCTCTCCACAACGTATAAGTTGATCACGTCTGTACTGACGAACCGTAATTATTCCTTTTTCGAAACAAACAGCATTCTCCCGCTGGAACAGAAGGGATGCAGAAGAGGTTCATATGGCTGCAAAGATCAACTACTGATAAATAAAATGATCCTGGAAAATTGCAGGAGACGACGTAGAAATCTTAGCGCAGCGTGGATTGATTATCGTAAAGCCTTTGATAGTGTTCCACATTCTTGGATCCTTAAGACTTTGGAAATGTACAAAGTCTCCCCTGTGGTATTAAATTTCCTTAAGCATTGCATGGGAATGTGGAACACCAAACTATACATTAGTCACACCAGGGGCACTGCCATATCCAACCGTCTGAATATCCGACGTGGAATCTTTCAAGGAGACTCTCTGTTACCCCTTCTGTTTTGTTTATCCTTAATCCCTCTTACACATGAACTGAACAACAGTAGCTATGGTTACAAAATAAATAAGAAAATATTCAATCACCTACTCTACATGGATGATCTCAAACTCTTTGCCAAAGACGACAATGAGTTGAAAGGCCTCCTCAATATTGTAAAATACTTCAGTGACGACATAGGTATGGACTTCGGATTAGATAAATGTGCAAAGGTAACATTCAAGAAAGGTAGAATTACAGAAACACCATTAAAAGATTTAGATTCTGTCGCAAAGACTAGTGAACTGGAGCATGATGAACCTCATAAGTACCTAGGAATATGCGAAGGAGATGGCATACAACACCGCCAAATGAAGGAAAAAATAAGAAAAGAGTACTACAGGCGTATACGTCTGGTACTAAATACTGCGCTAAACTCAAAAAACAGAATATCATCCATAAACACATTGGCTGTCCCTGTGGTGCAATACAGCTTTAATGTCCTTAACTGGACCATAGCTGAAATTAAGCGAATGGACGCCAAAACGAGAAAGCTTCTCACTTGCCACCGCATGCATCATCCAAAAGCTGATGTTGATCGTCTGTATGTGCCCAGATCCGAAGGAGGCAGAGGATTAGTTCAAGTAGAACTGTCCTACAAAACTACAACAATTAGCCTCCAAAGATACATGGAAACTACAGAAGACTGGATGATGGTATGCGTCAAGGAACATGAAAGTAGTAATAGTTTTTACTCCGTAATAAAAGAAGCCAACAAATTCAAAATGGAGTTTCAAATGGGCGTAGAGATGTAAGTACAGGACAATACACCTGCTGAAACTGCAAAATACTTAAAAAAGACAGCAAGGACGAATGCAACCGACCAAATACAGAAGCGATGGCAAGATAAACCGCTTCATGGCCAATACTCTGCCCGTACCAAACAAGCTGACGTAGACAAAACCCGTACCCATCAGTGGCTACGTAGTGCAGGGTTGAAAGCTGAAACTGAAGGTTTTATCCTTGCTGCACAGGATCAATGCCTTGCTAACTAGGAATTATCAATCACATATAGTAAAATACTGTGTCAGCCCAAAATGCAGATTCTGTGATAAATATCCAGAAACGATTGATCATCTTGTATCAGGTTGCATGGTATTGGCACCCACTGAATATAAAACCCGGCATGACAGAGTGGGCCAATATCTGCACTGGAAAACCTGCTACTTCTACGGGAAGAAAACTGAAAGAAAATGGTATGAACACCACCCAGACCCGGTTACGGAGATAGGACCTGTTACAATTCTATGGGATTACACAATACACACTGACAGAACAATCAAAGCCAACCGCCCAGATATTGTTATTAAATACCACAAACAAAACTGTGCCTCCTTATTGATATGGCAATCCCTGCTGACTGCAATGTATCCTTGAAGATATTCAAAATATAAGGACCTTAACATCGAAAATGTGGCATATGGGAACATCAACAAACCCTGTTGTAGTTAGAGCCCTAGGGCTGGTTGGAAAAGATTGCATTAGACTAATTGAAGGGATTCCTGGAAGTCCATGTCTCAAGGAGATACAAAAAATTGTTCTGACAAATACAGCCAACACTTTACGAAGGGCTTTATCTATGTAATTTTTTTTTGTCAGTGGAAAGTGTCATGATGCCATTTCTAACCTTAGGTCCCCGGGCGGGACCGGAAAAAAATGTGTAAACGCCAGAAATCAAAAAAAAAAAAAAAATTTTTTTTTTATTATTATTATATATATATATATATATATATATATATATATATATATATATATATATATATATATATATCCGTATTACCAGTTTTTGACTGGTAGGGATAATTTCAAGGAGAGAGCTCAATGTAGACTACAGAGAATAATAATAATAATAATAATAATAATAATAATAATAATAATTCATTTCTTCACCTTAATGCTGAATATTTCGAGTCTGAAATTAATAAAAAATCAATCCATGAAGATCAGAAAAGCGATATTCAATAGCGAATTGATCAAGTTCATTTAACTTGACTTGGGCAACGTTTGTTCCTAGTCCTCTGTACATGTGGAACATCCGCTATTAGCCTTGTACCACTCTCTTTTCCGGTGGGTAGATATGTTTTGGTATATAGGTTATGTCATGCAATAATTATATGACAAATCATATCTGATGTTTTAATAATTGTACTCTTAAAATGTTATGCATTTCAGCGAAAATATGCATTCCTAGCAATGGACCATCACAAATAAAATGGCAACATCGATTTTTCCAAAATCTTGATTCTGGAATTATTTTTCTCAGTTTTTTTTTATTTTAATTTTCAGATAAAGAGTAATTCTGATTGATGTGAAATCTAACAGACAGGGCATATTAATTCTTTTAGAAAGTAACACTAATTGATGCCAAAGCGGCGATGGCTTCACAATTTATTTTTTTTTTAATATCGATTGAAGTGAACCTGTAACAGATGAAGAAGCTTAATCGTTCATGAGTAAAATACTGATGGCTGTTAAAATGTAGAAAACGTTTCACTTTAATTCTAAAAAAAAAAGAGCAACAATCTGTCGATGTTAAAATAGAGCAGATATGGCGTTTTCTTTGTTTAAAATATAATACGGGTTGATATTAAGTGGAGCAGACAAACCACCTTACAATTTTTTTACCGATACGGATTGATGCCACGCAGACATGGCGGCTAAAATCTTTAAAATGGAATAACAACTCAGGTTGAAATTAAGACGTGACATCCATTTTCTTTCGAAGTAATAATGATATTGACTGATTCTTGAAAAGTAGCAAGCATAGGATCTTGATTCTTTTCTCAAAATACTGATTTATGATAAAATTAAGCAAATGTGGCACTTTACGACATTAGAAAGAAACAGTGATTGATGTAAATCTGGAGCAGTTAAGACATTTGAAATAAAACGAAAAACAAAAATATAATACTGACTAATATTCAACATGAAACTTTGATTTAAACCATTTAAATTTGAGAGAAAAAGGTGACATTTTAAAAACATAATTATCTAATTACGTTCACATCAAACCATGCAACAAAAATAAACAATTGCAGTATCTTGAGATTTTACTAGATTAATATATTCTTGCCCTCTATTCATTTTTGACTAGTATTTGTGTCATTTGAATTTCTGTTGATTTCAGGAAACCTAAACAGACCGTCATTCTCCGACCATCACTAATATATAGTTATCGGAAATCAACAATTAATTCTCAATGATATCTAAATGTATATCACTTACATTTTTGCAAGCCTAACTTAATGAATAACTGTGACTTGTAGAAAGAAAATGATAACGGTTTTAATCCATCCGAAACTATATGTTTTTTTTGTTGTTTTTTTTAACAGCGCCTGTTTTTACGCCTAAGGGTAGAAATAATACATCGATTAGCTGCGATTAAAAAGTACCTTTAAATAAGTTGAAGAAATTGCTACTCAAATTTAACACATCTTTTATGTGCCGTGACCTTTGAAGCCTTTTTTTTTTATCTACAAGTATCTCCACAATACTTCCTGTTCTTTAAACAACTAAGAAAAATTTCCGCTTGATTATCCCTTCCAGTTTACACATTGTATATCCACAAACTCGTTAGGTAACTTTCTCAAAGCCTTCTACAGTCCTATTTCCACCAATATGTATTGCGCAAAGTTTTACAACTCCTCTTTCTTCATTACAGTGATTTTCCAAACGTAGCTTAGATGTGGCACAAAGCCGAAAGTAGGGCGCACCCAGTTAGGATCGAACTCACTACTCAGTCGTAATTGTTCTCGCGAGACAAGCTTGTTAACCATTACACTGTCTCGAGGTGCCCCCTCTTTCTTCATTATATGACTCAGAAGCTAAGTGTCTTTTTCATTTTAATTTCGAGTGTTTATATTATCTTTAATTTCAATTCACCACATTTTCAAAATCTTTCTATATATTCAGATGTATGCTGCTTCTAATCTCTTCATCTCTGAGAAGATTGTCAAGAATTCAATACAATATATGAAATTGACACTACACAGCAATCCAACACGTATTACTTTGTAATGAAATTGCTTGTATTCTGAATACATTTCCAACTTTTGGTAGGTGACTCTGGCTAAACATGTGATTACATGTATAGTCAAGTATTCAATACTATATATGGAATTGACACTACACAGCAACCCAAGACATATTACTTTGTAATGAAAATGCTTGTATTTTGAATACATTTCCAACTTTTGGTAGGCGACTCAGGCTAAACATGGGATGATTGAGCACAGGATAGAAGATATCAAGAAAAAATATAGCAAGAACTATAAATGAGAGGAAATTATAGAGAGACATGATCAACTACGCGATGATGCGATATAGCACATAGAAAAATAATTGTACTTAATCTTTCAAATATTATCTGCAATGCAATCAAACTCTAAACGAAAAAGAAGGATTGTATTTAATGTTTTAAATATTATTTGCATTGTGATCAAACTGTAAACGAAGCAACTCGCTGATGAATACAGAAAAGTAGGAAAGGTGTTTAGGAAATAAAACGGTCGGAACTTAACACAAATAAACAAAGTGATTATAAACGTAAAAAAACAAACATTTTTTCTGCATTCTTTTCGTATAGCCATTAAGACACGAGGTAACTACTTATGCTTTATATATATATATATATATATATATATATATATATATATATATATATATATAAAAAACTTTTTCCTCAGAAGAGATTTTAAATTATGGGTAAATCTTTAATTATTGATAAATGAATTCAAATATTTCATTTTCTAGATTACGAAAATCTCAGAAAATGAATTTTCAAAAATTCTTAAATTAAATATAGCATTGTTTTATTTACTAATCGACAACATTTCGATAATCTCTTCTTGTGGACTGTGGCTATAGAATCACAAACAATAACATGTACCAAATATTAGAAACCACACCACTTGAAGACTACCAAGAGTAGCAACAATTAAATGGATAGCACATGTAACTCGATGAAAAATAATGACATAATCAAGGTGTTAAACATCTACACTACTTCAAATAAAAGATTTGGAAGGAAACTTCCATCAATTATGAACTTAACACACCTATTTTTTTAATATTATTTCAAGAGAAAGATTTTATAAATTTCAACCTAACTTAGTGCCGGCTGCTCAGTCAATAAAGGTCAAATGTTTCCTCATAGGGAAACGGCTAATATTTACCACTATCATTACCATTATATAAAATCCAAAAATAAACTTCATATATTTATCGCTAAGGCAACATACTCTCATATGTGATGTAATCTAACAAGGCTAGGGTAAAACGTACGTTACACTCAAAGTATATTTCCTGTTACTGCAGGAAACAAACCGGGTTGTAATAATTTCGTATTTTATTTGTTTTATTCATATTAGTTTTCACGGATATTTTAAGGATTTGAAAAGCAAGCTAAAACTTGCTCTGTTATTTTATTGGAAAGGAATCTTTCAAATCACACAGAAATACAAACATTTATATATAAACAGGGAAAGGATTTGGTGGGCTTCTTTTAACCTTAATTCTTATATTTTATTTCAGTGATTTTGATTGCGATTTTCATGACAGTCTCTCCTGCGTTCGCAACACGAATTACACAACCATCTGTCTTTTGCAGCTTGTGTTAAATAAATATTCAGTTGTGAATAGAATGTTATTTGTTTTGTTTAACATTCAGAAAGTGGTGAATTTGACTATACAGGTTAAGCAACATCATATTTTCCCAATATGCAAGTACAATACAATTGCCTATTTCATCGACTACTGTCGAATATATTTTTACAGCACATAAAACCCATTTATTTATCAGCGTCGTACCCATCAAAATGGGGCTGTTAATAATAATATGATAAAATATATCATCATCAAGGCAGTCTCAAGCTCAAACAAATGTATGTATATATTGTGTAATATTTTTTAGAGTGTGCGCAACAGTAGATAATATCTAGATCATTGGCAGAAGGCCGAAGGTTAACACGTTGATGTTGAGGAACAGTCGAATAGATTGTTCATTACTCTTGAACTCTCTGCCTTGAGCAGAGAGGAACCCGGTCGAGGCTTTGCCGAAGGGCAAAGTTTCATCCGGGGAGGTTCTACGGGAATAGTTTTGGCCGAGCCTATGGGCTCGGAGAACCCACGGTAAATTTTGCCTATTGTCACATACATCCCACGTGGAGGTTGGGGCTGTCAAATATTAACACGTTGAGGCAAAGCAAGTGAAGCACTTACTCTATGTACGAAGTTTTTTCTTTACTAAAGTTAAAGCAATACATGGCCCAAGAGCCACTCAAGTTAGAGGGTTACTTCGTGGGCTTATTAAAGCGTATTAAAGTACAAGCGTTAATAGCACATAGCAGTTTTTTTTTCAAAGCAGATACAGATGTTAGAAGGAACTTGAAACAAAACAGGAAAAAAAGGATAAAACTCTACTCGTTTTAAATAGACCTGGGAGGTGTTTGAAACAGTCTATAGGCGAACCAATCTACTCCTATGAAAGATGGTCCATACCCCCTTCATTATCCTAGCTCCTACTATAATTCGGTCGGTACACACTTCAGGCTTCCTCATTTGTTTTGTTTGTAAGAGTACCAATAGAATGTTTTTCTCATTTTCATTCAGCGATTTTCTCGGTGTAAAAATAAATTTAAGATTATATATATAATCAGGATATAACAAGGAACTGCCTAAACTGTGAAGAAAAATTTTAAACATCAATGTAAGTGAAGATTTGTCAAAATTATGAAATTAGATTATTTTATATATTCGCGGAAGCATTAAAAGAATATATCCTATTGCTTCATCAGTTCCACCCAAAAAATACACCCACGTAATATATATATATATATATATATATATATATATATATGTGTGTGTGTGTGTGTGTGTGTGTGTTTGTGTGTGTTTGTGTGTGTGTGTTTGTGTGTGTGAAGAAATATAGTTTTAAGGTGTGCTATATTTATGGGATAAAGTGCTCAATATCATATATAGAGCGTATGTAAATATAAGTATAAAAGTGGAAAATGAAGTCAACACTCAAAGGCGACATGGTAGAAGTAATCATCAGGAGGCCTTATATGTACATATATATATATATAGAGAGAGAGAGAGAGAGAGAGAGCGAGAGAGAGAGTGAGAGGGAGGGAGGGAGAAGAAAAAATAACTGCTTCTAAATTTAAATGTGATGACGTTTCTAAAAAAATTTCGAATGTTTCTATTTTCGAAGAGTATAAAAGATATCTGATAATAAGTTCAACATGTTTATATGATTTATGGCCCTGATGAGCCTTTCGACGCGAACTTCTTGAATCAGTCACTTCAGCTTATCAGAATTTATTGAGTTTTTATATATATATATATATATATATATATATATATATATATATATATATTAGTAATTATATAGGTTGAGAATGCTCACTACTAAAGATAAAACTGTTATAGATACTGATAGTGAAGTCAGAGAAATCAACATTGTTTTCTCATTTTCAGGCCTCAATGTATTTTTGAGAACAAGCGTTGTTACTTCTTTAGCTGGCTATCTAAATAAGCCACTAAGAGATTATGTGAATTCGGCGAAAGTGAAAACTCTATGTGCACATCGTTTTGTATGGATAATGCTTAGATTTATTTTTTTGTTATCTAGATTGCTTATTTTGTTTGTTTGGTTGAGTTTATATGAATAGATTCGCTTTAATTATGCTAATTATATTTTGCTTGCTTTTTTAAATATTTATTTATTATTTATACACTCATTAGTTTTTTTATATTATTATCTCCTGTAGTTTCTTTCCGTTCTAACAGATACAAAATACAATTATTTCTTCTGGTGTTGTGTTATAATTGATTTCAGAATGCCGTGTTCGTATCCCACTCGAGTTCGTTGGACTTTTTATGCATAGATATCATTGTGAAAGGCATGAATCCATCTCTTTTTCCCCGGCAATTGGTTTATTTAAGGATATGAATATCAAATACATTTTGTCAAAGTCATACACGGTCAATTAAGTATGAAAGTCAGATCGAGGAATCGGAGAGCCGAGTTCGAAATCCAGTCAAATCCATTACAATCACTTACGTGCTAATACCCTTGGGAAAGATATGAATCCACTTCTTCTCCCACTAACTATGTATAAATAACAGGACAGACTGGATTATTTAGACTCGGTTGGCAACCAATCTCCGTCAGAAAGAAATGGCAACCGACTGCGGGAAAAAAAAACAATCTGTCTCTTCAGTCATATATCGAAAGATACACGATCCCCCAAGCGTGTATCACATATGACAATTAATTGACTGACTACAGCCAAGGTGCCCCCATAGTAACCCCCACTCGCCACCGTCGGATGGACCAACCACATACCTCATCCGTCTTGAATATTTTTCTTCGTGATATATGTTAATGACATTTACATAGATTTTAAATTCTTGACATGAACTAGATTAGCTTTCTGTTATTTGTTAACCAAAAAAAATCTCTAAGTAATACCACTATTCTTCGATTTATTGGAAGCCAACTTAGTTGATATTTCAACACTAACGTAGTAAAAAAAATGATTTGGTATAACTAACATTATAACTATACATGAGGGTCCCTAATTTGAAGCCTATATTAGCTTAAAGTATAATCCGGTCGACAAACATACATGAACAAAAAAAGCTAAATAAAATCACGTTACTTAAATCTAATGAACTTTATACCAAATAACCAATATTAGAAACAGGTAAATATAAACGAAAGAAAAATATACTAAAAAACTAAAATGAATATATAATTCCCAATAATGTATATATACATATAGGTAGATCTGCATATGTCATGTTATCTTTACACAGCAATGGTATTATTCAATAATTTTATTTATGTCTTCCAAACGGAAATGTTTAGGTTGATTTCGTAGCCATCGTTTCACCACTAGCTTCTTTCGTCACCGAATGCGTAGAAGGTTTATTGTACCCAATCATTATACACTATAGCTCCGGTAGATACATTACTGATCCTCATAATTGCCATCACTTCTGCTGACTGGATTCGTCTCTCTTCCCTGCTAAGGCATCCACCCTCTGGGTATGTTCTTCCGAGCGCAAAGTTGATGGGTGGGCAGGTCGTATATCGTTGTTTAAAGAGTTATATTCACTCATAAATGTTACATAAATTGATTCATAGTGACTGTTTCATTCTGCGCCAATGCCTAGCGGTGGATTTCCGACCAGACAACTCGCAATAATGCACGTTTTTCCTCACTGAGTCAATATCTAAGTGGAACGTCAATACGTCTGGCCTCGATACTCCATGCCAATCGACTGAACGATGATATGTTGCGCGCGGCTACCTATCCTATAGTCCCTGTTATTTGCAGCGCATAATTTAAAAAATTTACATATATATATATATATATATATATATATATATATATATATATATATATATACGCACAGACACACACTATTTACATCGTTCCGACTGTTGTCCTCAACTTTACTGCTATATTCACAACTTTACAGCCCTTTTACTCTCCGGCCTTCTCCGTGTGATATACGTGAGAATTTCGAATTAAACCTTTTATTTGGATGTAAATAAAGTGTAGGTTTTGAAATTCCAAAGAAAAATTGTGTTGACTTCCAAATGCAGATTCTGTAATGAATATCTAGAAACAGTTGACCACATTTTATGAGGTCGCACGCTAATGGCGTCCACCGAATAAAAGAAAACTTGTCATGGCATCATGGATCAATATTTTCTCAAGAAAATGCACATTTTTATGGAATCTAAACAGAATGAAATAAGTATGAGCACCACCTAGACCGTTTTACAGTCAAAGGACCTGTAACAATGGCATGCCACTTTACAACACATGACGACAGAACAATCAAAACTAATCACCCAGACATAGTGATCAAAGACAAGCAAACAAAAAAACAGAAGGCTCTTTCATATTGACATAGCAGTTCCTACAGCCTGTCATGCAACTTTCAACGTCTGCAAAAGTACTATCAAAATGCTAATTGAAATGTGGCACTGGATAGGTATCTTCATCAGATCATGTCTTAAAAAAACATAGAAGCGTCTTACGAAGAGTTTTTTTGTTTTGTTTTTTATCTATGGAGGTTGTGTGTTTTTAGCATGTTTTAGGTTTACTTTTTTTACGCAAATATTCTTCGGAAATACAAATGTGCAAATGCAACATTGAAGAAATAAAGAATTACAGAAACACACAATAGATTTAGATTTTAGATTTTGTCATAAAGGTTAGAGTAATGGAACGAGTAGAAGCCTAAAGGTACCTTGGAATTAGCGAAGGAGATGGAATATAGCGTACCCAAATGAAGAAGAATGTAAAAAATGAGTCTTACAAAAGCTGGATTAATATATATATATATATATATATATATATATATATATATATATATATATATATCAAACATAAATACATTGGCTGTCCCTGTGGCGCATTAAAGTTTCGGCATCCTTAACCGGACCATGGTTGAAATCAAGCGAATTGACGCCAAAACAAAAAGCTTCTCACCTGCCACCTTATGCATTATTTCAAAGCTGATGTTGACAGTCTGTATGTGCCCAGATCCGAAGGAGGCAGAGAATTAGTTCAAACAGAATTGTCTTACAATACCATAATAATTAGCCTCCCAAGATATCTGGAAACTGCAGAAGACTGTCGGATGATCCGTGTCCAAGACCATGGAAGATGTAATAAACTTTATCCTGTAATAAAGGAAGACGGAAAGTTCAAAATAGAGTTTCAAAGAATTGACAGTAAAGCATAAATACACCGAATGCAGCTGCGAAATACTTGAATAGAAAGCAAAGGCAAAGGAAACGCCCAAATACAGAAACGATGGCAAGATAAAAAGCTTTACGGTCAGTACTATGCCGGTACCAAACAAGCTGATGTAGACAAACACCATACCCATCTGTGGTTACGTAAAATCTATGTAAAAGCTGAAACGGAAGGATTTTTTGGTACTGCACATGACCAATACTGACTAGCTAGAAATTATCAAGCGCGTACACTGAAATGAAGATTTCCGGGAATGTTAATCATCTTGTATAAGGTTGCATAGTATTGGCACCCACTGAATATATCTGCATTTGAAAATCTGCCTTTTTTACGGAAAGAAAACTTCAAAAAAGTGGTATGAACAGTACCCAGATCCGATCACGAAGACTGGACCTGTAACAATTTTATGGAACACAGAGCATTCAAAAATATCTCCCAGGCATCGTGATTAGAGACCGCAAAGACAAAATGCGCCTTCTTATTGACATGGTAGACTGTAATGTATCTTTTAAGATCTTCATACACTATTAAAATACAAGGACCATGAAATCTAAATCTCAAAGATGTGGTACATGAGGACATCAACAATGCCTGTTGTAGTTGGAGCCCTCGTATTGATTGGAAAATCCCAATAATCAGTGAAGGGATTCCTGGTATCCCATGCTTTAAAGAAATACAAAAATGTATTCACAAGTACAGCTCACATTTCAGGAAGGGATTTATCTATGTAATTTAGTGTGATTAGCTTGTCACAAATTACTCAGTGGAAAATGTTATGATGTGTGTTATGATGTATGTTATGTAAATACAGATTTGGCCACACGCTATTCCGGAGTAATTCTATTAGAAGTTGTCGGTTTCTCTGCTTTCGGTAGTAGAGGAACCCAACGAGTCTCTATCTACGGCCAATGTCTCGATTGGGGAAAAGTAGGCAGCAATTCAACCCCGTGTATGCGGAGTCTACAAGGAATTTTAGCCGGAGTGTGCGTGCTAGGAAAGCTCCACATTAAATCCAGCTTTGTACCACATCCCATCTTGTTGAGATGCTTCGGGTAAATACTGTGCTTGTCGCGCAGAATCCACTCAGAGCTTTTCGGACTGTCTGCTTTTGGGCGTAGAGGAACTCAGACGAGACTATACCTCCTAGCAGAATCTCTTGTATGCTGTGTCTACGAGGAATTTTTGCCGATTGTACCACCGCGGAAAAACCCTTTTTAAAAACCGGACTTCTGCCCCGTCTCGCTTTGTAGGGAGACTTCGGGTAAATACCGAGCTGATAGGTCGCTACTCCGGAGCAGTCCTCTCAAATAGTGTCAGTTTCTCTGCCTTCGGGCGGAGAGGAACTCGAACCTATGCCTATGCTAATTAAAAAGCCATGCGACACCTTATATGCGGTGTCTACGGAGAATTCTTGCACGAGCGTAAGCGCTCGGAATGCCCCACTTTAAAAATGGCCTTGTGTCGCATCCCGCCTTTTCGGGAGGCTTCGTGCAAATACCGAGCTGACATAGCAGTACCATCTTAGAGAAACACCACAATGAAAATTATCGGAAAATTATCCAAATACAAGGACCTGGAGATCGAGATTAACAGGATATGGGGAATGAAGACTGAATCTGTACCAACAGAAATCGAAGCTCTGGGCCTCGTAAGAAAAGGAATGGAAAATTTTACTAACATTCTTCCAGGTAACATAAACATACAATTTACACAGAAGATCGCCCTACTAGCAACATCTAATATACTAAGAAGAGTGCTATCAATTACATGACAATTCTACTACAGGGTCTAAGTACTATAGTTTGGACCCGGATCGAAAGCATAGAAAGCAGCAATCATAACATTCACAAATTATGATAATAATAATAATAATAATAATAATAATAACGTTCGAAAATTTAATTTGCAAATATTTATTTAAAGAATCGAGATTTATTAATAAAAAAAATGATCTGAGAAATATCTGTTGTTAGAATGATGTCAACCAATCCTGCTAGAATTTGTAGCTCCTTGCTGTAGACGTTAACTAAATCTAGTGTGAATAATCAAGACAGGGAGTCTAATTCTAGCGAGAATAAGCATCCTTCTCTTACGCTCCGTAAATTTATTTTTTATCCGTATGCTGGTGATTTCTCCAAGTAAATATTGTGGGTTATTTTAATATCATCCCCAACACTAGTAACGGAAACAAATATAGAATATATATTGAATTTGCGCGTATCCTTGTCGAAATGCTACATGCCTTTATAATGTTATGGTTATCATATAAATTGAACGCATCCAGCATATCTACGTATCTGTTTTTTTTGTACAGATGGGGTTAGAGATCAGGAGGTAAAATAACATAATATTGCACATTATATAATTACAAACTTCTTTAGCTGGGGAATTGTGCGCAAAAAAAAAAAAATTATATATATATAGGGTGCCTAGTAAAAAAGCGGTAATTTCAGAAAGGAATTTGTTCAACTATCATGACTCATGCCCTAAGTGAAAAATCTTTGTACATGTTTTTCCGAACGTTCAATACAAAGTTGTAACCAGGAGGAGACAGTTGCTTTATTTAATTCCATGAATATCAAGGCATTTTTTCAAGATTATATACAGTCAATTATTTATGAAAGTCAGATTGAAGATTCGGAGAGCCGAGTTCGAAATCCAATGAAATCCATTACATTCACTTACTTGGGAAATGTATGAATCCTATTGTTCTCCCACCAGCTATGGGTAAATAGCCAGACAGACCGTGTTCTATAACCTTGGATAGCAATTGGTCTACTGCAGAAAGAAACGGCAACCTACCGCGGGAAAAAAATCCGTCTCGTCAGTCATGTATCAAAAGATACATGATAGCCTAAGCGTGTGTCGTACATGGCACATAACTGACTGAATGAATTTAGAAGTTTTTTTATTGGAAACCCTGTAATCATATTGAAATTCTCCTAGTTTGGTCCCGAGACTCACTTGCTATTTAATCCATGCTTGGGGGCTAGAAAGATTATTTTTGTTAATAAAATAGTCCATGAAAACATGGATTTATATCGTGAAATAATTTGTAAATATCTCGTAACTCAACTTTATTTACACAGTAAAACAGAATAATTATTTTAGAGAAAAGAGTATATAAAAATTGAAATTTTAATACTTTGCTATCATATTGACGAAGCTTTCAAAACTTCATCAGATCTAGACTCGCATGTCATCCAATACATTCAGAAATATCCTAACAACATGTTATATTCTAACATTTTTCAGGTGCAATGTTAAAAATGTTTTCAGTGAATGGAATCAGTAGGTTTTAAAGAAGAATATCCATCAACAAATTACTTAGACTGGCGCTACAGAATCTCAAATAAACAATGTTACCAAATTACAATATCTGCATCACTTTAAATCGCCCAACAGCGACAACTACTATAAACTGATAAATCATGTAACTCGAAGGGAAAACAAAGACATAATTATGATGTTGACTTTCCACAGAAACTTAAACAAAAGTTTAGAAAGGAACGCCTTATTAATACTACAAAGAACGGTAACCTGAGAAATCTATTTTCGAAAACACTCTTTAAGAGGATAACTATATAAATTTCAACTGAAAGTAACACTAAATATTTTATTAATAAATTCTGAATGTTTCCTGTATGAAAACGACCAGTCACGCTATTACTATTATCATTATCATCATATTAAATATTTTCATAATGGTACCATCAAAAATGAATGTGCTTAAAACGATGTTAGTTAAATAGAATTATCCAAGTAAATGACCGCAATAATGTTAATTAAAGGTTTTTTTTTTTGATTTTTTGATTCCCTTAAAAGAGAAAGTCAAGTGTTTCTACATATAAAAGTTCAGATTCAAAGTAAACAAGAAAAAAAAATATGAAGGCAAAATACTAATCAAAAACTATAATTATCTTTTGGGGAAATAAGAAAAAGGTGTTTATTTCCGCGCCGTGCCAAACAAAATTCTTTGCATGGCTTGATTAATTGAGTCTAATATAAAGTAAATAGGAATATTGAAAATAACAATTTTAGAGAAAAAAATCCATTATCAGTATATATTTCTTCTGTTAATTGGCGCTATATCCTTTTATAATAACGGATAAAGCAATTGTAATTAGCTCTCTAATCTGACTGATCGTTTTGGGTTGAAATGTGTTCACATCTCAAGAGAAAACTTACCACTGTCGCGAGTGTATTTAACTGCGTTTTACGGCAAACTAATACCGAGCGTGTGTGCAACGATGAGGCCTTACAGAGGTTGCAAACAGAGAGGAGCCTTATATTTAATAACAGGAAGAGGCAGTTGAAGTTTCTGGGACATAATGAGGAAGGAGGGCCTAGAGAATCTAATACTCATGAGTCAAACACAGGGAAAGAGAGAGATGGGAAAACAACGCGTGGCATACCTGGCGGACTTAAGCAAGTGGATGACAGAACGTGGTCTGAGGAAGGAAGCAGAGTGAAGGAACTTGTTTAGATCTGCAAGGGATAGAAAGAGGTGGAGAGCTATGATCGCCTACGTCCAGAAAGGACATGGAACATAAAAAAAGAATCTATTTTTTCTATAAATACAGGGATTACTGCGAGCATCTGAGCACAATGAAATAAAATAGGTATTCAATAACCTAAGTATGGTTAGCGTACAGTTTGCTCTAACGTAAAATGGAATTTGCTATCTGAGTTCAAAATCAGTCGTATGTCTTGTTTAACTTTGCAATTATACTCTTGAGAAAAGCATGGCGACATCTCCGCTACGCCTAATTAAAGGCTAAACAGAAAGCTCACCTTTTAAATAACGGCGTGTGTAGAAAAACAACTACCTTGAATTCAAGACTTTGAGGAAGACAGTAGGAAACAACTATATTGTCCTGACTCAGAAATGATGGCAGTTAGATTTAAAGAAAACTATATAGAAAACCAAGAGGATTTTACATACCGAAGAGACATGGTATTTTTGTTTTTGAAAAAAGATTTGCTTGCTTACCAATTCAAATTCTCATTAAATATCTTCCAAAGTAACCTTGTGTTGAACTAACCTACGTTTATGGGTTTAGAAAATCCTTTTTTTTTTTTTTAAATCTGGGCAGATGTAATTCAAGCTTCAACGGTAGTGTCATGGTAACCTAGGTCTTCCTTCATATCATGTCCTAGTTGATCGCCTTTTCTCCTTACTGGATTCGACCTAACCGTAGTCTAAAACTTAAGCTACGAAACCTACTGTATCAAATGGGTTAATGAGCTCGAAACACAGATCCAATTATCGCCGATCACCGAAACTTTTATATTCGACATCATCACTTGATAAGACACCGAGGGTGTTGAAACAAAATGGCTATTTTTGTAGTGATTTTATAACATATTTATGTTATAAATATTTTTTTAATAAAAATAATTATATATATATATATATATATATATATATATATATATATATATATATATATATATATACACGAAGTGTGTCTGAAAATTAACGAGACTGATATCAGATAATTTATTTCAAATCAAAACAACAAAATAAACGTGAGCTAAACGTGAGCTGAATGTGGCTTTATTATTTTTTGTTTATTTTTCTTGCTTATTTATTTAATTATTTATTTTCGCGTGTGCTTGTCATTAAACCTTGAATGTATCATTTGTTGAGATCCGAATCATAACGTTGGTAGGTTTTAATAATGAAATCTGTAATATCTTTTCCGCCATATTTTACACCTAAACTAACAACTTCCTGTTGTATATACGATGTTTTAAATTTGGATAAATTTGTAATTAATTCATTTCTGTCGGCCTTAGACCATTTGTATTCTAATGTATTTAATTTATTTTGTAAACTACAGATTTGTTTATTGTTATGTTATATTTATTGTTAAGTAATTAATGGAATTACTTTGATCAATCCATTCGTATTTTTTGCAGACGTTGTGTTGATGAAGATAATCTCTTGGTTCGTCTTACATTTTGCTCTTTTAATTCATGCGCGAATGATTTTGAGAAACTAACACATTTACTTTCGTTAGAAGTAGGTGTCGCAAAATAAAATCCTTACATTTGTATTAATAAAGTCCATCAGACGACAAAACGTGTCGGCTAAGATAAATTTTCATTGTGTCTTTCTTCATATTGTCATTTTACAGATATATTTTAGCAATATCTGTATTTTTTAAAACTGCATACAAACACACGGACACGCACAACACACAAATTCAACACCAAAAAGACGATGGACATAAGAGCACGACTAATCCAAACAGATAACTGACATTTTTATAAGATCAGCGTTCCGTTTAAATATGATCACGTCGAATTTGTATATGAATTTGTATATGAATTTATATGTTCTAATGTTAATTATGTTTTATAAATATGTCTTGATGATGGTCTAAAATAGACCGAAACGTCCGACGTTGAGATTATATTAACATTAATACAGCATAGTTGCAGATTAAGATTTTTTTTTCTGTATATTTGCCTTCATACTGTCGGACGTATATCCATATATTTGCTTATATATATATATATATATATATATATATATATATATATATATATATATATATATATATATATATACGTTGGGAAATTAACGAGATTGATGTCAGGCAATTTATTTCAAATTGAAACAACAAAATGCATGCTTTCCCTTTATATTACTACCGCTCGAGTCTAATGCATTTTGTCATCTTTCTCTGCACGTTTCCTTGCACCTTGCATTGCTGGATAGATTGTTCTTGAGTACCCCTCAGCTCCGTCGTGTATATATATATATATTACTAATATTTACTCTAGAAAATAAAATTACCGTGGAAAGTGTGATCTGTGGATCGCTTGTAGCGCGGAAATTACAACCACAATATAGTATTTATTTGTATGTCGACATTATATATATATATATATATATATATATATATATATATATATATATATATATTTGTTTGTGTGTGAGTGTGTGTCTTTGTGTATAGAGAAAAACTGAGAGAGAAACAGAGAGTATGAAGCAGACAGAATGAGGGGGTGACGAACACATCTGCATATATTACGATATATGATTGCGTGTGTAAAGATACAACGATAAGTATTCATTTATTATCTGTGTTGTTTTGCAGCAGGCTGGAGGCAACTGTCTGCAGACACCGTGACGTACACTAATACCCAGGTTCAGTGGTGTTTATTTGGTGATAAGTTCCTAATTTTACGATTAAAAAATTCCAAATTCGCTAGACAACGGATTAACGTGATATATTTGGCATCGTTGAAAATAATCTAAAATATCTTTTGGCCTGGGTAAGTGATTTTCATAAAAATACAGTTCTAGGAACATTTTCAGATTTGCTAATACAGCTAATATTTTGAAAGAAACTCAGTTCGTCTAGATGCGTACAGTGGAACACTGATGTGTAAAGAAATACACATCATGTACATTTGTATATATAAATTTTCTCGACAGAATCTATCTTACATAGTGATAAGACTGTCATTCATCATTGGTTTATACGTCTGGTCTAGTGTGGTACGATGCTTCTGGTGTATATTTAGAGATACTTGATAAAGTTCAAAGAATAATCTGCAGTGTTAACAATCCTGACCTGGCATATCAGCTTCTATCTATTTACATCGCCACAAGGTAGCTTTCATGTAAGTTTGCTATAAATATTTTCATGGTAATTGTTCTGCTGAACTTTCCTCTGTGGTACCTGGAACTTATTAATTCAAGGGCAGTACTATATTGGCAATAAGGTCTCATCAAATTAAATTTTCAATGGCTAAATATAACCGTAAGTTCTATGCTAATAGGTCCTTTAATCGAGTCTCACGCTTATGGAACTCACCTGGCTTCACAGTCAACTTTGAACTGATAAACATTTAAATGCAATGTCACTCGCTATCTTCTGTTTTCTTAGTTCTTGTTCTTCTACTGTCCTCTTTCCCCAATATTTTTTTTTCATATTCTGTAATACTCACTGATCCGGTTGCGTCTTTTGTATACCGGGTATTACATCGAAATTGTTCAAATCGTGTAACAGAAAAATTGCCCGATTGTTAGATTAAGATTTTAACCATTGTATCTCAGAAATGATTAAAGATATCTTACTGGAATTCTCTGAGGTTTTTATAATACGATTAGACTCTACTTTGAATAATAAGAATGTATAATTAATATCCAAGCTTAACAAAAGAATCGTGATGAAACCGATTATAAATGCAAATAACATGTTCGGCATTAATTAATAATATCTTAGGATCGGAAGCTCATGAAGGATTGAAGTAAGTTTCAAATATATATATATCTATATCTACATATCTATATCTCTCTCTCTCTCTATATATATATATATATATATATATATACCGTTTTTTTGAGGATTCTTGAAGGGATTTTGAAGCTGTATAGATGCCAGAGTATAAATGTTTGTACCATTACTGAAAGCCTGAATAATCTTTTTCCTTTCACCATTGCTCAGTTGATAAGAAAGTGGGACTGACGTAAAACTGTTCTCTTTCTAGCTGAACAACTCAGAGGTTTTTTTAGTGTTTCTTACAAACTGTATCAACATGGCTAAACACCATATCTGAAAACCATGAAAACGAAACTCAATTAGTTTAATGATATATATATATATATATATATATATATATATATATATATACCTAGTGAGCCAGACAAACCTACCTAGGTTTCACCTAAACAGATCGTCAGGGATATATATATATATATATATATATATATATATATATATATATATATATATATGTATGTATAATTATTTATTCGAAAATTATAACATAAATATGCTATAAAATCACTAAAAAATAGACATTTTGTTTCAACACCTCTGGTGTCTGATCAAGTGATGATGTTGAATATAGAATAAAAGTTTTTAAAAGGTTTAAATCAATTAACTACTCTTGCAAGGGGAAACGCTGTTACATAAGCTGGAATGACTAATCAAAGTACAATTATACGAGAATTCAAAAAACCTGACAACAAATTAAGGTTATAATAACTATATAAGGCATTAATGTTGGATTTAGATTAAAAAAAATTATTCTAATTAATAAGTATTAAAATCTACGATAAAATTTGAAATTAAAAATTACATATTTTAAAATTATGAAATCACTGAGGAAATATACATATGTTATTCTATTTATTTTTCTTTTTTAGAAATTAAGTTGGAATGGATGTTAATATCAACTGCTGTTCTGAGCTTCTTGACAACATTGACAGTTTTGAATTCTAAATATAGGTAAGGAAGGATGGCGTCTTGTAAAAGACAATACATACACAATCAGATTATAATACATAAGCACGCAATCATATTTAGATATATACACACAAAAAAGTGACGAGACAGGAAATATTTCCACGACCCTTTACAACCCCCCGCCAAAAAAAAACATACACACACAATGAAAGGTGCATCCAAGTTACCATACACACAGACACCGATAAGGACACGTACATACATCCACATACATTGACATAGACATTCCGTTACAACAGCCAACAAATATCTAAGATTGAAGCTGTTATTAAACGAATTCTAAACACTTATTTAAATATAACTTATACGGGCAAATATACATAGATAAAAATGGTCTAATAGAACAGAGAAACAAAAAATAGGGAAGGAAAGGACATTAAAACAGATATATACGTATAAAAATAACACCATCTATATATAAAAACGAAAATTCCAAACACACAACTATACATAAAATATATTTTTTTTCATATATATCTACATATATATATATATACGATTGCGTATTAGCATGAAACTGAATTTTGACTTCATTGTTCACTTTTATATTTACATACGCTCTGTCTCTTATGTTGAGAACTTTAACCTATACATATAGAATAAATATAGGATAACTTAAAATTATAAGACATAAAAGACAATCACATTCTCACGGACATTTACAGAAGATTAATAAGCAGCATTAGAATCACAGTGGCATTAGATAGATCACAAACGATCCTTATACGCCCACAAAATCAAATAGTAATATCAGACATAGAAATAATGAATTAATATTAATTTAACAAAACGAAGCATCGATAAGAGAAATCCATTCTAAATAGAGTCAGCTTCCTCAAATGTACATTTATGTGTGTGTGTGTGTGTGTGTATGTATGTCTATTATTTAATTTAAAGTAAAACAGGCCACTTTAAGGTACTATTATTATAATTTATTTCACCAGAGATTTTCTTTTTCTCTCGATCCTCAGTATTAAGCCCATGTAATACTGCCCTTCAAATGTGTAAGTTTAAATTCATTTTTTCATCTTTGGAAGTGAGGTCTAATGATCTAGAGAAAAAAGAAAATCACTGGAGAAATAAATTATAACAATGTAAACTTAAAGTGGGCAGTTTTTTCTTTAAATTAATGTATTCACATTGACTTAACATTGAGCTCTCCGGAATTAATCCTCCTCGGGATTGTCCATACGTATTACCAAGGTTTTCATTATATATATATATATAACCACCAATCTTGCGTTACAACACTCTTTGACCACGTCACAAGCATTTGATCTACGAAACACCCCATTTATAATGATAGCTTCCCTGATGATAACTTAAAATGTCGAAATATTGAACCTTTATTCTTGTACTTTTCTCTCATAAGGCATTTCAGATAGTTTCTAACAGTATGTAATCCTTGTCTGAGAAGTGTTTTTCGTAATGTTGAAAACTTGATCAGTAAAATCAAAAGTTTGTTTCCTTTTTTTATTATTTGCGTTAAAGATATATATATATATATATGTGTGTATGTGTGCGCATATATATATATATATATATATATATATATATATATTGGTAGATTAATGATTTGTTTAAACATGAAACTTTTTTGTCTTCGCCAAATACAATATAATCGTTCCGATATCCTCTCGTATCTATAAATAACGAACAACCAAAGAATATATTTTTTTAGATTAATACGTATCAAGTTTTCTTGAGAAACAAAAGGAAATGATTGCGAGAGGGATAAAGAATGACAGAGAGAAAAAGAAAGAAAGAAAGAAAGAAAGAAAGAAAGAAAGAAAGAAAGAAAGAAAGAAAGAGCTGGGATTGTTAGATGAAAATTGAGCAGGTAAATGTTGTAGACTGTTGAAAGAAGACCCGTGGTTTAGAAGTTGTTTCCACGGGGAACTAAATTTAGTAAACACCGAAATTGTTATTGATTTCTTTTTGTCGGCCCGTCAGTATTATTTCATCTGATCATAAATCATCCTAGATATTTCTGACATTGATTCTTTATCTCTTATTCTCGTTCTTTTATATTAGAAATTGTCTCTTTTATTTCCAATGTCCACACGTAAATGGTGGTGCATTTAATCAATATCTATCGATTTTGAGAACTCTTATCCATATTTTATTCTGTTATGTATACACGCGAAACCTGGCTGGTATGTCATGTGTTTGAGATAAGAGCATATTTCCCAAAGACATCACAGCATAGTGTTAAAACCCTTTGTGAATTTTAATGGAGGCGGGCACGCGCGTATCACTATAAAATCATTATGCCACAATTTACGGTTGTAAATTTATCCTGTGCATGACGATAAACTACATACGGTTGCAACTCTTTAATCGGGTGAGGTTTTGCGGAGCGGGTAACCGTTTCTTAATTGTTGTTGCTCCATTTTCAGTTCGATGTAGGAGTAACTGTTTGTATCCCAGCAATGGGTGAATAATGGATCCCGAAATAAATAAAGAAATAAATAAAAAATAAAAAATGAAAACCATGAATATATCAAAATACTTTTTTATAGTAGAATGATCAGCAAGACATTTGCTAGTATAATTACCAACAATACATTTTAGTGAAAAATGGCAAGCAATGAAGTTTATCTGTAATTGTTGCCATGCAATTGAGTTCAAAATATTTATATTTTCGACATTAAATACATCATACAGGTTGATATGTCGCTAAACAAAATCAACCAAACAAGCAACATGATAATTTTTTCATGTCATTAATCCATATAATATCATACAATCACTTAAAAAAAACAACTTTCTTCCAAAATATAACTTCAAATACCACATGAAAACAAAAATCGCCCTCATAGTAATTATATCTACACAAATATGTATATACAATCAATATACAAAAAGATTTGTACTCGAGTAACTGATATATAGCTTTAAATAAAGTGGACGTCATACCTAAGGCACCTTTCGGCCAACGCTTTTTCAAAGGTATTCGTTGGCAATATTAGATATAAATGAATACAAAGATTCATATATGACTACAAAGATGTGTGTATATACAAATATGTATATACACAAAGCTGAGTATCATCTACCATGTATTCAGTTGTGAAAGCAGAATAACATATATTTTTATTACTTCAAAGCTCCCAAGAAAATTAAATGGTGGCATTTAGTGACTCATGAAGAAGATGATATGCCGTTAAACAAGCAAATGATTGTAAATATCTACATGCGAACATACATTTCTCCAGAATTCAGGCACGGACATATATTTACATGTTTGGATATGCAAAGTGTAGTTCACGCGACTTACAGTTCAATAGCTTAGTCTGTTTGAATATAATTATGAAGTTCTATCATCATTTGTAGCCCGAGAAAAAAACTTTACTGACAAATCTTTTGTTGTTTACTTGAACAGAAATCTCCATTACACATCGACGTGGAATAGACGAAAACAATGTAGCGGACTCTTCAGATGACATCGTTGAAATAATAGTTTCAATTTGATAAATAAATTTAAAAAAAAACAAAACAATATTTATTGCTCTGTTGCAATATCTTCTGTTCATAATCTTTTTTCGCACGTAGTAAATGATTAGTCCTTTTATAATATCATTTTACTTATCTAGATAAAAAATAAATAAATATACACCTCATTTTTAGGGCATGCATAAACTGATTTAAATTACCAGCATTCCTCAGTTGAACTCTCTCTCTTCAGGTGAAACGTTTGCCCCGCATTCACTGCCGTATAGAAGATTAAATAATGCATAGCAGTCGAAAACTACTTGTTCTTTGAATAATTTTCCATTCACTTAAACTTTGCCTAGATTTAAAAAAAAAAATCTTTCGTTTTTTTCTAGGAATTTCCAGTTTTTGTTCCACTTCCCGTCATCGGTTACTATAAGACACGCATAATTATATTTCTGCAAATGGGTGATTGCCACAGCAACAACAGTAGTGCACAACTTACTATATCGCTTTTGCTGACAGATTTATGTTACTCATTCGAACTCTCTTCTTACATTACGAATACAAAAAAATATAACCGAAGTTCATTAACCTAGGAATCAGCAAACATTTATCAAAAGGAATAGCATTGCCATTTAGCTAGCGAAACTCTTTGTATTCTATTGAAAAATGTAAATACGAAAGATACTGACGTTGGTTTTATTTGTTTTGCGGCATATCAACCTCAATGGGTTATTTAATGCCAACGTGATATTTATTGTTAGTAATATTATTTGCAAAATATATTGCTGGTACTATTTTTTTTTCAAAAATGTATTACTGGTAATAATTCTTTTCTTCAAAATTAATTGCTGGCAATATTTTAAAAAAATGTATTGCTGGTACAAAAACCTATTTTTACATTTTTGTAGTGATTTGCCTCCAGTTTGGGATTAAGTATTTACCCATAGCTAGGACCCTAACAGGTGTTACCCCCCCCCGAGTCATGGTGGACCTGGGAACAAGAGATGGTTCCACGCTCGTCAATACCTCATGATCAGAGGCCATGATGTAAGATGAAGTTACCCAGGACGTCGATGCAGTATATCCTCATACCCAGGACGCGGATGTAGTTTATCGACTTACCCAGGACGCACTGACGTTCGTAATATAAAATCAATTTTAATATAATTAAGTAAAATTAGTTCGATTTTTGGCATTTTTTTCTCACCCAGGACGCGGATTTATTTTATCGTCTGAAAACTTGGATGACGTTCGTATTGTTTTTTTTTTAAGAAATTAATTTTTTTTGAAAAACTATAGGATATTTTTTATATATATATATATATATATATATATATATATATATATATATTTGCAGAGGAATGGTCGTAATTTAAAAGAGATGTTGGTTAAATTTAATAGTCATATAATATGTATACTTTTCAACAAAACATGTACAAAAGATATCTTTAATAAAGGACAAAATCAAATGAAAAAAGACAATAAATACTAAAGAACTCAGGATTATTTCACTAACGCGTTCTTTCCTATTTTCTACATATTTACTTACACACACACACACACATATATATATCAAGTATGTGGTGCAGTTCAATTAACATTACATGAATCATTCATACAAAAAACAGATATTGAGTTATTGTAGATTGAACTGCACCACATATTTGATAATAAAATAACTGATCCGACGTGCAACTTTCGGATAATAACTGTGACATTCCTCTATTTATTGAACAATTTAGTGCATGCCACATTGACTGAAAAAAACCTACCAGTACAAAAGAATTATACTATTACCATATTAATACAAAAACGCACAATCTTGGGACCGCACGCTCCAAAAATTTCTTACAATTAACAATAACACATTTCTAAAAACATATTTCTGATTACATCTATTCTTTCGTTGTCCTGTTATTACCGGGATGTAAAAAACAAATTTATTTCCATACCTGATGATGTCTGTATGCAGAGATGAAAGCTTGTAAAAAAATAAAAAAAAGACCTTATGCAACTGGAATTAATAAACAGAGATCATAGCATTCGTCTACAGGTTCGGGGTAAATGTAATTTATTAAATTTGTTTGCGAAGATGGATTCTCGCCATTTATATCATTAACTTCAATATCTGTTTTTTGTATGAATGATTCATGAATACATATTATATATATATATATATATATATATATATATATATATATATATATATATATATATATATCGTGGTGTATATGTTTGTTTTATTTTGTGTTTTTAAGGCTTATTAACTTTAAGGTTTTTTAAAGTCAGAAAATATTTTGGAGTCTGAGATTCTTTTTTGCCGTAATAATAATTTAATGATACAGTTCCTGTTAGTTAACCCATCACTGGAAGAAGAAAAGGGATGAATTTGTACCTAATAGGATGTATATCTGGAACTGGAACACGGATCGCCAATTCCCAATTCCGAGCCGTTATCAATTACACCATCCGCACATCCAAATTTCAGCACCTGTTATTTCAAGCGGTCACCCATCTAGGTATAGAGAACGATCGAAAATGCTTAACTCCGATGAGGAAACGAGAACCAATTTTTCCCCCGTGATGTTGCAGTAAGACGTGACTGCATTTGGCTAACAATTTTTGAATGTATGCATCTAGAAAATTACTTTCATCCTTTTTTTCTTAAATTTAATTTTCATGTTGACAAAACCTGCGTCTGGTTGAAACTTTTATTATAAATGTAATTCCCGTAAACATTTTACTTTACAAAATAATCAATAAATTGGAGAACTGCTCTATGTGTATTGTTTTTCTCAATTTGTTTCACTGTTGCGTGGAATATTTCTTCCTATTGGTAATTTCCCTACAACATTAGTATAAAGAAAGGCATAATTATGAATATCATGCAATTAATTTGTTGTCATCAGCAACAAGGAAGCTATCTTTGAAAATTAAATACGTTTACATTCATAAGTTCAGATAACCAACATATTTCTACTTTAAATGTGATCACGTAAAATCATGTGAAAATAACACAACAATATATATATATATATATATATATATATATTGAGGAAGCGGAGAACCGAGTTCGAATACCAGTCGAATCAATTACATTCACTTCCGTGCTAATGCCTTTGTGGAAGTTGTGAATCCTCCTCTTCTTCTCCCTTCTAGTTTTGGGTAAATAGCAGGACAGACTGGGTTACCTAGGAGAGAAACTTGTCTAGGAGAAGAACAACTGAATTCAAACCCGGAGTGGAGCCCTAAGGCGGATGTACGGCACTTTGTGCTACCTTCCAGCAAATCCTGCAGCCGCCCTGTAACCAAACTATTGGTTTATCCTCTCCTTTGTACTCTGCTAGCAGCCCTAGTTCTCCATATATCCCGACCAGGCTAAATCGTCAGGCCGACGATTGCGTCCAGCATGAAAACAACCTTCAGCCTCTGAGTGTTGACTTCAATGTTCACTTCTTTATTTTATTTTATTTATTTATTTTTTTTTTTATTTATATATATATATATATATATATATATATATATATATATATATATATATATATATATATATAATAAAGAAGATTTTATCACTGCCATGAAAAGACAAAAATTAATTTTATTATTACCACTCATTATAATAAAAAGTAAAAATGAAAAAAGCGGGCTACCTAAGCGGTTTCATACCTCGCTCAACAGCTAAATCGAGGTAAATAGCGTAAATTATATAATAAAATGGTCAAAACTTATTATTTTGAAAAAAATGGTAATTAGTTGGAGGCCTAATATAAAGTTCTTCTGTTTACAAAGAGAAGGCTTTAATGAGAATTATATATATATATATATATATATATATATATATATATATATATATATATATATATATATATATATATATATTGAGCGAGGTACGAAACCGGTTAGCTTGCCCGTTTTTCATTTTTTTACTTTTTATTATCATGAGTAGAATAATAAAACTAATTTTTGTCTTCTCATGGCAGTGATAAAATTTTGTACCACTAAACATATCTTTAATTACACACACACACACACACATATATATATATATATATGTGTGTGTGTGTGTGTATGTGTATGTGTATCAGTGCGTCTGTGTACGTACGAACGTATATGAGTAAGCACATATACATATAAGGGTGTATCCGGGTATATATAGATAGTGATATGTATGGATATGTGTATACATGAATATATATACACACAGAAGCGACTATTATATGTATATTTGTGCGTGTGTGTATGTGTGTTGTGTTTGCACAGGTATATGTCGATAGGTATATATATGTATACATGTATGTACAAGTACGTAAAATAAAAATGGCTATAATATATGTGTATACAAAGGTGTATGTATTTTTAGCCACAAGTCTGTAACATTGTATATATGTATGTATATATCGTGTGCGTGTATGCATAATATTTCCGTATGTGTTTATTTTCATATAGCTACGTGTTGATACGAAGAATAAGAAGAAATTGCAGAATTGATATCATACAATACCAAACGGCTTTAATACAAATAAAACAAATAAGTACAGAGACTCACTTTACGTCTCAAGCCAGGGAGTGATAAACTAGATTAATTAATGAGATTTGCGAAAAACAACTTATCCTCAAAGATACACTCATAAGATATAGTTTTTTTTTCTTTCTTTTATTCAAACTGATGATGTTAAATAGAATATAATAACTTTGCATTTTCTCATCATCTCTCGCACACTCAAACACAATCACACATACACACACATATATATAATTCTTTATTCAATTTAATTCATTAGTATTCTATAATAATAATAATAATAATAATAATAATTATTATTATTATTATTTTATTTCCTTTGATTTCTGATGAGTACACATTTCTTTCCGGATCCCGCCCAGCGACCTAAGTTTACAAATGACATTTTCCACTGAAAAAAAAATATTTCACATAGACAAATCCCTTCGTAATGTGAGGGCTGTACTCGTGCGAACAATTTTTTTTTTGTATTTCTTTAAGGCATGAGCTTCCAGGAATCCCATTAGCGTGTCTATTGGAATCTTTTCCAATTAATTGGAGGGCTCCAACTACAACAGGGTTTGTTGATGTTCCCATGTGCCACAGTTTTGAGATTATTATTATTATTATTATTATTATTATTAAGTGCGAGCACAACAAACCAAAAGGTCATCCCGGTTTGGTAGTAATGCCGGATACATGATCCCCTGATACACTGCGCGATATTGTGAAATGTTATTATAAAAATAGAGTATATCCTTGCAGGTAGTGCTCGGTTAGAAAAATCTTAATGACCAGAATCTTAGTCCGCTGATGAAGACTCTGATTATGTTTGTTTACAAAGAATCAATATATGACACCATGTGCCCTTATCCTTTAGACTTAAATAAGAAATTTCAATTTCACTGACCGTCCATGATAATTAATTGAAAGTAAATAGCATACATTGACCACACTTCTAAGATCCCACTCGCAACTTAAAAGTACAACACACTGATGAGACATGCTTATTATTACATTAGCGGTTCCAAGCAACACTTCCCTGAGTCGTCTATCATAGCAGAAATATAACTTTAAATAGCCTTGATTGAGCCAACAACAAATGGGTGAACTTGAGCAACTGCTTGGCATATTTTTCTGATTTATGCTGTCAAGTTTTGGTAACTCTGAATTACTGCCAGTTATGCCTGCTTTACAAAGATCTTATCCAAAGGAACCGGGGCATTGATGATTCTGTATAGGACACAGGTACGATTCCTGCTAGAGGACGCATATTTTCTCGAACATTCAGGACGGTAAATGTAATTAATAATGTTTGTTTAAAAAAACAGAACATTTTCTAAAATAAATTGTATCTATTGATTTAATTTTAAGAAGGACACAAAAAAAATTATTAGAAAAATGATCACAACAATTTTTTTGTCTTAGAAAAATGACGAACTCTTATGACGACATTGTTAACTGACGAAAGTACTCGGAATAAAATGAATATATATCAACATGGTAATTGTATTTCTTTGTTTCATAATGATACTAAGAATCTTGTCCGTAATTAGGAGAGGATTCTATTAAATATAAGTAGACAAAGCTTGTCTAATTTATTTAATAAGATAAGTCTTAATGAAAATATGCTGCCAAACTACACGCAATGTATATATATATATATATATATATATATATATATATATATATATATATATATATATATATGAATTGAATAAAATGAAACTCAATTATGCCCTATTTTATGGCCATTTCATACCCCAGGCAATAATATCCTGGGGCTTCTCAATGCTAAAACCTTTGTTAAGCAGACGTTTTTGCATTGACAAGCATTGGAGATTATCCTGGGGTGGGGGAATAACCATCAAATTGAGACACAATTGATTTTGATTTTTTATATAATTCATTATAATATCCTCTATAATAAATATATTGAGCTCCCTTTTGTGGATCAGTTTTAATATTGTACATTATTAGGATCTATTTGTATTACTTACAGATTTTTTTCATATACATACACACACACACACATATATATATATATATATATATATATATATATATATATATATATATATATATATATAAAACATATATATATATGTAGTAGATATAGATATAAAAAACAATACTGTTAAAAAATGTATGTCAATGTGGAAAAAGATTTAATGTTAATCGATTTGTTATTTAAGACATCATCGGACCAAATACTGGTGCGGCGACACATGTGCACGAACGAGGGATGCTGGTATTTATAATTTTTTTACTTTTTATTTTAAGTTGGCTCTATATATATATGCACACACACACACACACACATATATATATATATATATATATATATATATATATATATATATATATATATATATATATATATAGTAACATCCAAAACTGTATACACAATTCAGAGACGGAAATACTAACAGATGTTTTATATCGCAGAAAATCGACTACATGGTGGCACTTAGAAAAGAAATTAAAAATGCATGAGCAGCAATACAACTAGACGCTTTGGTCAACGTTGTCCAAGCAGTAGTTCACCGTAACATTAAATGTTTGCAAGGTAATGGGCGCCATTTTAAAAACTTCCTGTGATTGCAGAGTCCAAAGTTAATTTGTATTAATTTCGTGATGTCTGAATAAATTTAGTATTACAATTTCTATACGCGATTTTCCTTTCCTGAAGTGCGTATACATTTTTCTCTATATATACAGAATGTTTTGATGTATCCCAGCTCATCAGTGTGGCTAAACATCCGATTGCCTCAGGCCAGGTTCGAAAGCCAATAGATTTGGCATCAGTCGGACATTTTTCCCCTAAGTTATTAGATCTCGTAGTGTGGATGATGAATTTTTACTTATTTATTTTTGAATAAACACGCCAGTGACTCAGCCTGCTCGAGTCATTGAAAAGCGTTGCATTATCAACATTAGCAGTTACCGTTTACGAATTCGTGATTTCCGTCTAAAGTGCTCGACCGAATTTTATTTTTTTCGGGGGCGTATATATTGTCATCCACAGATAGACTGTTTCGCTGTACCATAGCTCATATATATAGGTGTGTCTGTCTATCTGTTCTAGAATTTAAGAAAAATGAGCAGGGAGATTTGTGTAGAAGACATTGAATATAAGGAATATTTCTTTCTCTCTTTGTTATTCATTCACGCGTCTGCGAAAGAGAATTCGTCACAATCTCGATATTTTCTGTTTGTTTTCTTCTCTTTTCTTTTAGCAACAATAAATACACTGTGTGACATTCATTCCAAGGAATACAAAAGAAAAAAAGAAAGCATTGAAAGCATGTCTAATCAGTGTATGCAATCTATCAGTAGACTCTCTCGCTTGACATATTGTTCGTTTCGATTCTAGTTTTACAATCTCGCTTGTATTATTACTGGCCAAATTCTAATTGCCATGTCTATAACGCTAGACATTTTATAATCACTATCATTGAAGTCTCTCCATCATTATATTTACTTGAGATATTATTTCCATCTTTTCACAGAGAAAATGAATTGGATATTGTTAGCGACCAAATGGCTCCAATTTTCCATTAAATGCGAAAATAACTCTTCATAACTTCTTTACATTAAGTTGAATGATAATCAATTTTACTTTTGGGAACCCAAATGTAATGGCGAATGCACTATACTAACTGTTAATCATACCTTGCAGATAAAAAAAAATGGTGTACGCTAAAATCCAACAATATTCAACACAAATAGAAATGGATTGACAAGAATATATCTGTACAACGAATCCCCAAACCTGAGAGGCATGGATAAAGTTATGTTATGTGTACGGAGTATTATTACTTTATACTGCTAACCATACAGTGAAACAGTAAATCTACATGTACGGCCGGTGCGTACTACCGCCGAGCCTGAGTGAGGGCTCCGGACATTTCTTTGTGATCATCGCTATCTTTTCAATATTTGCTTTATTTATATCACAACTGACTATTAGAGGATGGACAGTTTTTACGGAGTTTGATGTCATTCTCGGGTAGTTTTTTTTTCCTTCCAAATCAGTGAATTTGATTTGATCATCGTAAGTCTTAAAAAAAAAAACTCATATAAAATGCACTATTTTTTATCCATTATAATGAATGTGTTCAAATGTTTCAATTTTTAACAAGAAAATTCTCAAGTTGCTGTTAAAAATTATCGCAATACTTTCTTGGTTTATTTAGATGAATAATCGATCATAATCTGTCTCTACTTTGAACTTAGATACATTGTATTTATTTAATTTTTTTTTCAAGTTGAATTGTTCAACCATATTAAACTTGATCCATGATTGTACATAGCTTAATATAAAATCTGTATTTTATATGAATACAACCTTATGAAAATGGAGGTGTAGTAGAGTTAGGTGGGGTCGCTTAATAAATTCGATTGGACCCGTATTATAGATTGGGGAAAGCTCAAGACCCCTGTGCAGGACCCGTGTCTATGTATATGTTTATCAAATACAAGCATCCATAACAGTTTATTATTAGCTTTGATGTTCGCTTCAAAACATTTTGATTGGAAAAACATTCTTCGATCAAAACCAGATTCCAGTGTTCGTCGAAAAATTTTCCCCATCAAAATCTGCGGAATCGTACTCAAAACATATCAAATAACCAACTGATGCGTAGCAGAAAATCATTTTAAATACTGCTGAATATTTAATTTAATAAAATATAATTGTACTTCATCTTTTGCAAAAGCAGTTGATGAAGTAGAACTCAAATTATTTAATGATATTACTCAATATATTTCCATGCAACTGTCTTCATCTATTTCTCGTTGAATTTCGGGTTGATCGTGTGTTTTTCCAGATATTTTGTCATTATCATACGACCAACAAGAAAGTAGATATTTTATGTTTATATATAAAGAAAAAATATATTCTATATCAGTAGCCCCCAAAGTTAACAAATATTTAGGTAAGCTAAGAAAATTTCTAGAATATGACATTAATTGTGGAGTAACCTTTGATGAATTTGTCGAATATTCAAGAGAGTTACATAGAGTGGGAGCAAGATTAAAGTGGCGCGATTGAGGAAAGGATGAAGAGAAGGATGGGGAGATGTCGATTGACATTGCATTTAAATATTTGGAGATTATAGCTATGTGGGAAACAAGTAAGAGGAAGGGCGTTCCACAGACGGGAAGTGCGAGCCATAAAGCTATAGAAATAGAAGAGACAGCTATATTTAACAGTTTCGACAGTAAAAAGGTGGGACTGATATGCCAACCGTGTAGCACGTTCAAATTCATGCAGTTTGGGAAGCAGCGAATGTAACTCGTCGGAACAGTTAACATAAAAGTATTTATAGAAAAGACAGCGCAAAGCGATGGCACGTCTGTGAGAGAGCAACTGTAAACGAGATGCCAGATCAGGGCCAATCTCATTGCATATCCGTCTCTGGATTTTATCGAGGACTTTAAAACGAACAGACCTCGTGATGCATCCCACAAATTATAACTTCCGTTTTTTTTTTGGCTTTTAAATCTCAGTGTTAAATAATAGTTTAGCAGAGTATTATTGTTTAGTGGAAGTGTATCGTAGGACTGACATCCGGAGGTTCACCTTCGAGGTCAGATGGAACCCATAATATGGGAGGACGATTTTGATTGGCTGTGCTAGCGTGGTAATTTTAGAGAGAAGAAGGCATTTTAGTGAGTCGAGTTTTAACTGTCAAGCAATGTAAACGTGTTCACTTTCGTGTCTGAAACGGCTCCCCAGCAAGTGGTTACGACTCCCACTCGATAGTTAGTACATGTTACATTAATATAATAGTTAAGTTAAAATTGTCTGTGTTGGAATTCTTTCATCTCTGATCCCAAAACATTTAGTGTCCCCCGACAGGAAGAATACAAGAGAGAGAGAGAGACAGAGAGAGAGAGAGAGAGAGACATTATTATCGAATTTGCGCCGTTCACTTCCTAGGATGAGGGTGATATACAAAATCTGTTTCCCTGTTGGATATATATATATATATATATATATATATATATATATATATATATATATATATATATATATATAATTTTAATTTAAATTGCCAAAGTTAGGGAGGAAGTGTTAGTGAGTTGCTAATAAGTTTTCAGCTTGCATAACTTCGCGTTATAACACGGTTAATGTTCGTACTGTCTTTCAGACAATCTGTTTCCATCCTTTAATAAAATTTGGTTGTCTTATTTTCAAAATAGTTCCGTTGAACACAAATATAAATGTCAGTATGGTGCAGTATACATGTAGCAGATCAAGCAAACATTGGAAAACCGTATTGCGCAACATGTGCCTGCCTATTTACGATCCAGCATCTTGAGTCGTACTTTGAGGACCGCCCAATCTGTACAATATTCATGCATTAAACAATTCGCGGAATATGATTACAGTTTTTTTTCTGTTTTACATAGAGCTCTCTCTGCTCGCCATCTTAGAGTTCGCGAAGCTCTATTTATCATATTATATCAGCCTATACTATATAAACAAAAGGGACAGTTCATTCATTTCTTGTGTTTGTTTGGAGGAGGAGGTGTAAAATTTCTTCTATTTTATACGCTTTTGGTAGCTATTTATATCTGTTTTTAAACACCAATTATTAACAATAAAAGTTTGTTTTAATCGTGTTCCGGTTTCTGCTCCTGCTTCTGTCTATAATTTTGTTTAATTGCGCCATCATGCACATTTTGGTTGAAAAGAAGATACATATAATGATGTCGTCTTTAAATAAATGATTCTTTTGTCTGTGGGTTCAAGTGCTTATATATATATATATATATATATATATATATATATATATATATATAATATATATATATAATGGTTAATTGTCAGAGCTGAATCAGACCAGGAAACAGTACTATTAAAAGCGCTCAATACACGTGGTAAAATATATAAATCAAGATAAAATAACATAGATTTTCCCTTTAAGAATCAGGAGGTCAATTAAAATACGCAAACATGTTTTGTGTTTTTTATTGTTATTGTTGTTTTAGGAGAACTTTGTAGCGTTCTTTGTGTTTTTTTTTTTTAAATAAAGCGTTAAAGTTGTCATTTTCAAAGTTACGCGCGAAAAGACACCGTCAGTTCGAAACCTTGGTCGCGTATTTTAATTGACCTCGTGATATTTTCAATTATATATATATATATATATATATATATATATATATATATATATATATATATATATATAACTTGCAGCAACTGATATAACATCGATAGATTATGTGATAAACGAAATATAAATTAAAGGTAATAAATCTGTTGGTATATAATCCAAGTGGATCCTAGTAATACTAAGTATTAAAATGATCTACAAAAAGAGCACAATGCATTTATTATTACAGAGCAAATAATTAGTGTACGATAAAATAAACCTTTCAATCGACAAAACCTTCGTTAGTCTTATTCGACTACGGTAAAGACTTAGTTCGTGTGGGAATTAGAAATTTAACTGCAGTTGAAATAGGAAATTTGTAAAAGGTTATCCAGGGCCAATTATTCCTGTAAGATAAAACAGTCACAATAAATTTACCACACTTTACTGGGCATCCTGTATTTATCGGTTTCAATGGTGAACATAAATATTTGATAACGGTAAGTAATAATCTAACAGAGAATTATTATCTTTATTACTTTTGAAAACATCTCCAAATATCTTCTAAATAAATGAATATCCGATGATATTGTTAGAAAACCTAACACTAATTGTAAAGAGAGGAAAATTCGTACGAATCAATGCCACTTGACAATCCATATGGAAATTAATTACTCGATTATTCATTAATAAGTATGTAATTATCGTTTATTCTTAAAGCCAGTTGAATGAATAAAACAATAAAAAAGTAGATGGCTAATGTTTTTATGCAATACATTATTCACAATTCTATACTTAAAATACAACGAATTATTAATATAACAAAGAATATACTAGCCTTCCAGTATTTAAACAAAAATAACAATTTAATTGCATTTGATCGATAAGAAAAAGAAATGACTATTTTAATGAATTATATATCGAATAAATAAACTTTAAGTGTAAAGAGATATCTTTCCGCTAAAGAGGACCAAAGCATTTCTCGTAGAATACTCTAATTTGTAATGCATACATAGTTTTACCCTAAAAATATTACTTACAGAAGAAAGGAGATGCCACAATGCTTTACTTACGTTTAGCTGCAACTTATCTTGGGAAAATTATGAATCCATATACATCTCCATGTTAAGTTTAAATAGTAGGACTTGTATCTAGAAAAGTCGTTTATTTTTTCAAAATAATTGTTGTGACTATATTCCCTTGCCAAAACAATAGTATTACGACTTTAAATAACCCACAAAGTGTTGATAAGTCGTAAAATATCAAGTCAGTAAAACCAAGGATTTTTTTTAGTTTTTCTTTTGTTTTTTTTTTTTTTTTTTTTGTTTCTTTTTGTTTTTTTTTTAATCCATATTTCTAATGAACACTAGAGATTACTGTTTGTAATCTTTCGATTCAAGTTAAAATCTTGGGTTTTTACACATTCTTCCCCTCTAAGACTGGAATGCGACACAAGGTCATACATAATGTGCTGAAATCGAACGCGTACACTCAGACTGTGTACAAATATTGGCCACCTCGGCGATCAACGTCCCCCTTTCTAATGCAATGAGAGTGAGCAACATCAGGCAGGCGTTCCCCAGGGCTAGGCACCTCAAAGTATTTTTTGTCTCAGCTGTATCTCTGACTGCAGACAGAGGCCACAACTGGGTTGCACTTTGCCCGCAACTGAGAGATGATATGTATCTCCCGGCAGGGTCGCGGAATGATAAAATCTTGGCATTTATTAACGACAGAAAACTCATAGTTCTTTTTAGCAAAAACCTGTAGTATTATACTCGAATGGAAAAATTCATATAACATAAATATTATTTTAAATAAGAGAAAATCATATCCCGTGTTAGGTATTAATCTGCTCGGGCAATAACTGTTTGTCATCCTTACTTCATTACAAACCACTATGTTTTTGCTTTTGCATACTTTTTTTTTTGTTTTTGCTTTTTCGTACTGTAGAAGATCGAAGGTCCACTCAGTAATTTGGCATTAGTGCACTTTAAACTTGACTTGTTTTAGCAAAATCCTTTTACCTGTTCCTTAATCTCCGAAAGTTCGATTTTACTCCACCCGGGGTAATTTACCCCTAATTGTCGACTATTGACGTATGCAAATCAATATAAAAATAGGTTTCAAAATAAGGGGTAAATAAGCAATAACATAGTCACTTTTACTACCCCTAAAGAAGGTTTCCTTCGGGTGTCCTTCGGGGGGTCCATCCTCTTCTATAGTTGAAAATAAATTTATAGAGAGGTCATCACAAATACTACTACGAATTTAACATTTATATAAATCTCTCTACTCGGTAAAAGATTTCTATTTCGGGACAGTCACATTTTTTAAAAATAATTTTTTGTATATATTTATACAGAGGTCATCACAAATCCTACTACGAATTTAACATTTATATAAATCTCTCTGCTCGGAAAAAGAAATCTAGTTCGGGACAGTCACATTTTTTAAAAATAATTTTTTGTACAAGGCCTAAGCGCCACTCGTATAAGATTGTTACAGAGTAAGAGGTAAGGGGCACATTTTATGAAGATATTTCGAGAATATAACAGTTAGCCTTTGATTGAACAGTTTAAGATTGGAGTGATCGAAGGAAACGTCTTCTCGGAAGATTGTTTCATAAAGTAGCAAATCGTGCAAGAAACGGTTCAAGTGGAACTTACAATACAAATGAAATGAGTGTTGTTCGCTACAATGAATGTGGCATGACGGATCTTAGCCATGAATGTGAGAACTAGTGGATTTAAAGAATGTGGTTTGTCGGAACACATTTTATGGAAAAAGAGACAAATTAGAGAGAGTCTTGAAACATTTCGTCAGTGAGAAAAAGCCGTAGGGTGTAAAATAATTAATCATCCACAAGAACGAGTAGATATTTTCCGACTCTATTGAGAATGGAAATTTGTTGAATATAAGTCTTAAAGGAAAATAATCTCAATTAATTTAATACAGTAGACATCAGCCAAGTCTAGTTTGTCATCGGCACATGTTACAAATCGAGACATGAAGAATGTTACATTAAGACAGCTTTTACCCAAGAACTGACATATTGTGAAACACTTCTGTTGCAATCTTACCTTCTTCAAATCGCCGCTCAATTGTTATCTATCCTCCTTATCCTTATAACATTTTTACATTACTGCCATTAGTCGGAAGTATTAGTGATAAAAATTAGCCTAAAAAATTCTTCATCTTCGCATATATGTCGGTGCGATAGTATGAGTATTTAGGAAAATAGTCGTCTTACACCCCCCAGAAATGTGGCAGATGAAAATGCCAGGGTACATGTATTTAGAGAAGTGGATGAGTTAAAGTACACTAAAGGGGAGACCTAATAGAAAGAAAGAAAGATATTTCTCTCGGAAACGATTTCTAACTAGCAATCATAAAATTTTATGGACTTCGTTAAAGATTTTGAAGTAATCTCTTTATAATTCTAGCCGTAGGAAGAAACTAGATAAACTTGGCTGAAAGGTAGACACTCCAAAAAAAAAAAAAATGATGGACCTGTGTTAATTAATTTGTCAAGACAAAAAATATTTTTCAATAAATGATTCATGGTAAGTCGGTTTGGTTTGGATTGGGTTGGTTTCTTTAAAAACATATCAACTACATATGGGCCATATACAGTGTAACCCGGATATAAGAGAGTTGTCGGGACCGGAGAAGAGGTCTCTTATATCCTGGTTTCTCTTATATCCGGGTTTGTCTATTATATATACATTAACACAGGCTCTAATTTGGGACCAGAGAAAATATCTCTTATATCCCGGTTTCTTTTATACCCGGGTCTTTTATATCCGGGTTACACTGTAATACTGAAATTTTATTTTCTTGAAAGTCTTTATAATTTCGTTTACAAAAAAATCTATTATTACTGGTAATTATTTTTCTATGAAAATGTAATGGAAACCCTTTTTTCTTTTAATATTTTCATTTTTTGACCCCAGTTTGGCTGCTACCTACTTGCACATAGCTGGGGCAAATAGTGAGATGTTTGCTCAATATGTGCCACATAGCTGGGGCCCTAACAAATGCTACTACCCTCGGTTAGAGGGGACCTGGGAACAACAGCAATAAAGTGATAGATTCAGGTCCCTCAAAACCTCCTAATCAGAGGCCTTAAATCCGGATGTAGTTTATTGTCATACCGGGAAGGATAGTAATTCGGTAGTTGGGCGGCGAGAGAAAGCACACTAAGTTATGGTGAATCAGACATTATCGATAGGAAATATCAGGTCTGGACATGAAAAGGGGGAAAATGATATGCAAAGGTTACAGGTTATTGAGAAAGAAAGATTGTAGAAAATCACATGACCGTCCGTTTTATAGCAACGCAGAAGTGTCTAATCATATACTGACCTAGTGACATCACCGTGTGAGATTGTGTGACAGGGGTTGGATTCATATGGGCGCCGATAAGCGTATATATGAGCCACGTCCAAAATCGCCCCTGTCTTCTCGACCAGTCAGACGGACCTGATGTATTTTCTAACTTTTCCATAAATAATTCCGACTCGCTTATGAGAAATTATTTTACAAAAATAGCTGATTTATGCGTGATAATAAAATTAGATTTAGAAAATGTATAAACATTTGTGTGAGATATAAAAAAGGAAAATGTCAGAAAGGAAGGAAAGAAATCAAATGAACAATAATCATGTTCTCAAGATATGAATCAGAAAAGAATATTTTGCTATCAACACGAATTGCGTATTATATATAAAAAGAAATGACGCAAAGAATGAAACGTTCTACCTCCAGAGCTTTTGGAGAAATAGACGTGGATATTGAGTAAGGTCAGTCACCAGTTTTGGGCGAAAAACTTCAAATTTACAACTGATTGTACATGTGGCTAACAAACCTACTCAATGAAAAATCGACTTGATATGGAAGCCACAACATCTAGGCCTACAGAAACGAGGCCGTGGCCCCACACTCCGTGTACAGAATTTGAGAGAGAAACTTGTTTTTCTTGAAATTGCATATAAATTTTGTACTAATGGTTCTCTGTGCGCCAGTGTTTACATTTGTAAAATCTTTCGTTCCCTGAGAAATAAAATAAAGTTCCGTTGAGTGTTTTTTGTAACTGTGAAGAAGTTGTTGACAATGTTGAAAAATGGAGATAGTTAAACATCTGAGCCCTGTGTTCTTGAACAATTTTAACCCTTCTTCCTCAGCTTCTGATTCAAAATTCGAAAATAATTGGTATGTAATGTTTCACGGTAGATATAAAAATAGTTACAAGTGTTTACCCACCATTCAACCAGTGGCTTAGTATTAAGTCATTTTTCTCTTCCACTGCTTAACTAGTGGCTGGGAATTACGCCATTTTTTTCTCTACCACGGTAAAGCGGTGCTCAGTGCTCAAAGGGTTAAAAGACAAATTGTGGTCTCTATTTTTGTGAGTAGACATCTATAAGAAGTGAACGTCAATTGTAATGTTGACGACCCTTCGTTTAACGAAACCACTGATTAAGATGTTTGACGTTTCGTCGCTCCGAACCGTTCTGTCTTGCAGATATCATCACTACTTTTTTCACACAGTCGTACAAGGAAGTCTGTGTGCGGATATAGATTAAAATAAAAGAATGGGACCCAGAAGCATGCGTGTGAATTTCTACGGAAGTTGTTTCTCAGCACATTGACAGATTTATCAACCATTCAGGTTTAGTTATTTTATATTTAGCTATTTCAGATGAAGCAAGGCTATGACGCCACTAAGACGCAAGGGTTTACTCAGTATGAAAAAATCTTAGAAAAACTCTTCAGAAAAGAGTTCAATAAAAGAAAGGAAGTAAACAGATAACGATTGACATTGCATTTTAATTTTTGAAGATCAAAGTTAACAAAAAAGCAAGAAGCCAGATGAGAGTTTCACAAGCGTGAAGGACGAAGGAATTGTTAGTATAGAATTTACGGTTACAATTTCTACTGTAAAATGGTAAATCCTAACGGCAGCGTCCTGGGTAAGACGATAAACTACATGCAACAGCAAGACCTCTGATCAGAATGTTTTGAGGAGCGTGGAATGCTGGTGTTCCCAGGTTCACCCTGACCCGATGTGGTAGCACACGTCAGGTTCCCAGCTGTAGGTAAAGAGTTAACTCCCCAAAAGTGACCAAATACTATGTAAGAATAAAAATAGTTTTTAATTTCAGCAATACTTTATTTGAAAACATTTTACCAGAAATAAATTTTTGAAAAAAATATTAACGGCAGTACATTTTGGAAAAAAAGAGATTTTGCAGGCAATACTTTTGGGGAAAAAAGGCATTGCCGACAGTACATTTTTGGAAAAGAAAATGTTGCTGGGAATAAATTTTTTGAAAAAAGAAGTGTTGACGGCAATACATTTTTGAAAAAAAAAAAAAGATTTTGCCGTCGGTGTTTTTTTTTTGTTTTTTTTTCGAAAAAATATATTACCAACAATAAAAATCGTGTGGCATTAAATAATTCATTGAGGTTGATTTACCGTAAAACAAAATAAACTCAGCCAACAATAAATTTTTCAAGAAAATTTATTACCAGCAATACATTTTTGGTGGAAAATTATTATCAGCAATACATTTTTAGAGTGAAAGAATATTACCAGCACTGCATTTATGGAAAAAATATTACCAGCAATAAAAATCTTAAATGACCCATTGAGATTGATATGCCATCAAACAAACCTAACTGCCTGTATACAGCAACGTCTAAATTTATAAAATGGAGATACGAAACTATTGTCAGAACTATTACTTGGAAAATAAATTCATAATTATAAAACATAAATTTATACATATTTAAATTTGTCTAAATTTGACTTGGCTCTCTTGTTTTTACGCAGATTTAGACCGATAACAAATTGTGAGTACAAACGGAATTTTTCGTTAATTTTTAACAGAAGTATTTGATGCGCATTTTCTCTCAAATAGCGGTAAAGCTTTTTAGAATGCTATAGATCGAGTAGAGACGTTAAAACATAATATTTTTATTTGAATTATTTAAAACCAATTGGCTATTTTGTCAGTTTCGTTAAAATAGACACAACGGCTATTTTGCCAGTTTCGTTAAAATAGACACGACGGCTACTTTGCTAGTAAATAAAAAGTTTTTTTAGAACTTATCACCAGCGTAATGGCTGTACCAGTTTCAACTCCAGTGTAGACAGGAGCAACATGGATTCTCTAGTCTGTCACTGTTGTTTTCACTAAGTCCATCTGAAATGTATTGGCAAGAGAACTATGTCCAAGGGCTAATTTTGGATTTGCCGGAAGTGTTTAAAATATTCAGAGACTTCTATATTTATTTTAATAATTGTTGATGATGCATAAATCAGGTTAACTTGTGTTTTAGCAATTGATGGTGGAATAGATTAAAAACATTCTTAAAAAAAGTGATGGCGAAAATAAATACTGTGTTCAGTATGTGTTGTGTTGTCATTTTTAACATTTCGGGCCTTCATAATAATACAAATATTTACCGAAGAAAGAGCCTGAGGGCTAATTTTACCGAGGCTGGTAAAATAAGCTTAAAATGATTATCGTCTATTTCACTGGCACCGGAAATAGCCTCTTACTATTACTATTCAAATGCCTTAAGTTTTCTTTCTTAATATATTCTTAAAACCCCGTTTTAACATAGAGTCAAAAGTAGTGTTTATTCTGTTGTTATATACCTCTACCCCTCTCTCTCTCTATCTATCTATATCTATCTATCTCTATATATCTATATATCTATATATATATATATATATATATATATATATAAAAAGTTCCACAACTTGTAACCCTCAGTTTCATTCCCGTAGAAGTTGCATATTTCCAGTGCAAATATTGACCCACTCTGTCATGCCGGGTTTTATACTTTGCCAAAGGGCAGACCAACGTTTGCACAGTGGGTGCCAATATCGTGCAACCTGATACAAGATGATCAATTGTTTCTGGATATTTATCACAGAATCTGTATTTTTGTGCTAACACAATATTTTTAGTATATGTGCTTGATAATTCCTCGTTAACAAGCATTGGTCATGTGTATTGTGTGTCCCATAGAATACAGGTCAAGGATAAATTCCCGTAGAAGTTGCTTCAGTTTCATGCTTTCAACCCTGCATTTTTTTGTCTATATTTCTGAGATGAGTGTTTTGAGGTAGTTTACGACTGACTTGACAGAATTATTTCAAATGTTTTGTAGAGACCGGAACAAGTGGAAATCCGAAGGAGCCAGGCCAAAATCTGTTGCGTGCTGGCGTGGATGGGGGTCCTATTTCCACTCTCTAAGCTTCCGCGATGTCTGTTCTTCAACATACGATCTTGCGATGTTCTACAGGAAAAAGTCACCTTTTCGATTTGTCAAAATCGATCGATTTTCTTGTACCCATGTTTCTTCAAATACGGAAAAGTAGCTGAGATAGCGATTTTCAAACACCTAAGTGTGGTTGATTATTTAGGTTAAAACTCGTCCTAATGAATTATGTCAAATCATTTTTAAACGCCTGAAAAGCTGGATCCCGATGCAAATAATTCTTTTTGCAATTTTACATCGCGGTTTCGACGGTTACCCTTTCTGAAATTCATAGTCCACAATATGGCGAAAGTGCTACTTTTCATCCTCCATCTTTAAGGTATAAATTTGAGGATAAAGCACGTGGCTACCAACTGAATAGTGCAAGGTTTCAATCTAGAACACCTCAGAAACCCAAACCAAATCAAACGTTAGTCTCAAGTTGCGGTTATTTTATATTAACAATGAAAATCGGGCACTAACATTTGCAATGATGTTTTTTCTCAGCGCAGTACAGATGTGGCACAAAGCCGAAAGCAGGGAGCCCCCATTGTAGATTGAAATCATTATTCATTTGTAATTGTCCTAGCGAGATGATCTTGGTAACCATTACACAACGCTGAAGTGCTCACGAAATTTTGCATTGATCTGATAGGTTCATGTTCAATAATTAATTGTTGTTTTTTGTCTATATTTCTGAGATGAAGTATTATGTACACTATTTGCATTATTCGGACTATTGTCCCCATTTTTGTCACCATATTTATTACACCGTTTCGGCCGTTTACGTTCGGGCCTTCTTCAGGTGGTTGGAATGTCGAACTGAATCCTTATTTTAGTGTGAGTTCAATACGTGGTTAAAGCGGTGGAGAACTTGGGGAGGGGAATTAACAGGAGATAACTGATCACTGATATTCATTAGACATGACACGTGGAGCTATAAAAGTCTACCCTAATGAAAGAAATAAAGGATTCAGTTCGACATTCCAACCACCTGAAGAAGGCCGGAGTATACAACGACCGAAACGTTGTAATAAATATGGTAACAAAGATGAGGACAATAGCCAGAATAATGTAAATAGTGCGTTCCATTCATATTCAACCATGATAGATTATTAGTCAAGAAGTTAGTCTGTTCTTTATTAATATATGTATAGAACTCCTGATGGTACTGTATTATTATCCGCATTATTCACGAAAAGGTGTAAAACGACAATTTGTATGGAAATGGGAAATAGGTACCGGGCAAAACAACAACGATTGTATTATTCACGTATGTTTAGGCATTTTTAATAATAATCGTGACAGCATCTTCACAAAGTAATGAGGATCTAAGTGTTGACATTAGCAGCTCTTCTACAACGAAAGTTTAATATATTCGCATTCTGTGAATTTAACCCCCATATATATATATATAGAGAGAGAGAGAGAGAGATAGATAGATAGATAGATACGTGTGTATATATAAGTTAACAAACAATACTATGAGATAGATAAAAAAACTGCATTCAGATCCACAATTATTTCCACTCAACAGCCTCTAGAACAATTTTATACATAACTGTTACCGCCAATTAAAAAACCGTTAGAATGATACAATCGACCTACTTATAATACACCGCTGACCAACATATATAAATAGTCGTGCCGAAGCAAGACACACATGACCTGGCCACTGCATTTAAGCATGATTCAGGCTATCGCCGATGGATGTTGATCTAAATATCCACTTTTATATTTACATTTATCGAGCACTTTAACCCATAAATATAGCATAGCATAAACTTATTTAATAATATATATGCATTTATATACGTCCATGCATAATATATATATATATATATATATATATATATATATATATATATATATATATATATATATATATATATATTTTGTGTGGGGGGGTGCATGTGTGTGTGTGTGAAAGTTTGTTTTAAAAGAACCACACGGTCTGTATGCTTATATTTCTTTTCAAATCTAAGATAAGTTGTTGACTATCGTGCTTGAAATATATTCTGTCCGGGGACCATTTCTTTTTCTTGATTTTTCATGTAAATTCGACCATCGCAGTCATTATCATGTGGTGTCTGTTTGCTTGCTAGAGTTGTTTTTTCTTTATTCTGGTATTCTTTGAGGAGTCAAAAGTATGAAATTGTTTGAAATGACGTCATGTTATTGGGAACAGGACTGTACAAAAACATTTCCTTTATTTATCTATTTTATTTTATTCAATTATTCTTATTTTATTCTTTAAAATATATATTTATCATTTTACTTATCTATTTGTATTTTTCTTATATTCATATAATATGTGCGCATATTAATTATATCATATGCACTTCAATATACACATGCACTCAATTACATGGCAGATTGACATCTCTCCTGTCAAAATTAGATACAATCCTTTACGAACATCGACCGGTACAATATGAACGACAAAAATACAACTCTCGCCATAAAACAGATATTAATGGATGATACCAAAATACTCCACCGCGTTAAATGCATGGAAAGACTCAAAATCCTAGAAGATATTATTATTCGAAATAAACTTCCTACATTAAATAAAATATCATTCACCACAGGAGCCGATATCTGTATACGATATAGCCTGCATCAGACGTAATCTATATTGGTATAATCATCCCATTCGTCAAACAAGGGGAACATTAGGTGAATTTCAATGGCAAATGATTAGGCATCCGTCTTAATGTTCTGACTTAACGCCATTTGACGCTTTTCATATTTCCTAAACTGAAATATTTTTGAGTTTACTTTTTTTTATCTTTACAGCGATATTCACCCTTCACAAAGCCCGAGTGCCACTCAAGATAGAACGTTACGTTTGGAGGCAATTTGTTTGTATGAATAATTACAGTTTGGTTTCGTTTGTTCTGTTTTACGGCATATCAACAGGAATGGGTTATTTAATGCCCACAAGATTTTTATTGCTGGTAATATTTTTCCAACAATGTATTGCTGGAAATATTTTTTTCAAAAACGTATAGCTTGTAATATGATGTTTTTTTCTTCAAAAATGTATTGGTGGTAATATTTTTTACAAAAATCTATTGCTGGTCTTGAAATTTTTTTACACTTTCATAGCATTTTGACCCATAGCTGGGACCCTAACAAGTGCTACCACACCGTGTCAAGGTGGATCTGGGAACACAAGTAATTAAGAGATAGTTCCATGCTCTCAAAATCTCCTGACCCGAGGCCTTGCTGTCGGGCGAAGTTTATTGTCATACACAGAACGGTGAATAATCAGCTGGCCTCCTCACTGAGATAGAATATGACACAACGTCGGGTTTAATGTAGGGAATCCGATCTTGTACACCCGGACCATGAACAAAAATTCCACGAGCCCCAGCAACCACCGATTGCGCTGGCCTCAGTGCGAGCACCGATCTTTTTCCCTAGTGCTATGAGAGAGTGCAGCCTCGGTCATCTGTTCCCCACTGAAACAATGTGATTTTCGTTAGTTTCGTCTCTATTCTCCGAAGGAGCCGCAACTGAGTCGCTTTCTGTCCGAAGACAGAGAGGAAACTGAGAAATTATAAAATCCTAGCCGTCATGTACCAGGTGACATTTTCAATCTGTGTGTATGGAAGTGGAAGACAACTTTTTACTCCAGCCTTGAACAGGTTAAGATTGTAGTGATCAGGAAAACATCTTGTTGGGAGTTATTCGTGGGAAGAGGCTGTTCGAGTGGAACTTACTTCTCACCGATGGAATACGGAGGGAATGTGGGTGGTTTGCTACTATGTATGGGGCATGGCCGACTCTAGACGTAAAGGTTTAGCTCCCGAGGGACCCGGGAATATATTTCATCCGAGCACTTTCAGTTTAAGTAGCGGTAGAGCAATGAGAAGCTTGACATAACCTGCCGATGATAAAGAGGTTGAAGGTTGAAGAACAATTTGGTTTCTACAAGGGCTTGAATACCCTTTTGAAATCTATCAATGGTGGAAAGTGAGGTCTGGGCAGATCCTGCCCAACTATGACAACAGTCCTCGGGTTTGACCGGGTTTGGCTCTTGTACTGGTTTCATTTTTGATTGTATAAATGGTTGCTACCATCAGTTAAAAAAATGATTTGCTGTTCATAGAGGTTATGTGAAGATACATATAAAACGGCTAATATGGAAATTTGAAAGCGTTAATAAAAAATGGATTCGGCAAAACACATTTAAAGACATTTTGCTGTTGAAATACACCTTATTAAAATTAACTGACCCTGTAGTGCAGTGGACAAGGACAATAACACAACAAATTTCGTCGTTCTCTGCACAGAAATAGAAAACAAAACATCCAAGCACACACACACACTCACTATATATATATATATATATATATATATATATATATATATATATATATATATTTAAAAAAACTAGGAAACCATTGATTTTAATATTAAAAAGTCTCTAGAGCCCTTTCAGCCAACATCTCACAAGGAGACAATCGTTGGATCAGCAGAAATGAATAATAGCGATATTGAAGAGCAAAAAAGAGGGCAAACACACTAAAATAACGAACAAGTATATATACTTGTGACGAGGAAGGGTTATCGTGTAAATAAATAGCGAGGGACAGTTAAAATAAAATATCCCCAACAGATTTAGAGACCTTATAAATTCTTTCTGCCGGCAGAGAG
>CAHIKZ030005293.1:0-47500 GCA_903632075.3 Acanthosepion pharaonis | reverse complement strand
TAAGACTCAAACCACCAAAACAAGTTTTACGAATATCGCCTGAGGATACAAAAAAAAAACAGTTTCTTGAAAAAACAACTTAGATGTTAAGACTCGCCTAACAAGTGCAAAGTGTCACGAATCCATAGAAGTGGTTTGGGAGATGCAGTCCTGTATTCAGAAACCAGATATAAAAATATTTGTTATTCTTTTTTTAACACAATTGAACTTTTCGCGTTGTTACTTTATTTTCTTTTACATAGACTTGTTCGGTGTTATCTTTGCTCGGACTCGGCTTGCATTGAGGCTCGGCGATTTCGCCTACCTAAGATCAAATCACAGCGTGGGTAGGTTAGACTAGAAATCAAAGCAGTTACTTCGGTAACCAGACGTTGGAGGTAAGATGGGAACGACAAAGCTGATACCGAATCTAACCAGATTCCCATCCGAATCGGCCAAGGGTTAGAACATCACATTTGGTGTCGCGAACAATACCAAGTCACATTGGCCGGGGTGACGTCACATAGATATGAACAGAATGTGATAGATTTATAGATAAGAAACAAGCTGATAATAGATAGATAGATAGAATCAATGTGTTCATAGGAAACTGTAGTGAACAAGATAATCAAGTACCCCGGAAAAAAGTTCGTGTTTTGTGTGCGATCTGCCGAAGAATGAAAATTCGGGCATTTTTGGTTACGGCGTTCGTGAGTTATTTTCCTGACGCGTTACAAGTGATTTTCTTTCTTTGTGTTGTGAAAGCCACAAATTTGCTTTGAGAACGCTTACCCTTCAAGCTATTTCGGCGTTTACTTTGTCTCTCGCAAGATGGCGGAAAGACCGTTCGATATAAAACTGATCCCCGAATTCAGTGGTGATACTAGTGGACAGTCTGTGGTTGAATGGATCGAAAAGGTGGAACTGGTCTGCGAATTATGCGAGATATCGAAGATTGATCAGATTCTTCCTCTGCGATTGAATGGCGGTGCCCTTGCTGTGTATAGGCATTTGAGTAAAGAACTGAAAAATGACATTGAGCAAATAAAGCACGCTCTACTAACCGCGTTTGGAACTGACCGGTTCGTGGCCTACGACCAATTCCAGGCACGGCGTCTGCGACCTGGCGAGACAGTAGACGTATATTTGGCAGAATTAAAGAAGCTCGCCGTTCCAATCGCACCGCTTCCTGCAGAATGGATGACATGTGCCTTCGTTTCTGGATAAGCAGATACTCCGCGCATCATCCAGAATGGAAGACCTGACGCTCAATCAATTGTTGACCAGAGCCCGTGCTGTCATGATCGACGAAAAAGAGGCTGATGAACCAGTGGCCGCAGTTATTCAATCAATAGAAGTCAAAGAAGGTCCGACCACAGCCATTCGTCACCATGGCGTTGCCCCCTGCTATCGGTGCTCTCGGCCGAATCATTTTGCCAGAGACTGCCGCGAAGAAATGCGCAGCGGGTAGGCGCGAAAGGCACGTCTCGATCTACGATGCTTTCAATGTCATAAAGTAGGTCATATTGCCTCTAAGTTCCCGGGAAATGGAATGGGGGACGCGACGTCAGCGCCGGTCTCTTCTCCGCACCGAGCATGAAAGTGGCGCTCCCTGTGATTAAGGTACGCATCAATGGAATAACGCGTACCGCTTTAATAGATTCGAGCTGCTCTCGGTCACTCACCAACGGTTCGATATGCCGACAGTGGAGCAGACAAAAGATGGACGTACTAACGGCTGATGGAAAGGCTCTCAGAAGCCGGGGAGTTGGAAACATCAAACTCAGTATTAACAATGGTGACCCTGTCACAGTCAGTGTGTTGGTCGTTGACAGCGCGTTATTAGGTTTCGATCTGCTCCTTGGGATGGACATTATTAAGGAGCTGGGCGGCGTACGCATTACAGAGGCGGGCGAAGTCAAGTTTTCTGATCCGCCCATCTGTGCTACTTTGAAGATCAACGAGCCCGACTTTAGCGCAGAGTTCGACCAAAGGACGAAGACATTGACAGCATTTTGGAAATGGTCGGAAAATAACCCACCAGAAAAGCTCCAGAACCGAGTGTCAGAATATTAGGCGCCCGAACGCGTCAAGGAAGAATACCAGTGCGAATTGCAGGTGTGGCTGGATAACGGATGGCTGACTCCGTATCCCGAGGAAGAGCTTGGTCCTCCAAGAGGCCTCATCCCGTTGATGGCCGTGGTACAAAAGAACAAGGGAAAGGTGCGCCCTGTACTAGATTATAGAGAACTGAACGAACATGTAGACACTTACACAGCTCATGCTGATGTGTGTGCACAAAAATTGAGAGAATGGCGAACGAAGGGATCCAATGTCTCTGTGATTGACCGCCGAAAGGCCTACTTGCATGTACGCGTGCACCGGTCACTGTGGCCATTTCAGACGGTGATCCTTAATGGGACGAGGTACTGCTTAACCCGAATGGGATTCGGACTCAATGTGGCGCCGGCCATCATGAAAGCCATCGTGGATGCTGTGCTATCCCAGGATGAGACAATTCGTCAAGCGACGTCAGCCTACATTGACGACATCTACATTAACGAAAATTTAGTACCCGCTTCACAGGTGAGAAAGCATCTTGCTGACTTTGGACTCGAATGTAAAAACCAAGAACGACTGGAGGATGGTGCTCGGGTGCTCGGCTTGCAGGTCTGGGGGGAGCACAACATGCTTTACTGGAAACGTGGAAGCAAGCTCCCGGACATTCCCAAACACATGACCCGACGCAGCGTGTTTTCGTTATGTGGAAAGCTGGTGGGACATTTTCCCGTGGGCGGGTGGATCCGCATTGCAACTGCATTTATTAAACGTAGGGTGACTGCTGTCACTTCCGGCTGGGATGACACAACAAATGATGCTCCCCTTAGACACATGATAGCGGAAGTCATTACTAGGGTGCGTCAAGACGACCCCGTACGTGGTAAATGGTGCGTTGACGGATGTGAATTTAACGTCTGGGTCGACGCGAGCTCCCTTGCAACAGGAGTGTCAGTCCATCGACCCAGCACCTGTGCAATGGCAAAAAGCACAAGTGAGTGTAAGCAAGGTGTGGCACCGTGTTGGAATGGACATCACCCATTATAACGGACATCACTATTTAACCCTGATTGACTGTGGCCCAACCCGGTTCACTATTTGGCGGCGTCTGCGTCGACAGGATTCCGCAAGCGTCATTGACCACTTGGGGTCATTGTTCTTTGAACGTGGACCTCCGACGGAACTCCTCACTGACAACGACACTGCATTCCGCAGTGGACTATTCAAAGATTTTGTGGCTTCGTGGGGAGTACACCTCAGGTTTCGCTGCGCGTATGTCCCATCAGGGAATGGCATAATCGAGCGATGTCATCGGAGCATCAAAAGAATCGCTGCTAGGAAGCAGTGTTCCATAATGGAGGCGGTGTATTGGTACAATGTTACTCCGAGAGACAATAATGTATCGCCCTCAACTGCGCCAGCCAACATGATTTATCAGTACAAAGTCCGGCTACGAGGCATTTGACGCAACGCGTTCAACTGAACGGATAAACGAATGAGCGCCGTTTGGCTTGGGCGATCGCGCGTGGGTGAAATCTCCACATAGCCAGTGTACTGGACTAAGTAACTCGCGTTCTGTGCTGGTTGATGGCATACCAAGACACATAAAGGACTTGCGTCGCTATGTAGGTACAGATACGTCAACAAGTGACACAAGCAGTGAGTGCTCAGAAAGTGAACAAATAATTGCCATCGGAGGTAGGGCTAGCACCTCTTCAGATGGTAAAGACTCTGTGCGTGAGGTTGTCAGACCAGAAGAATCCTCAGAAGAAGAATCTTCAGAACATTCTTCAGATGATGAAGACTGCGCATGAGGTTGTCAGATCAAGAAACCTCAGAACATAACACACAATCTCCTCCAACAGTCGCCCCGCTCCGGAGAAGCTTAAGAATAAAGAGGCCCGCCCATGAGTGTCACTTATGTGACAGGGGGGAGTGTAGTGAATGAGATAATCAAGTACCCCGGAAAAAAGTTCGTGTTTTGTGTGCGATCTGCCGAAGAAGGAAAATTCGGGCATTTTTGGCTACGGCGTTCGTGAGTTATTTTCCTGACGCGTTACAAGTGATTTTCTTTCTTTGTGTTGTGAAAGCCACAAATTTGCTTTGAGAACGCTTACCCTTCAGAAACAACACTGAATAATTACTGACAATTTTAATCTTCAAACTTTGGTCTGGAGATCGCGTTCAATCATGTAACTAACAGTTACTAAGCAGTATTCATTCCTAAATTCACATTTTAATGTCTATGAACACACTCCGATGTTAAGCATTTCTTCCTCCATGTTGAATATATTCCTTTAGAAAATTACTTGTTTTACATCGGATGAATGGAAATAGAATAATTTTTATATGATCGTATAGCTTTCCCCAGATTGGTGAAATTACAGTACCTTATTTCTGATACCCTTACATATATTCTTTCTTGTGTCGATCTGTTCGTCTATACATTTGCATTGTAGTAACTTCGACGGTTTTTCCTCATTTTTAATCTCTGTTGTCCATTCAATGTACTACGGATGTCTCAGTTGATTGTTCAGTTTATATTGAATAATTAAACACCCAAATGCATTTCATCTGTGTTTATTACCTACTTGATTACACCAATACAGGGAGGGGGACCACATTCTTTTGTAGTCAGATTATCCGTTTTGTGGGGTAAGAGAACATTTTTTTGAATAAATAATCTAAATACATAATTTTTTTGTTCATTCTTTGGAAAATCTATTTTACAATTTGGTGGTTCAAGAATTTTAAGCAGCGCTCACTCTCTCTCTCTCTCTCTCTCTCTCTCTCACACACACACACACACACACACACACACACACATATATATATATATATGTCTGATCTCTCTCTCTTTCTCTCTCTCTCTATATATATATATACACACACACACACATATATATATATAGAGAGAGATAGATAGATAGATAGATAGATAGATAGATAGACAGAGAGAGAGATAGAGACACAGAGAGAGAGAAACAGACAGAGGAGAGGAGGGGAGATGACGATGACGACGACACCGTATGGATAGCGGCTCGTATTGAGAAATCGGAGAGCCGAGTTTGAATTCCAGTCGCAATCCATTACATTTACGTACGTGCTAATATCCTTGGGAAAAGTAATAATCGTCTTCTTCTCCCTCTAGCTATGGATAAATAGCAAGAGAGACAGGGTTCTTTAGCCTTGGATGGCAGCTAGTCCAGGAGAAGGACAACTCTGAATTCAAAACCATGTCTTTGTATTCGGCACTTAAAAAATTGTTGGTTCTGCACAAAGTCTTCACTACTATAATCAAATCATATATGCTGGTATATATATATTGACCACGAATATTATCATTATATATATATATATATATATATATATATATATATATATATATATATATATGTGTGTGTGTGTGTGTGTGAGAGAGAAGTATTTGAGTAGCAAGATTTTTTGTTTCCTTCAACGCATGTACTCTATCCACCTGTCCACCTATTTTTCAAAATTCGCCGAAGTTATTTATGCAAAAATTAAAATTGCTATATTTTCTAGACTTCATATTTTAGTCCCGACATTTTCGATTGTCACTATAGTCGTTATCAAGAATGTGTGTTTAGTTTGTTTGTCCAAACGTGTTTGTCTAATTGGAACGTTCTCTAATTTCCTTTAACTAATATCAAGTGACTTATAGTTGACAATATTTACAATCCCTCAAACTGAATGTCTATGTGACTTGCATTTGCATGCTTCATACGATCTCCTATGCTGAATGATACCCTATATAATGTTGGATGTTTCTCTTGTATTACAAGAGCTTCCAGAATTTTTAAGTATTTCATTGTATTGACTAATATATCGGGTGTAACAGCAAAAGTGTTCAAATCGCGTAAGAGAATTATTGTCCATCCCACGAAATATTTAGTATCTGAAAAAAAAAACACTACTCGAATTGATCTGGTTTTTCTTCAGGTTTTCTGTTTGCCATCTTAACAACGTTTTTGAAAGAATCATTGTGAAACACTTTGAGTCATGAAAAGGGAGGAGGTTTTAATTGTTTGTGTTAGACTCACTGTTTTCCCAACTGAGCATTTGTGAGAGGAAAAATTGATTCAAGCCTTCAGTAATGGCGCCAACATTCATACTCTGGTTTCCGTCTTCAAAATGTATTCACAATCCATCAAGAGAATGGAGAATAAATTTAAAAAAAACGAACGGTAGAGAGGAAATTTAGATCGGGAAGTCACAGCAGGAATACGGATCATAATTTCAACTTAGTTCTAAAGAGATAAATGTAAAAAAATCCAACAAAATCAAGGAGATGCGTGGTACGTGAGCGGCGGGTTTCAGGTATGACAGTACTAAGAGTGGTAAAAAAAAAAGTTGATAATGAAATCGTACTTGAAACCTGTGAGGAAACTTATCACTACAGAACAGAAAGAAGACGGTTAGAGATGCTGGAGGTCATCTTGAATAAGTTGGAAACGATTCTGGACTAATATATATATATATATATATATATATATATATATATATATATATATATATATATATATATATAAATAAGAAATAGAGAGAAAGGAGAGAGATTTGGACTTTATTTTTCATTCATTCATGAGCTTCCATTCATTCACTATGTTTAATTAAAGATGAACATGTCATTTTCGTTTCTGATCGATTTCATCACCATATTTCTGTTAAGCTTATAGAGAAATTCTACATTCTTATTGCTCAACATAGAGTCAAATAGTACTAGAAAAACCTCGGAGAAATCGAGTAACATCTTTTAAAACCATTTCTAAGATACAACGTATCAAATCTTAATCTAACAATTTAACTGTTACATCCATATACTGTATGTATGTATATTGAGATAATTTTATGTTTATACATTCTTTTTATGCATACAAATATTTAAGTAAATGCTCTGTTTTATAATAAACAGTAGCAATAACATTTACAGGCCTGAATTTTCATAGAAAATATTCGTCATCGCACAGGAATCTAACCTGTATCTAATACGTAACCATCATATAGCCTGACGTGGCTTAACCGATTGAGCAATGGAAAGTTGTAGTTTAAAAGCAGGAAAATCGACCTCCATGGCTCAATCGGTTAAGGCACGTCAAGCGATATGACGGTTCCGTATAGGTTACTGGTTCGATTCCTGTCGGAGGACGAATATTTTCTATGAAAATTTCTCGGACACCAAGCCGGTAAATTTTATTAATACTGTTTATTATAAATAGAGCATTTACTTAAATATTCGTATCTATAAAAAGAATGTATAAACATGTCTTGAAATAATTGTCGGACTTTGTCCATTTCATTATATATATTGTGGCACCATGCATACCTAGCAAGCTGAAAAGAAATATTCATAAATATATCATTTGTTTTTTTACGGTTTGTCAACCATTTGATAATTATTTAGAGCTGAAAAATATTTGGGTTTTGAGAATAATTCTTTCTTTACGTTCAAGCGATCTAGAAGAAAGAAAGAGAAGACAGAAGAAAAAAAAAGGAGAAAAATAAATAATACGAAACCAGGTCGTAAGCGATCACACACACGCTCGACTGGCATATAACAAATGTCAAAAATATCAGGTCAAGCACCTGACCTACTTCCGTGTCCACGAAAAATGGAAGTTTGATATCAAATGGTTGAAGAAACAAAGTTTAGGGACAATGGAAAAAATATGATAGGTAACAGGTGGGAAGTTTATCTAAGGATATGAAGACAAACCATTAATACGAAAAAAAAAGGCAATTCCAGAATTGAAAAAAAAAGCCACACAAGATGATGTTGGCTGAAAATGTTTTTTTGAGATAATGAAGATTTTTGTTATCAAGCTTCGAGCGGAAGAAAAAGTGAAATATTTTTATTCGTTCACGAAAACGCCACCCAGTCTGAGAAATCCCTTTCTTGGATCGTATCCAATTAGCGATAAACTGCTTGACAAATACCGCGTGTTAAAAAAAACCGAGAGCGTCATTTCGGTCGCGTATGGTGGGGGCAATTTGAATTTTTATTTTTTTAAGCAAGGTGTTTCTTCCCCCAGAACAAAGCCACGGATTGTCCACGCCCGACTAAAGACGTCATTGGCTAGATGGGATCACGTGGCGCACGAAGGAGGAGGAAAAATACCCGACCAGGACCTCATTGGACGAGAGCGGTCACGTGACGCACGAGGAGAATCGGTCGACGCCCTTGTCAGAGGTGTAAGTGTGAGGGGCCGATACGAGGAAGCGGGGAAGCGGGTATACGCCCTCAGAGACACAATAAGGAAGTAGGAGTGAAAGTGAATTACCGAAAATGGAAAATCCCTAACCAGAAATAAGAAAGGTGGATACGTATTTAGAATTATCAAGAAAACCCTGGCGCCAACAGACCCACCCCATTTTTTGACTGCGTCAATAAAAGCGGGACCCCAACCGACAGAAATCAGTTTTTGCGCCGCGGACGGCGAGAGAGATCAGCCGTGAACAAGCAGAGATCAGCGCCCAGTGTTGAAACCGCGTCAAGATAGCTAACCAAGATTCACGCACACTTCTGGACTCTTCTTCAACCAAGAACAAGTAGTTTGAAGAGCGACTTAAAATCAGACCACAGAAATAAGTTTTTTTTTTCGAATTTCGTCCAAGGACACGCCGAAACACAAATTTCTTAGAGAGCAGACAACTGGAAGCCTTAAAGTTGCCTAGTAAAAGCGTCGTGCCACAATCCACAGAACGGGTCGGGAAGTAGACATAGTCCTATGTACCGAGCAATTAGACATAAAAGTTTGTTACCTTTTTCTTGATACGTTGGACCTTGTGAGTTTTTATTTTATTTCTTTTTTTATTGTACATAATTTGTGTGTTATCACCCCGTTAGACTCAACTTGCATTACGGCCCCAAGCCCTGTTTGATCTCGTCTGTCTAAGATCAAGTCACAACGTGGGTAGGCAGACCGGAGATCAGTGCAGTTACCCTGGTAACCAGGCATTGGAAGCAGGTTGGGAACGACGAGGCTGGTATCAATCTAACCAAAGGGTTAGAACGTCACGTTTGGAGCAGCGAGGAGCGAACAGCTGACGCCGCGATAAAAGACGTCACAACTGGTGCTGTCCGTGACCAGGATATCAGAGTCTGGGGAGCACGTGACGTCACAATTGGCGCCGCGAACGGGATCGAACGACACAGTCGACGCTGCGACCGGGGGACGACGTCACATATATATATATATATATATATATATATATATATAGTGTATTTAGGCAGCATTTTTTCATTCATTGATGTTTCATTAAATAATATAGACATGTGTTTTCTATTTATTTTATGTAAATTCTTTTCATAATGTGTGATAAGCTTGTAAGTTTAATGATAATGTTATTAAACTTATCAGACGTTATGAAAAGAATTTACATAAATAGACGAAACTTGTCGATATTATTTAATGAAACATGTATGAATGAATATATATATATATATATATATATATATATATATATATATATATATATATATGTGTGTGTGTGTGTGTGTGTGTGTGTGTGTGGATATTATCATAATATAGAACGAAAAGATGGAATATCCGCTATGTTCTTTGATGTGTTATTCGTATTGTCAAATATTGTTTGATTTAAACATACTTTCATTTCAAGTTCCGGTCCGTTAGCTACCTACTTAACTGTCAATGTTTGAGTTTATTTTCTCGAAACTGTCTAACGCTATTGAAAATTGTCCGGATAATTACACGGACTTTCGGCAAGTTCCTTTACAAGTTTCCAGTAAACATCAAACAGCTTATTCGAGATCAAAGAATGTCATCGAGACGTTAAACCTTTAGATGGAGGATTCGGTCTTATCCTAGTTTTCGGCCTGCACTAAGGATTTGAAACTTTTCTCTTTCGAATTAATTTGTAAATAATTGTTCATGGTTAAGTGTAAGCAGAAATCCCCAACAAACTGAATGACCAAATTTTGCAATAAACAATAACAAAAGAAAGAAATGAACAGACGAATAATTATATGAAACAGTCTATATATATGCAAGACAAATGTAAGAAAATAAGCAGTATTTAGGCAAAAAACCATACAAAGTATAAATGCTGTTTTGAGATGTTTCAAATGTCTTATCTGTATCTCTCACAAAAGAGATATAGACGCATTATTGTAACGATCGAATTCCAAGACAAGAAAAGAACAATAATATGGCAGATGAGACCAGGAATTCGTCTGATTGTTTAGAAAGAAATCCCAGCATTCATCTGTACGAGTTGGCTATAAACGTAGAGAGAGGATAATTTTAGCTGTCATTCCTACATTAAAGTCTATATCATCAGAGAATACTGAATCCAATTTTTATACGTGATGTTTAAAACAAGATTTGGCATTGAATTATGGTACCGTAGAAGCTAGATTATTGAAAGTTACTCCAGATAAATTTAATAAAGTATATTTTGTATTCAGGGTGTATTAATAACATAATTCGTATCGGTGTGGAAAGAGAAAAATGTGAACAGATTTAAAGTTCCCTTTTAGCTATTTTATTTCACTTTCGTACAAATGCCATTAGGAAAGGCATGAACCATCCTCTCCTTATAATCTACCTAGTTGTTAAATAACAGAGTAAATTAGGCCCCCTACACTTGGTTGGTAACCTGCCTACAATAAAGAAAAATCTGAATTGCAAAGCCTGGAGTAGGCAAAGGGCCAATCACTTCAATATTTTTCTTCCAAATGCATAGCATTTAAGAGATAATAAAGACGATTAAACTGTAGAGAACCATATTTGTATACGTCCTGAAGAGACATTACATTTTAATGAGCATACATATTTGCATCGTTGTTTAGAACACACATTTGGGAGTGATACAATTGTTTGATAATTGTTATACTGTTCGGTGTTATTATTGCTGACGTCTCGTTTTCATAACAGCTGTCTGCTATTTAGTACCAAAAGGTATGATATTTGGGTCTTCCATCACTGTTTATTTATTTATTTTATTTCATATGCGAATTGTGATGCTGATATATCTTCTCACCATTGGCTACTTTGTTCTTAAACGATATTGAATATTATTTTGAGATTTATTTGTTATGATAGGAAAACACAATACTTGGTCGAAAGGAAAAAGGAAGAAATGAGCCCAATGAAGAAGAAGCCAATGGCGAAGACAGATTCTAACAAGAGAAGGAGGATGAATTATTCATGATTGCGAACGTGTAAGCTTTCATTTTTATTTGTTTTCTTATCGTGTCGATCTAAGAGAATGTATTTTGTTGGCCATCTTAGATTTATATTGGATATAGTTTTACAATGGAAACAGTTTCACAAGCATTGTCTTAATATTGGCTAGAGTCACGATAACTGACTGTAGCTGACACTTTTATTAATCAAAATACTAAGTGGTCTATGTAAGTTACCTTTAAAAAGACAGCATTACGTGCTAAAATGTCGTTCGCTATATGTTCTCGGGAATCTTCTTCCCGCTTAAAAACAAGGAAGTCCCCTAAGTTTCTAGACTATTCACCCTTTTATTTAATCATTGATACTTTATCCACCCTGGGTATATGCAAAAAAAAGCTCATGAATATTATTGTTTATTTAAAGGAAGACATCTTTCTTTGTTTTTTCTCGATAAGTTTCATTTTACATTTTGTTATTCCTTTTTAGATTTCTAATTTATTTCATGGAAAGGAGACAACAACAACAACAATAATAATAATAATAATAACAACAACAACTCCGGATGTAGTTGGAGTTATCGATTTGATTGGAAAAGGGTTGGGTTGACCAATTGATGGGATAACTGGTTGTCCCTGCCTTAAACAAATACTAAAAAGTACTCAAAAACAGAGTTCACTCATTACGACGTGTTTTATCTATGTAAAATGTATGCAATCTTTGTTTTGTTTTTAGTTGCTTTTATTTTATAGAAAATGATCAAGGGAAATGCCATGAAGCCATTTCTGAGTTTAGGTCTCTTGTTGGGATCCGGAAAGAAGTATGTATACAACTGAAAAAACTACTACTACTACTAAGAATAATAATAATAAGAAGAATAGTTCTCACTTGAAATTTTGAACTTTAGCGTTGCGACAAGCACGTTCCGAGATTGTACAACCGTCAATAAATAGCACACTCTTAAAAAAACATCTTTCGGTCTACAAACAATTATTTCGTCTTCAAGTTTTAATTTTAAATGAAAAATTACAGCCTGACGATGAAAGCATGGATCTTCGAAAGTACTTGCTTTACTTAAAAAAATATACACTAGAAACATCTGACAACAGTTTTATAAATGAGGATCACATCCTTCAATGGATTAACAGTATTTTAATGCATACATTATGTTCTACTAGCGAAGTGATTTCGCCATTAATCGCAATAATATTGTTGATTGATTCTATGTATGACTATTTCTTTATATATGAAATACATGCTGCTTAATTTTATATATATATATATATATATATATATATATATATATATATATATATATATATATATGTGTGTGTGTGTGTGTGTGTGTGTGCGTGGGTGTGTGTGTTGTGCGTGTGTGAAAAGTGTGTATATAAATATAAATAAATATATATATGTATAATTATTTATATATTACATGCGCGGTACTTATTAGAAAGCGCTCAATATCAGAGATAGAGCTAACATATTTGGTTTTATAGATGTGAAACCCAGGGTCACAAACTCACATCTATCAAACCAAATATATATATATATATAAATAAATAAATATATATATGTATAATTATTTATATATTATATGCGCGGTACTTATTAGAAAGCCGTCAATATCAGAGATAGAGGTAACATATTTGGTTTTATAGATGTGAAACCCAGGGTCACAAACTCACATCTATCAAAAATATATATATATATATATATATATATATAAATATATATATATATAATATATTTATATTTATATATATATGCGCGGTACTTATTAGAAAGCGCTCAATATCAGAGATAGAACTAACATATTTGGTTGGATAGATGTGAGTTTGTGACCCAATATATATTGAAATCGACATTCAGTGGCGACAGGATGTTTCTTGCTAGACATAATCAACAGGGGGCCTGACGATTGCATCTCGCATGAAACAACCGTGTTGACCTCAGTGTTGACTTCAATGTTTACATTTAAATTTAAATACGCTCTATCCCTGGTATTGAAGGCATATCGGCGTGGTGTAATGGTTAGCAAGCTTGTCTCGCTAGAACAATTACGACTGAGTAGTGAGTTCGATCCTCACAGAGTGCTCCATACTTCCGGCCTTGTGCCACATCTAAGTAGCGCTTATAAAATCACTATCCCTGGTATTGAGCACTTTACCCCATAAATATAGCACACATTATATATATATATATATATATATATATATATATATATATATATATATATATATATATATATAAAGAAATATAGTCTTAAAGGTGTGCTATATTTAATATAGAATATCAGAGATAGAGCGTGTAAATATATATATATATATTTTCATTTATGCAATCGTCATTGGCCTGACGATTGCATATAGCATGAAACAGACTGTCGCCTCTAAGTTTTGACTTATATATATATATATATATATATATATATTTATATGTATTATATATATATATATATATATATATATATATAGATATATATATATAAAGATAATATATATATTTAAAAAAATATGGTTTTAAGGTATATATTTATGGGATAAAGTGTTTGATATCAGAGATAGAGCGTATGTAAATATAAATGTGAACATTGAATCAACTGTCAAAGGCGACTGGCTGTTTCAATGTGGTAATATATATATATATATATATATATATATATATATATATATATGAAAAAGTGGGAAAATTTTACGTATGACGCTTTTCCTCCTTTAGGATTTCATCGGACTAGCTTTGTTACCTTGCTGTGATTTCACATGCGCCCAAACTAGAGATATTAAATTAAGTTTTCTTTTTTGGTATATAGTCTCCCCGATTTAATTTAGATTCATTTTCTTAATTTATATTCTATACGAGACAAAATGCTGATAATTTTTTTCAAAATGAAACAAACGCCCACTCCTGACAACTCACAAGCATAAAAAAAATACAATATATTGCACTAGCAACTAACACCGTCAAAACAACAAATGAAAAGAAACCATGTAAACACAACATAACATCTCATACTACTACATCTTAATGAATAAAACCTTAGTCAATATTACACAACAAACAAAAATGAGCTAAAACGTAAAGGAGTCATTTATGAAAGTGCTATAAATGTCGCAAAATAGAGAAAGCTCTAAATCTAAATAAATGTTATATGTATACACAAGAGAAATTTTACAAGAAAATCTTTAAATACATTAGTGGTGAAACAGGCCACAATTTTGACTTGAAAAATATTACTATGATCAAATGAGAAACAATTCACTAAGACGAAAATGTTTAGAGGGTTTCAAAGCGTGCCTTGATCACAAGGTCATGTTCAGTTAATTTACGCCTTGGCTCTTAGAATATTTCACCATTCCAGTCAGATTTACTATTTTCTAATAGAAAATTGATGAAAACAAAAAAGAAAAACAAATTTAAATGAAATCGAAGACTATATATATATATATATATATATATATATATATATATATATATATATATATTTAAGAGATTTTCCCACCATGCCTCGTTCCTGCGCATGTGTATTCGACCGAACATAATGAACTTAATTCGATGAAGGACGAAACGCGTCAAACGAAATCCTTTATTCATTTCGTCATAAATTATTCCCTAATCTTTTTCTGTATATATAAAATTTATAAATCGTTATCGCACACACACGCACACACACATATATGTATATACATACATACATAATTATAATTATTTTTAAAAATATGATTCCTTTGATACATAAAATATACATTATATATATATATATATATATATATATATATATATATATAAATATAATTTATATCGTAATTTATATCAAAAAAACTTTTGATACCTTATGATGTAAAATTTTCTTCATAAGTTATGATGTAAATTCTTCATCATAAGTTACCGAACATCACCTGATTTATTGGAACAATTCTTAGCCCCGAAACATGAAAGTTTTTGTGTAGCGATATAAAATATTTTTTATAATAAATATATTAAAATATATTTTCTTCTACGTTGTATTGAGCACGTGCTTTATAAAGTAAATGTTAAAGAAAGGTTAATTCTTAATCTGACTGCTCTTTTCATTTTACTTTTGTATATATATATATATATATATATATATATATATATATATATATATATATATATATATATAAAGACATTTTTATGTTCATACATTCTTTTTATATATACAAATATTTAAGTAAATGCTCTGTTTATAATAAACAGTATTTAACAACATTTTCGGTCTGAATATCCGAGAAATTTTCACAGACAATATTCGCACTTCAGGCCGGTAAATGTTGTTTAATACTGTTTATTATAAACAGAGCATTTACTTAAATATTTGTATATATAAAAAAGAATGTATGAACATAAAAATGTCTGAAAACAATTGTTTGACATTGCCCATTTCAATATATATATATATATATATATATATATATATATATGTATTCATCATAAATCATTCTATCACTGTAAGAATTTCGCGCCTTCGAGGTTTTCTGACCAGCCGTTTGCCATCCTGGCCCAGCCGCCTTCATTGTATAATAAGTGCACTGACAAAGAAGACCTTTCGTTGCAAAATAAGAAATTGTTGAGTCGGATGAATCCTTTTATGCCATTAGGTTAAAAACTTATGTTCATAACTACGTTAGACCTTTCTACGCCCACGCCTCACAAATTCCATTACAAATTTTACCATTTTTCTCAAACTTTATCTGCCGACTCTGTAACTCGCTGGGGGCGCACAAGTCGGCGGCTACTGTGAAGCAATTTCTAATCAGCCAAAGTCAAATTCGATCAGACAAACTTGTACAACAGTTCTGACGGCAATTAGAAACAATAGAAGTAAGAATGTATTCCTGGGAAGAAATCTGATTGTATTTATCGATTACATTCCACTGTTTTGAAGCACTGCCAGTATTTTTTTTTTTTTTTGCATTATGATTTTCGAGATAAAATAGATTATTCTATGTTTTATATTACGAATACTGTAAAAATATATTTGTATCCATTTTGCTATTAAATTTTTCCCCATAAAACATATATCTATTTTTTTCATTACATTTTTCCTGAAAAATGGCGGATGTATATTATAAATTACCATTTTCTTTACAAATACATGTATCTACTCTTAAATGTTAATTTTTTAAATGTAAATTTTAAAACGATATATTAGTTCCCTGTACGTATAAACTTCTGTTTGAATTAGTATTTTAGGTAAAAATTGGCATATTTAATCTCGAATTATCATGTTCTTTATTAACAGATTTATGAAGGATACACACATGAGATTTCTATAGAATTTATCTATCTTAGTTTATTGGAGAAAACATACATCAATATTATAACTGTAAGCCTCTCGACAATACGATTTCTCGCTTTTTTTTCACTTGTCCTATAATATTAAATGTCCTGCTGGTAAGATCTTTATATGCAATTGGAAGCAATTATAACGTTTCACATAGAAATTTAAATGGTTAACAGTTGGAAAAGTCATTATCTGTCTCAGTTTTCTAAACTGTTCTGTTTTCATTCGTTGTGTAGATGTCTCGTGTATACAGCATGCCGTTTACGTTTTTCTTTGATTTTTGAAAAGTTAAATGAATATAAGTGTGTATTAAAAATATATTTTATTATTTCTTTTTTGTATAATAAATATAATTAATGCTAGGGAAATATACAATGTTAGCTCATATCATCTGAAGATATTTAAATTATACATTTTTGAGTATTCGTTTTGTGAATATTATTAGTTTTGGGTATTCGTTTTGTGAATATTATTGGCATGAAGAGTTCTATTAGGAAGGCATTTATTTCCTGTTGATTTTTTATTAATATACGCATCAGGCATTTTAAATGTTGTGTTCCTTTTTTTAAATAAAGTAGCAGAAATGTTATGGAATATCTGTCATCTTCTATTGCAGTGATTTCAGTACAATCTCCTAACACAAGGAGATGGGTTTTGACGCATCAGAAATATGTTTACACAGAAGAATGCTGAATTTTAAAGAAAAAATGGAAACGAAAAGGAATTTTAAACCAGATCAAGGAATTTGGTAAATCAATGGGCATACTTAATGCAAGAGGAACTGAATAAAGCGGCGAATCATTTACCTAAAGAGCTTGTAAAAACGGTTTTCAGAAGCGGGATTAGGACGGATAGGTAAAAAAAAAAAAAATTTACTCAACCTTAAAAAATGACATGAAATTGTGACCAGCCATAACAGCCCACGACCAGAAGGAAAATATTAAGAAGACACATTATTATAATCAAATTTATAGTTAATTATGGTTTACTAAAGCATTTACCGTCTCATTGCATATATGATTTTTATACATGTCACTCCAGCAAGGTAATAAAATCACTAACATACAATGTGTTCCTGAGTGTGAGAGAATATGAGAAAAAGAAAAAAAAAATACCGTAGAATCCCTGGCAATCGGACTAAAAAGGTCTGGGATATGGGAAATTGGTTACAAAGTTCGGATATAAGGTTTTATATTTAGATGAAAATAAAAGAACTGAAATCAGGTTTAACATTTATTTTCAATATTTTAAGCGAAATAACCTAATGGTGAGTGAAATATAACGGAATTAATTTTAAGGAAAAAGAATTATATTATGTAATGTTACTGAAAATTCAATAAATTAAGCATGCCACGTATGCAAAACAAATAATGTAACGAAGAGTTTTTAATCGCTGTTAAAAGATGATCCTTTCTCTTCTAATGTAATTCTCAACTGTTTCCGTATTTCGTGTTTTTTCTTTGTTGTTCTTGATTTTTAATTTTAAAGACACTTTTTTACTCTGTGTGCGTTATTGCAATCGTCATAGCTGAACTGACAACATTTTCGATTGCATTTTCAATCTCCGGTTTCATAACAATCTCGTCGCTATCTGGTTGCATATTTGTTTCGTTGTCATCCTTTCCTCTTATTCCCATCATATTTTGCACTAGTACAAGCCATTGCGGTGAAATAAGCATAAAACTTAAACTTCTTGAAAAACTGAAATTTCAAATCAGTTACATATCACCCAAATATTTAAAATATACACATCAAATCATGTACGCATATACCGGATTCCGGATATAAGGTACCCCGGATATGAGGGATTCTACTGTATTAAAGAGAGAAAACAATACAAAAAATAGGAATTAGGAAGATGGAAAATAACGATTGACATTGCATTTAACTTTTTGAAGATCAAAATTGACTAGTAAGCAAAAATCCAAAGAGATTTCCAAAGCGTTTCTTTTGCTGATCTTCTTTACTTAACCTTTTTTTAATCTATGTTGAATAGAATAATTCAGTTCATCATCTCATAACAAATTTAAGCAAACTTTCAGGAACAATTCTTATCGTCTTTATTGAATCAGACTGGGGATCACCCGTTATTTAAGGATATTATTTTTCAGGCTTATGGGTCAAGTATTTTTAAGGAATCGTCGTGGTCGTTATATATCTGGTTTGAAGCATTTTTGATAGGTGATATGGTCCAACTTCCTTGTACCACGGTGATGGTCCAAGTTTAGAACCAATGAAAGAATAACACGAACACAGGTATGGAATACAAAGATATATTACAACAGAAATATAATACAAAGAAGCAGAAGTATTAGTAACGACTATCAGATTTGGTTAGAGTGAACTATGTTGTCTCGATAAGTATCACTATTCCAATGTCCTTACAATATGCTCTCAATTATCTCTTCACGTCTTACAATCTCCATATACCTCTTGAGAAGCGCAATATTTATAATGTCAGGAATAGTCCATTATTATTATGGGTAAATTTCCATAACAATTGGAATAGTGGATCTTCGAAGTCCTTTAAAATACTAATTTATTCACAAATCATCTTACAAAAAAGAAGGCAGAAGAGATGTCTATAGAAAAGTGTGAGTGAATAAAACTTCTATCATAGAATTTTCATTTGTATCTATTTCAACTGTAAAATTGATGTTCCTTTGTCAGCAATCTTGTATTACGCTCAAAACCATAATGTCTAGCTACCAAAAGAGAAAGATTATGAGAACAATAGAAATATTTAGAGAAAAGTCAACGAGAAGCTACGTTAGGAAGGTGATAATAATGATTGAAACTGAGGTGCGAGATCAAGAGTAATAACATTGTAGATTTTTCTTTGTATTTTATCTAGAATCTGTAAATACGTGACAAAAGCACCAGGCCAGGTGTGAAAGCAACATTCTATGCATGAACGAATTGAACGAATTATATAGATTTGCTCTACACTTAGGTTCATTTCAATTTGGATTTTCATTAGGAATGTACACACTATTTTCTTATGCAAAAATCTAATGACTATTTCGGAATTCGGTTCATCTTAACTTATTATATTTGAAATTGTGTTCATTGCAAAATAGACAATAAGTTTTATTTTGTAATTATTTACGAGGTTTCTGTTAAAATAGATTTATCTATAGATTTAAATTCTTCGAACCCAATCGAAAAGAATATCTTTTCAGCACGTTGAAACGATGTCGTCGGGCTGATAATGATATTTTTGGCTTAGAATTTTTGTAACAATTATTTGTCAGTAATCTTCTTAATCCATAAAGAAGCGAAAAGCAAATTTCTCAAAGCTGATCAAACCAATATTCAGTAAGTTTATGCATATACCGTATTCTTCACCTCAAAATCTTTCAAAGGATTTTAATTGACAGATTGCATCGAAACCGAAATTAAAAAAGAATGCTGATATATTAATATTAATATATACTTTTTAATTAAACTGAAATTAAATTGAAAAGATTAAGCCTAAATTTTAAGACGACAGAATGCAAGGGTGCCAGTAAAGAGAATAACCCAGGATGCAAGATGCAAAATGGCGATGGAAAAATCAAAGGTTTTAGTAGATTAATAGAATGTAGTATTGTGGCAGAAATCTGAAATCGCAGAATGTCAAACATGTTTTAAAAATAAGCAAAATATTATAAAACAGGAAAATTAAATTAGAAACAAATAAATGAGTGCTCAACATCTACATAGGGTCAATTCTCCTATGCAACAGTGAAAGCAAGACAATTTCTTCTTAGTTAAATCGACAATATTTACATTATTCGGACTATTGTCCTCATCTTTGTCGACAAATATATTACAATGTTTCTGCCCTTGTACGTTCCAGCCTTCTTCCGATGGTTGGAATGTCGAACTGAACCTTTTAATTCGCTCACTGGGGTAGACTGTACTAGTTCCACGTGCTATGTTTAAATATTGTACATAATACCTCATCTCTAAAATATAGACAGATACTAAATCGACAACTTCTGGCAACTGAGAAGAAGATGTACAGAAGGATGCTACGAATAAACATGGACAGAACGCGTGGGCAACAAGGAAGTTTTAATGAAAATAGAAACAAAACCTACTTTCAAACTTAGTGTAAAAAGGCGACCTAAAACCTCTAGGACGTTTAGCCTTGGAGAATTGGACATTCACATGACATAGGCAAGAGAAAAATTGTGAATCAGTGCGTAACCTCCAAAATGAGCTTGTTTAAACGGAAGCCAGGAAAAGGATTTTTTTTACAGTAAGCCCCGGAGGTTACTCGACGTAGAGGTTTACGTTAAGTGTGAGTCTATATGAATTAGAACGGAAGATAACTTTTTCCTCTAGACTTGAACAGGTTAAGATTGTAGTGATCTGGGAAGCATCATCTTGGGAGTCTCTTCCACAGGGCATTGGTTCGAGAGATAAGCTGTTTGAGTGGAACTTAAATCTCGGCGATGGGATACAGAGATAAGTGGGTGGGTTATTACTATGTAAGTAACATGGCGGGGTCTAACCGTGAAGATCAGGCCTGTTGGAAATAAGAGATGGACTTTGTGAGAGCACTTTCCATATTAGTAGCAATAGAGCAGTGACAGATTATCTACATACTGCCTGTGAAGGAGAGGTTGGAGTGGAAATTAATATTTCTCCAACAAGAACTCTGAGACGTTTTTGAACTCTATCAAGACTAGAAATTTAGTTCTGTGCAGTTCCTGTCCAAATATGGCAACAGTACTCCATTTCCGGTTTGATCTGGCCCTTATAAAGGTAGTCGATAGCATGAGTACAAGGAGCCGACCATTTTGCCTGCATCTTTAGTGATGGATCGTATTTAGGACGAGAAGGGGTATTAAAAAGGTAAAAATTGCAAAAGGCAAAAAGCATAGGTATTAGTGGGCAATGATCACCCACTTCTTCAAAGGACAAGGTACATAGAAGAATAAAGCTAACTATTTTTAAACATTCCAGTGAAATTATATGCTGGCATGGCAGTAGTTTTCTTCTTCTGTGTAACGTGTCCTTTCAGTGGCAATCATGATTCTCCAAAATTTCCTATCCTTTTTAACCCTTAATAAATTTTGTATATTTGTTATCTCTCCTAAACCCTGTTTCACCACCGATTTACAAAATTTCGCTAAGTAGGTTATTCCTTGTTTCACTCTATCTCTCTTGCCCTCAATCTGTCCTGTGAGTATCAAATTTTCCAAGTCTCCTTACCTCATTATGTGCCTAGCAATTTCAACTGTCTCTTTTTGATGTTGAATCTATAAATCCTTTGTGTTTCAATTTTCTATAAAACCTCGTCGTTGCTTACATGTTCGGTCTATGGTATCTCAGCATCTTTCTTTAGAAACACATTTTTTTGCTTTCAGACATCTATTCGTCTGATATTCGTCTATTCAAGAACAGGACCGATATTTCATAATATGTAAGTACTCTTTGTTTATAACGAAATTTGCCTGTTTCTTTATTCTTTGCATAGCTTTTGGAAGACATTTTTCTCTCTATATAGTCAAAATATGATAAAGAATTTTCCCTTTTAATGAAGTTTCTTAAAACTATACGCATTTTAATTGCATCAAATGTTAAGATGAACGTACTTTTTTGCCAACAGTATAGTTGCATGTCATTTGGTGGGCGTGCGATTGCATGGCACCACAGATCGCTCAGCCTCGTTCCTGGAGCTCTTGCTTTTAAGTAATTTTAACGTTGGCACATTGTCGCATAGAGAGGGAGAAAAATCGTGACCCTGGGAAATCTTTGTGATTCTCTGCGCAAACAGTAATCTCTAAAGGGGATTGATGTCAAACACAGAAACGTGTCAAGGCTTAACAAATAGAAATAATACAAATAAGAAAGAACAATCACTTGTATTTCCGATGCTGCGAAATCTACACTCAGATTTATATGACGGTATCTTGCAGCTAATGGAGCCTTTTAACGTAATCCACGAAAGCTAATCGCCAAACACGGTTATCAACATAGGTAGGAGATACAGAAATCAGTCCGGATATAAATATCAATTCCTCATCTAACAATCAAATTGTGTAGCTGAGAAAGATACCCTGTTTTCCGCCATATATAACTCTTTTCCTGTTTTAATTCAGTAAATACACAAAGGTAGACAGGGGTGTACGACAAGGCTGGGTTTTCTCTGCGGACTTATTCAACCTATTCAGTGAGGTGAAGAATATGAGAAGCCCTATTAGGATTCATTCTTGGTGGCCACAAATTTAACAATGTAACATACGCAGTTGACACAGTGTTGATAGCAGATACGGAAAGTAAATTACAGGCACTTCTACAGAATGCAGTAAGGGAAAGCAAGAAGAAAGGACTAAACACCAATAGTAAGTTAATATGGTGTATAGTTGTCAGCAAAAGAAACAAACCAAGAAGAGAACAAGAAATTAAAGATAACAAAAGTGAGCAAGTAAACTAGTTTAAATACCCGGGAAGGGATTTAACAGAGGAAAGAAAAGTGTGACACATAAATCGGAATTAGGTTATGGAAAGATGCTTTCCGAAAGTTAAGCAAAGTATTAAGAAACAGGTAAATTCTGTTTGAAACAAAGAAAAGACTATTGACCTGTTATGTAACAGCAGTCCACCTATATAGAAATGAATGCTCATTACAGAGGAAGAAGAGACGTTATTAAAAATAACATAGTTCCACAGTAGGATGCTGAGGATACCTTGGACTGAACACGTGAAAAACAACGAAGTTTTGAAGAAAATAGAAAAAAATAATATTTATACTCAGACTAAGAAACAGATATTTGGAATATATGTGGCGCATAATGAGAAAAGAGGTCTTGGAAAATTTAACACTCATAAGACATGCTGAAGACAAGCGGAAGAGTAAAGTGCATAAGGAACTTGTGTGAATGGTTGGCAGAACAGGTATTAGGAGAGATAGAAAAAAGATAAACATTCTTATCTCTCCTAATGCCTGTTCTGTGAGTGTCAAATTTTCTAAACCCACTTTTTTTTTTATTATGCGGCTTAGAAAAAATAATTGTCCTTTTGCAGATGTAAAGTGCAAGTGTATTTTTTGTTTCCATTTACCCTCAAATTTCGTCGTTGACCACATGTTCTCTATGAGGTATTCTCATCATCCTTCTGTAGCACAACATTTCTACTACCCGTAGTCTCTTCTTCATCTGTGATTTTTCAGCAGTTATTGACATCTAAGAAGACTGATATTCTCTGACAGTTCAGAAATATTTTCTTTGTTTCTAACGAAACTTTTCTTTTTCTTAATACTTTGATTAGCTTTCGAAACGAATAGTTGACATCCCAATGTGCCTTCGGATTTCGGTGTCATATATTATGCCCTTTCTTAAAACACTTCCTAGATATTTAAATTTTTGTACTTGCCTCATTTTGGCATCTCCAATACTTCTGTTTCTCTTGCTGACAACCATATAGTTTATATTAATAGAATTAATTAAACTTATTTATTATGCTAATTGATATTATTTAATTGTCGATTAATATTATTTTTGATTGAATTTCCATATTTATAAATAAATTATGTATTAATTTTAGAAAAAAATAATTTATCCTTTCAACTGATTATTACATGAGCTTTATTCTGACATCGTTTACGACTAAAGATGTCGCCTATAACTTCTAAAGAATCTACATCGTTTAACTCGTATTTACAACAATTTTCATTAAATCACAAGTAAAAAAAAAATTCTTTTTAATCATTTCACCCAAACCAAATCAGAAATGCCATTATCACGTAGGGGATTACAGGGAGTAAAACTAAGAGAAAAAATCTGAGTATATGGAGGATTGAGGAAAGGACAAATGATGAACGAGATTCAAGAAGATAGATGACTGACGCTGTATTGATTTTTTTTTTTAGATGGTAATTATCAGGGAAGCAGGTAAACAGAAAGGAATTTCAATGAAGAAAATGTTAGAATATAAGTAAAAAAAGTAGGTGCATTTAACTATTCCAACACTAAACAAGTGAGACCTAGATGCCAATCTAATAACACGCGTAAATTCATGTAGTCGGTGAGCAGGGAAAATTCTCGTCAGAACAATTACCATTAAAATACTTGTAGAAAAGAAAGAAAGAAGACATGTCACTTCGGTGAGAATGTGACTGAATTCGAGATGCCAAGTCACGGTCGATTACATAGCAGATATTTCTTTGGATTTTGCTAAGAATCTCGAGATGAATAGCAGGAGCACCAGACAAGATATGGCAACGGTATGCAATGCACGGACGAATGGTAGATTTCTAAATGTGCAAGATGGACTTTGGCGGGAAATATTTTCTGGCAGGACACAGTGACTCGACTTTCTTAGCAGTAGATGCAGCCACTGATTCAATGTATTTGATCCACTTCAAATCAGTTAAAAACGTGAGGGCAAGAAGAAAAAAAATCACTTGAGGACTTTCAACACCAGCAACTCCAGTGGATATTACATGTAACTCAAAGAGAAAGTAATCATATATAATCAAGACATTCCAAACTACTTCGAAAAAATGATTGGGAAGGAATCCCTCATCAGTAATGGGAAGAACAATAACAGCTAGGGAACTAAAAGTATTTTTCTGATTTTTTTAAGAGAAAGATTCTATAAATTACAAAGCAATTTATTTTCCATAAGTTTTCTTATGCACATTTTTTAGTGAAACAAATGATTTTGTGGATTAATTAATGCAGAAACCTTCGAAATAATTGTTAGATACGAGCGCATTCAGCTAAGCTAAGCTCTAAGCTAAATTTATATATATATATATATATATATATATATATATATATATATGAAGAAAAATTTTGAAAAAACAAACAAAAATCCTTAAATGTTGTTTAAAATGAATGAAATGTCGACGTCTGACGTTTCGGTTTAATAAACCTTTTTCAAGACAATATTCATTAAAATACAATTCAGTTCAATATGACAAATACGTTTTTTCAAAATTTTTCTTCATTCTGTCGGATTTATATCCATTTACACTTGCTTATATATATATATATATATATATATATAAATTTCTCAGAGTTAACCTGTAGAAAAGACAATATTTATAAATATAAATGACAATAGGAAAACGGTAGTTATTGCTGACGCGTTTCGTCCAATGTGGACTTTCTCAAAGCAAATAACGAAGTGAATTTAATTAAAGAAAGTAACTAATAATAATAATAATAATAATAATAATAATAATAAAACTAATGTTCTTAGCAACTGGAGGAATGTAGAGAACGCTATTTTCATATTGTTAAATGAAAATAACGTCAGTTATTGTCACGTGTGGAGAATGATGTCATTATAAGTGTGTTTGCGGATTCAACCATTTTCTTTTGATTTTACATTATTGTTGCGTACGTTTGTTTGGGAGAGCAGTAACTTTGTTAAGAAAGGTGAAATAGGGAAATAGCCCAGGCGTAGATTAATATTTGGGTAATATTCTATGGCGCCACTCTCTAGAATTTTCCTTCTGAATGTTATTTTCTTTTTTTTATGAGTGTAATATATATATTAATACGTTGGTATAATCAAGGCGACTCCTATTAACGCAACATAGAATTTGAAATGTGTTATAGCAGACTCACAAAATTTTCTTTACAATTGGAATTAAGATATCTTTAGAAATGATCATTTCACCTACGAATCTTAAAATTAAAATTCGTAGGTGAATTTACCAAAGGTATCTTAATTCCAATTGAAAAAACGTGTATATATATATATATATATATATATATATATATATATATATATATAAAAAAATATTAAACATTTTGTTTTAATATGTGTCCAGTATCAGGTCAATGGAGGACTATGGGTAGCAAGGCATTATTGTGTGGGCGGTAAGCATTATATTTGAAATGATTCTAGAGGGTATTGAATAGAAATCGTTGTGGATGCGAATACAGCTGTTTTTATATAATAATGCTACAATATATATATATATATATATATATATGATAAAAATAATTCCATCGCCTCATTGACAGGGCTGTTCAGCCGCCATAATGTTTTTAGCCGAATAGTTCATGTTTAATCGTCCCATCGTGGCGGTAACCTTTAATTTAGACGCTTCCTTTGACAGGTAAAATTGCTCAACAGTGCTGGGGAGCTACTACATAGAAATCTTAAGAATAAAGCTAATGCTTAATTAAAGTAAAAGTTTAAAATATAAAATAAACTGAGGACTGAAGTCGCTATGATATAATAATATCATGAATCAAATAATAGCTGATCATAGAGTTTCATGAGACAAAAATTATCCCGTGGAAATACAGTAAGAAGCTATCATTTAACTTACTCACCGCAGGGATGGCATTTAACACTTACCCGGACTTGTGCCTTTAATAAAATATTTGTACTTATGTCGGCATGTAGCAATAAGCTCGCTTCTCTTATTTAATAGCTGGACAACTATTCTGTCGCAGGATTATAAGATTTTTCAGTCAGGGAGAAATTATACTTTTCAACGGCTCACAAGTCTCCTCATAATCGTATGCCCGAGCTGTCAATCTGAAATATAGGATGCAATCTTATGTGAATAACATCTCCCCTTCGTGCAATAATACCGATTTCTTGGCATGTATTACGATTTCAATATCTTCTTTTTATAATGATAATAACTATTTGCGGACAGTCAATACACTTTTTATGTACAACTGCGCATGCGCACTAATGTATTATTTAATGAAATATACATAACGTTCTTTTTTGTAACTACAACAAGTGTTCAAATTATCATTATCTACTAACACACATATATGCACAACGCGGTATGACATTCTCGCAGCGAGAATGGATAATACAATAAGAAACGCTATTGCATCATAATGCCAAAAAAAACAAAAAAATCAGTCAGTACACACAGTAGTACATATTATTTTGACTCTCTACGTTCCTCGAATTCTCCTTGGTTTACGTTAGGCCGAGCTCACAACATAAACGTTACTTAAAGGCAAATATTATGGCTACAGTGTAGATACAATTACCTACTCTTGACTGGGACTCGCTAAACATTGCTGAGTCTTTCAAACTATTTCGATAATATATAGAACTTGTTATGGCATCTTACCCATAATAATAATAATGGACTATTTCATACTTATTAAATACTGCGCCTCAGGAATAGGCAAGAAGTCGAGTCAGTAGTTCAAGTCGAGTCAAGAGTCGAGTCAGAGGCAGTCCGAAACAGAGTCGCGTTCAGACAATTACTGCAATACATTGGAATAGTGATACTGGTCGAGACTACATTGATCTCTCTACTAAACCTGATTGTTCATACTAAAACTTCTACTTCTCTGTATATATTTCTGTTTTTAATATATCTGTGTTATTCCATACCTGTGTTTGAGTTCATCTTTATTGGTTCTACCTTGGACTATCACTATGGTACAAGGAACCGGACCATAACAGAACTCTACTTCACTGTTAAGGCAACAAATCAAGAACATAAGGTTCCATTAATTCTCCTCGTAACCAGCGAAGAAGGCCTACGCTGTTTCGAGAGTTGGTCGATGACAGACGATGACCGCAAAGACTGACAAAAATATTCTCTACCTTCATGGGGCAGGTCGAACCGTCAACCAAGCACAGGGTCTGTAGGCTTGAACTTAGCAAATATCAACAAGAGCCAACAGATAGAACGGATATCTTCTTTAACGACTGTTAGCAAAGTGTATTTTCAGAGCTAACGCAGTAAAGAACGTTGTGGCACCATTTAACGAGGCAGAAAAAGAAAAGAAAGAAAATAAGGAAAGGGGAGGCTAAGATCCAAAGCGTGGATGATAAGCAGAACACCACGGCTAAGAGACAATGGGTAAAGGATATTTTGATAAGTAACAAATGGCGAAAGAGTGTCACTACAATGACAGGGAAATTCTGAATGGATAAAGGAATAGGGTGTGTTTTGGCGACGGCTGTGTTATCTGGAATACGTAAACAAAGTGCTGGCCCACTGTCCAAAGAAAAATCCAAATGAAAATGTTATTTCGATAAGTGACGGAAAACAGGTGGACCAAAGGGCTTTGGATAGATATGAAAAATTAAAAGCCGCACACGATGTGTCCACTTACCGATTTCTTTCGACGGAACATCTTTAGCCTGCGATAATAAAATTATGTTATCAGAAATGTGTACCGAAAGGAAATGAATGGGAACTTAGAAATGTTCTTTTCGTGGCGACGTTTGGCCGTGTTAAAAAGGCCACCCATTCTGATAATTAGCGATAAGTACTGACGAAGCCCAGGTGTAGAACAAGAGTTATGACCACCGTCTTGTCCTGTTTGCGGCTAGAGAAAATGATAACTGCGATTAAGAGGAAGAAAAGGAAAAGAAAATATAATTTTTTTTTAGTTAAGCAAGATATTTTTTTCCCTGAAACAAAGCCGCGGATTCGTCCACGTCCGACTAAGACATCATTGGTCGAGTGGTGATCACGTGACGCACGAAGGAAGCTGTCGCCGCCCATCCAGAGGATAGGTATGAGAAGCTGCTACGAAGAAGTGGGGAGGGCAGCTCACGTCCCTCTGAAGTATGGTGAGAAGGTGGGTGTAAGAAAAGGCTCCCAAAAATGGAAAAGAGTGGAAAAGTCCTAACCAGAAATAAAAGAGGTGGATATGTATTTAGAATTATCGAGGAACCCCCGACGCCGACAAACTCACCCCGGTTTTGGTCGGCGTCCATATAAGCGAAGCCGCAGCGAGCAGAAATCAGTTTAGTTCGAGAAGAGTTGCAGTTAAGTTCGAGTTGAGTTCCAGTTCGGTTCAAGAGACTTCCGCCTCGCAGATAGCTGACTTGCAAGATTCACGCAAATTCCGGACTCCTCTTCAATCCAAGAACAATTATTTTGATGAGCGACTTAGATCCAGACCACCAAAATAAGTTTTTGTCGACTTTCGTCCGAAGACACACCGAAAAATTAATTTTTTAAAGAGAAAACAACTTGAAGCGTTAAAACTCGCCTAACGGAGAACAACGTGTCACAATCCATAGAACGGGTCGGGAAATAGACGCAGTCCTATGTATCGAACAACTAGACATAAAGTTTGTTATCTTTTTCTTTGATATCTTGAACTTTTGAGTTTTCATTTTATTTTATTTTATGCATATTTGTGTGGTGTCGCTCCCGTTGAACCCGATTTGCATTACGGCCCCAACTACTGATTGATCTCGTCTGCCTAAGATCAATTCACAACGTGGGTAGGCGGACTGGAGATCAATGCAGTTACTTTGGTAACCAGGCGTTGGAAGCGAGTTGGGAACGACGAGGCTGATATCAAATCTAACCAGATTCCCACCCGAATCACCAAAAGTTTAGAACGTCACATTTGGGTGCCGCGACCGATACCAAGCCAGGTGGTCGTCACAGGACGAGACAACACGACTGACGCGACAGGCGGACGTCACGTTTGGAGCGCCGACACCCGAACGGAGCAGCGAGGAGCGAACAGCTGGCGCCGCGGCGAGGACGTCATAGTTGGTGCCGTGATAGACCAGGATAGGACGTCACAGTTGGCGCTGCGACCAGGGGACGACGTCACAACGTTTGGTTTAGTTACTAATAGCGACACGCCCATACACGAACTACAAAAGGAACTATTGATCAATCCAAAGGGATACAAAATCGAAGCATCAGAAAATATACGTTAGACAGCTTCACTAAATATAAACATCATCAGAGACAGCCACCATAAATCGCGGTACTCAACAGAGGCACAGAACTTTGTCCTGACAAAAACGACACATGCAACATTTGTGGCAAAGTAAGCCACTTGGCGACAGTCTAATTCTAGTCGAAACACAAGGCCAAGAGACAGTAAGTGAAATCCTGGCCTACACCAGTCGAGAGAACAACATAAGCATGGCAGGAAAATCAACAGCGTCGTCAAACTTAAGGACCAAGCCACAGCCAATATAAATGCAACGATGGCAAACAGCACTTTCAGCTCTTTCAAAATGAACAGTGGACAATCACCAAATATGAAAGGTCCCCCCCCGAAACGAAGCATTTGTTGACTTTAACATCAACTTAACTGACCACCCAGACACTCATAATTTCAAGCTGATGGCAGATAGTGGGGCACAAGCAAAGAAAATCCCTACCCGCGTATTCCACAAGATATTTGCCACTAGTGTAGACAAAGCTGAAAATCCACTACCGGGATTACTCATTTCAACACAATGCCTATTAATGTTCCTCGAATTCTCTTTGGTTTACGCTAGGCCGAGCTCAAAACATAACCGCTACTAAAAGGGAGATATCATGGCTAGCGTGTAGATACAATTACCTATTCTTGACTGGGACTCGCAAATATTGCTGAGTCGTTCAAACTATTTCGATAACGTATACAACAGGCGACAACAACATTAAACTGTCATTGCACGATAAATATTAAGCGCAAACAAAAGAACTCCCCATACTAGATGCCCAATTCAATATGGATGATGTCTCAGGACAAGCTATACTAGAAATATCGGTAGCAATTAAGCTCGTGACAATGAACTGAGGTATATCAGTCCAGCAACAACTCATCAACAGTGTAGCTGATCTAATGCGCATCTAACCTGACAGATTCGACCGTATTGGCGAATTCCGAAGGACTCACAATCTTGCTCTTAATCCTAATGTTCTATGTCACATAGATACATCGAGAAGGAAACCTAGAGCCATGCGCGATAGAAACCAAGGGTACGCTCGATAAGATCGAATCCCAACGGGTCATTCACCGTGTTGAAGAACCAACCAACTGGGTAAGCACTCTTACATAATTCACCAAATATGACAACACAATAAGTGTTTGCCAAGACTCAGGAGCGCTAGACAAAGCGCTAATTCGGCCATGTCACCAGATTCCAACTGTGAAAGATCTCCAGCATCGATTTGATGGAGCAAAGCTTTTCTCAAAGTTAGGTGAGAAGTCTGGATACTGGTCCATAAAGCTTGATCGCGAAAGCCAGGCAATAATGACTTTCCGAATGCCATTTCGACGATACTGTTTCGAACAACTTCCATTTGATTTGAATTTAAGTCAGGATATTTACTAATTTTAGATGGACAGGATACTCGAATAGTGCACTAGAGCAGGTGGTATAGCTCATGGAATCACCATATACGGAGCAAAAGAACATAATCACGATCAAAAACCTAAGGTATTTTATGGAAGTCGCCACCCAAGAGGCCCTTACCCTGAGATAAAAACTGTACACCCATAACGGGAAGAAACTCAAACCAACAGAAGTACGAGACCTACAGGAGATGTCGGAACCACGTATCAAAAGACAAGTTCAGTAGTTCTTAGGTGTGAAGATATACCTATTTCGCCTCATCAAGGACTTCAGCTCTAAAACGGGACTGTGTTTAAATGTAAGCCAAACAAGGAGAGAACTTAAAGAGTGAAGTAGTCGTCCCTTTTGATCCCGAACTCACAATTTACATGCACTATGACGCGAGTCTATATAGAATAGGCACCGCAAAATAACATTCAGCTCGCAATCTGTCACCTATCGCGTATGTTAGCAAGAGCTTAAGACAAACAGAGTCGAACATGGCTATCGTATTTGGCACACACAGATTTAAAACATATCTATATACGCACGGTTTACAAGTTATCATAAACCTCTTGTAATGTTAATCGACAAACCGCTCACTTCAAACCCAGCAGGCCTACAACGAAAGCCCATACGACTCCAGGGGTATAACTTCAAACTCACCTTTAACAAGAGATCTGACATCGTTTTGGCTGATGAGCTCTCACATCTATATAACTCTGTAGTTTAGACCCTATCGAGCTTCATGACCGGGATGATACTGTTCGTTTCTCCATTGACCCCACTGAAAAAATGAGAATCTGCACAACAACCATTCCTTTTCTTAACCTGCTGAGATATAACAACATCATGGGATGATCCGATAAAATCAAGCAGCTGCCTATTTATATCAGAGCGTTCTGGGGCCTAAGAGACCAGTTCTCAATTGATGATGGTCTTATCCTCAAAAGACAAGAAATTGCCATTCCTCAAACTCTCAAAGAAGACATACTAAGACAAATTCATACCTATCACTTGAGGCAGGTGAAAACCAAACTCCTCGTCAAGGACACTGTTTACTAGGTAAGCATAAACAGAAAAAATCGAACAAATTCAAAAATAATGCAGTATCTGCCAACAGCTTGAGTCATCCTAAATGCGAGAGTCAATTATGCAACACATTCCAACAAAGCCATGGGATGTAGGTGGCAAAGAATTGTTCCATCTCCTTGGCTGATCATAGCCGACTACAACTTCAAGTACACTCTAGTCAAACACATGCGCAGTCACCAAACATTGTTATAGTGAATATCCCACGCCAAGGCTTTACAGAATTTGGCATACCATCAAAATTCGTGATAATGGACCACACTTCTCGAGTATCCTCTACCGGTGATTCTCTAAAGAATGGGGTTTCAACCATGAGACCACCTTACCTCGGTGACCAGAGGGAAATGGTTTCATAGAGCGTCAGATAAGAACAGTCAAGAATATCCACAAGGAGGACAAGCAATCTGAGAAAACACCCGAATATCGCATTGCTGCCCTTGCGATGTACTCAAATTTCATACTAAGTCCCACACAACTACTTATGAGTAGATAAATGCAATCTCTAGTAACAAACAAATATTACAAACAATCGCCAAGACCAGGACCAAATATATATAACGGTACACTAACAACAAAACCTAAAGGGTTACTTCTACCGACATGCACTCAAAGAAAAACTACCACCCCTGTACCCTGGCCAAAATGTAAGAGTAAAAACCCTGAGTCTGGAAGCTGGGACCCAGCGACTGTAGTATCCAAGGCAGAGAGTCACCGCTACTATCTCCTGAGAAAGGTCAATGGGTATGTGCTACGAAGAAACCGGCAACACATAAGTATTCTAGTGACGCCTGTTCCATCAGTGTCACAAGATGTCTTACATGCAGCTTTGCAGAAATGCGTGACTTTTGCATATCCATCGTTGTGTGCAATCTCAAACACATCAAATAACTCTCCAAAGCGTAACCTTATTGTTAGGATGGTGTGAACACCATCAAAGATGAACTCATAAACATTGCTATATAACCTCACAGCAAACGCCTCATCGGGCAGAGTTATCCCCAGCTTCGGTGTAAGTGTTCAAGCAGTCTACTCTGAAATAGCCTTTCTGTTTATTTGTTTTACATTTGATTTGTTTTTAGAGATCTAGTATTAACATTTTTGTTTGGGAGAAAAGGGGGATGTAGTAATATTGTCTACTATTTCGTTCCGGATTCGCGGAGCGTCGATCCACCTTTTATATACAACCGGGCATGCGCACTAATCTATTAACTGTACCCCATGGCAGTCCATTTTGTAATCACAACACATATTCAAATTAGCATTATCTACTAACACACATGCACCACGCGGGACGGCATTTTTGTTATATTACAAAAAAGACGGGCCACCTTTTCTAGTGCATCTTTCAATAATTTTATCTTTCCTTATATTTTATATTCTTAAACGATTGTATGGCTTCTTCTGTGTTGCTCCATAGTTTTACTTCCAGAACATTGATTCTCTCTTTCAAATATCTTTTACTGTTTCTTCCAAATGTTATTCTTCATCAGAATTTAGGGTGATTAGGAAGTTGTTTTTATGATCATTGACAGCCAAACTTATTTCTTTATATTTTGACCTATATTATCTTTGATGCCTAATTTTCCTGCGAATATTTTGCCATTCATATTAAATCTATTCACTCATTCATTAGGTAATTTTTTTACGCCATCTTTCAAGTTCTTTTTTTTAATCATTCTTCCTCATTTTGTAATAATTATTGTTTTGTTTTTTTTTTGCTTTAATTATTATTTTATTAAAATATTTTATTATTTGGACAATCTTATATTATTCTGAAACATTTATGGCTAATAACTTTCAGCTTTTTATCATGCTGATCATGTTCTTTCGAAGATTTTATCATCGATCCTTCTGTGGGGGGAATGTTAACACGATTTGAATCCAATCTCCTTTATTTCAATGTTTTTATTTCTTTCATTTATGTGATTGTTGAAAAAATAAATTCTACCACCTTCTTCCTTTGACCCTTTCTATTTTCTGAAATAATCTGAATTTATACACACTTTAGGTGGGTGGCATTAGGTTCTTAGCCGAATAGCTCAAGTTGAATGGTTCCATTGTTATCCGGTACAAGTTAATATCACGTTCAGACATTTACTTTAATAATTAAAAGTGCTCAACCATTCACGGGGACTACTACACAGAAACATTAAGAACAGAGCTAAAGCTTAAATTAAGCTAAAAGATTAAAACATAAAGTAAACTGAGGATTCAAGTCGATATGATATAATAATATCATGAATTCGACAATGCCAGCATAAACTCAGAGTTTCATGTAACAAATATTTTCACGCGGAAAGACGGAAGCAAGCTATCATTTGACTTTATATACTCCAGGGATGGCAGTTGACTCTTAACCCGGATTTGTGTTTTTAATAAAATATTTGTACTTAGGTCGGCATCCGGCAATAAGCTCGCTTCTCATATACAACAGCTGGGCACCCGTTCTTTGTAGGATTATCTGATTTTCAGTCAGGGAGAAATTACAGCCTTTAACGTCTATGTTTTATGCTCTGGATTTGACCATTACTTATATATATATATATATATATATATATATATATATATATATATATATATATAATATATGGAAAGGGTTTAATAAGACAATGAAATATATATATATATATATATATATATATATATATATATATATATATATATATATATATATATATATATAAAATATGGTAAGGGTTTAATTAGACAATGAAACAGCAAAAGTTAAAACATGTAGAGCTTTTAAATATGTAAAACTGTAAGATGAGCTGATTCTGCTCCATTGATTTCAAACTGTCGGTGTCTTCAAGGGATTTCGGTCAATTGATTTCCTAAAGGTTTATTTTTTAAAAACAAAAATTCGGAAGACTATATTTTTATAAATAAATAAATAATTTTTTTCTTTAATTATTTAAAAACAAAAATATAACGTTCATATTTTTAGGGACAGGAAATTAACTTACGCAAATGGGTAGAAGATACCGAAAGATTGAAACCAAGTTAGCGGAATCATCTAATTTTATATATATATATATATATATATATATATATATATATATATATATATATATATATATATATATATAGAGAGAGAGAGAGAGAGAGAGGGGCCCATAATGTTTGTGTACAATTTAAAATATTAGGCAATTTTAAATGCACACAGACTTTATGGACACCCTGTATACACACACACACACACACACACACACACACACATATATATATATATATATATATATATATATATATTCTAAGCGTAGGCTGAAAGTATGGGGCAACTAGTGAGAATCGAACTCACTACTTAGTCGTAATTTCACTAGCGAGGCATCTTGTTAGCCATTACACCACGTCAAGGTATCCCTTGTGGCACAAGTCAGAATGTATGGAGCATCGAGTGATGATCGAACTCAATATTTAGTCGTATCTATTTTAGCGAGACAAGCTTGCTAACCATTAAACCACGCCAAGGTGCCCGTAGGGATCTTCCAAGCGTGACATAGTTGTGGCACAAGGCTAAAAATATGGGGCACCCAGTGAGGATCGAAATCACTACTCAGTCGTGATTGTTTTAGCGAGACAATCTTGCTAACCATTACACATTCTCAAGGTGTACCTCTGTGATTGTTTAAATTTTCTTGTTCACTCACATTTTTATATATCATGAATAAATAATATTTTCCCTTTCATTTCTTTATAAAATATCTCATTGTTGCGGCTGTGGTAACTTACTCATTCGTAATTGCTCTAGCGAGACAAGCTTGTTAGCCATTATACCACGCGGAGATGCCCCATATTAAATTTCTTTTCTGTTGCAACTGTTTTAGGGAGACAATCTTGTCGAGTGGCCCGCAGTGATTTTCTAAGAGTACCTTAGATGTGGCCGAAAGTAGGGAACACCCTGTGAGAATCGAACTCACCACTCAGTCGTAATTGTACTAGCGAGGTAAATCTTGCTAACTATTACACCGCCTAAAGTTACCCCAGTGTGTTTGTTTAAATTATCTTGTCCCCACGCAATTTTATATATTATGAATAAAAAACAATTTTCCCATTTATTTCTTTATAAAATGGTAAATAAAAATGATTGTCACTGTTTCTACTTCTAACTCGACTAAATGCACTGGCAAACAAAATGCCCATATGTAAATGACGGGTTTTCATGATTTGCAAATGTAAAATGTTATGGAAGGTAGGAATATAAACACGGATATATTTTCTTGCACGTGGTCTGATCAAAAGGTATCTATACCGTGGTTTTGGTAACGGAGCTGAAGTACCCAGATGAAAACTGCTTGGCCCGTCCAGGGTAAGACGATGAACTTCATCCAGCGGTGGTGACTCTGACCTGGAGGCTTTGAGGACAATGGAACCATCTCTTAGTTGATGGTGTCCCCGGGGCCACACTTGCCCTGAGTGATGGCATCTGTTGAGTCCCCAGATGCGGTCAAATGGCTAGCCGCCAAACTTGGGTCAAAACACTATGAATAGCTTATAATAGAAGCAATACATTTTTGCAAAAAAATTTTTACCAGCAATAAATTTTCGAAGAAAAAATTACTACTAGCAACACGTTATTATCAACAATGCTTTTTTTGAAAAAAATATTATTAGCAAATCATTTTTAGAAAACAATGTTACCAGCAATACATTTTTTGAAAAAATGTTACCAGCAATACATTTTTTGAAAAATGTTACCAGCAATACATTTTTTGAAAAAAATGATACCAGCAATACATTTTTTGAAAAAATGTTATCAGCAATACATTTTTGAAAAAAATGATACCAGCAATTCATTTTCGAAAAAAATATTACCAGCAACACATTTCTGAAAAAAAATATTATCAGTAATACATTTTTGGAAAAAAAAATATTACTAAAAATACACTTTTTTTAAATATTACCAGCAATAATAATCTTGGAATTAAATAACGCATTTAGGTGTTTGTAGGCTGTAAAACACACCAGAAACTGAACATGAGCTGTTTTGCACGGATTAGCCATTATTGCGCATAGACACTATTTCATAAGGTTATCTATTTTATGTTAAATTAAAAGAACGGGAGAAATAGGACGTCTTGAAAGACGAAGTGGCGGCAATATCCAGAATTACTTTCGTAGAATGGTAAATAATAAATATTTCATTATAGGTGGTTCACATATTTGTATAATATTGTAAATTTCTATAAATTTAAGTCTAATCAAATTATTGCGCAAATCATTTTTTATCTGCATGCGGTTGGTTCCGTGTAAATATTCTGAATAGATATAAAATTTCCGCTTCCACAATAAACCAAGCTGTCCTTGCAGTTCGAATAGATCTTTGCATGCATATAATTTTCCGCGTGTTTGTTAATGGGTGTGTGTAAATTAATTTTAGCTTTATAGATGATTAATTATAGCCGATAAACACGTGAAGCAAGCAATTATTCATTTTGCTTCTAGAAATCTCGATAATTAACTGCTTTTCAATTATATTCCTGACAGCTTTTTATCTGTCAATGAAAAGTTAACAAAAGTATCAGCTGTTCAAAAAGAGGAAAATCGTTTTCGGAAATTATCCACTAGTCTTCAAGAGACAATTAGAGCCGAAAAATAATTGTTTACTCACCGCTCAATTGTTCTTCAGAATGTCTGTTTGCTATCTTCTTTCGCTCATTCATCGCAATAGAATTTCTATCTTCAACAGAAATAATTATCATCATTAATCTATTATTATTATTATTCCATATTGCACCAGTTTGAACGAATGCTTTTAAGAGATCATATGATAACGGGCCTCTTCAAACATTCAGCATTCTCATTATTTTATTAACATAGTTCTATCAATTTGATGCAATATCTTCTTCTTTTAATAATAATAATAATAATAATAATAATAATAATAAATATTATCATCTTATCAGTAATATCAATACTACTACTACTACTAATAATAATAATAATAGGGTTAAGATTGTTTTCTGATAAGAATAACCTAGTAAACATATTAACAATGGATATCTTCGTCTGTTAGTAAAGCAATTTTTTTTTCCTTTTTTAAATATTTGCATTTTCTTTTTAAAATAAAAATATTTCCCTTCTTATTCTACTTCTCTTTATTGTGTTATTTTACTTTTTGTTATTTATTATTCTACTTTCTCCAACACAACCACCAACAACAACAAGGATGAGAATAATAACAACAACAACAGCAATAATAATAATAATAATAATAATAATAATAATAATAATAATAATACCGCATGCATCATCCCAAAGCTGATGTTGATCGCCTGTATGTGTATGATCCGAAGGAGGCAGAGGATTAGTTCAACTAGAACTGTCCTACAAAACTACAACTATTGTCCTCCAAATATACTTGGAAACTACAGAAGACTGGATGATGGTATGCCTCCAGGAACATGAAACTAGTAAGCGTCTTTACTCCGTAATAAAAGAAGCCAACAAATTCAAAATGGAGTTTCAAATGGTCGTTAACGATGCAAGTACAGAACAATACACCGACTGAAACTTCAAAATAATTAAAAAAGACAGCAAAGACGAATGCAACCGACCAGATACAGAAGCGATGGCAAGATAAACCGCTTCATGGCCAATACTCTATCCGTACCAAACAAGCTGACGTAGACAAAACCCGTATCAGTGGCTACGTAGTGCAGGGTTGAAAGCTGAAACTGAAGGTTTTATCCTTGCTGCACAGGACCAATGCTTGCTAATTAGGAATTATCAAGCACATATACTAAAATATTGTGTCAGGCCAAAATGCAGATTCTGTGATAAATATCCATGAACGATTGATCATCTTGTATCAGGTTGCACGATATTGGCACCCACTAAATATAAAACCCGTCATGACGGAGTGGGCCAATATCTGCACTGAAAAATCTGCAACTTCTACGGGAAGGATACTGAAAGAAAATGGTATGAACACCACCCAGACCCGGTTACGGAGATAGGACCTGTTACAATTCTATGGGACTACACAATACACACTGACAGAACAATCAAGGCCAACCGCCCAGCTATTGTTATTAAAGATCACAAACCAAGAAAAAGTGCCTCCTTATTGATATGGCAGTCCCTGCTGACTGCAATGTATCTATGAAGATATTCAAAAAGCTGTCAAAATACCAGGACATTGAAATAGAAATCTCGAAAATGTGGCATATGGGAACATTAACAATCCCTGTTGTAGTTGGAGCTCTAGGACTGGTTGAACAAGATTCCAGTAGACTAATTGAAGGGATTCTAGGAAGTCCATGCCTCAAGGAGATACAAAAAATTGTTCTGACAAGTACAGCCCACACTTTACGAAGGGCTTTATCTATGTAATTTTTTTTTTTTTTTTTTTTTGTCAGTGGAAAGTGTCATGATGCAATTTCTAAACTTAGTTCCCTGGGCGGGACCCGGAAAGAAATGTGTAAACGCCAGAAATCAAAGAAAATAAAAATAATAATAATAATAAGTGGAAGAAAATGAAAGACATATTTTATTTTAATACCAATATTTAACCTAAAGTAAATAATGGCCTTTAAATTTTACTATTATAATATTGCTTATTGGTCCTGCACTGATATTTCAACTTCAGTCAATTTTCCCTCCCCGTAATGTAGTTTCTATTTACATTTCTATAATGACTTTCATGGTAATTGTTCTGATGAGCTTTCCTCTATTTTTTATTCTCCACCCCACAGGCAAATTGTACATATGGGAACTTGTTAGGACTTCATAGAGGCTTTAGGGCAGTGGTTCTCAAATGATGCGCTTGGACGCACTGGTGTGTCCTGAAAAATTTCTAGGTGCACTCTGATATTTCAGAAAAATATGTGTCCAGATATAAGAAATAAATATATTTACTTTATTATATTGCAGTACCCGTCTCGTTCATATTTATGTGAATTTGGCTTTTCTGCTCTCACCAAAATTGGGTGCAAAAAAGTGAGAAACACTTCAATGTATTGACGAGGAAATGAGAATTTGCCTATCACATATACGCCCAAACATTGAAGAAATCGCTAAGACTCATCAGGCTCATGTTTCAAATAAACACAAGAATGGATAAACTTAAGGTGTTTATTTTATATTTTCTATTGCATTATTTATTTTCTACAATATTTGGCTTCATTTTAATATATTTTTTCCGAAATTTGTATAAAGTTTGCCTACAATTATTGGTAGGATTTCAAGTGCACTCCGACTTTTAAAAGTTTAAGAACCGCTGCTTTGATGGATTATGGTGGCCGTAGTAAGAATGGTAAGAATGTGTTGGATTGGTGTAAAGAATACTGTGGTGTGTTTGGGACAGTAACTTTGGCTAGCTAAGTTTATCACAGACTGACGACCAACCGTTCCCTATCAAGAATTTTGGCCTTATGCTACATTTTTGTAATTTTATTTTTTCAAAATTAATATTGCTTTCCACTATGGTACGTAGACTTTATGAATTTAAGGGCAGTGTTGGACTTTTATATCTTTTAACTTGTTTGGTACAAAGAAAACCGATTTTATGAAGATGATCCTGAACTATAAATTGGCAGTTCCAAATTAGTTCCTCTTCATTTTACAAGGTATTTTATTTTATTATTTACACTTCTCCTTCTCCATGAAGTCCGCTAATCTAGAAGATTTTCCTCAAAGATACAGTTTACTCGCTTAGATGATATCACGTTTACTTTATTATTTATAATGTCCTTGTCTATATATATATATATATATATATATATATATATATATATATATATATATATATATATATGTTAAACCTTTACGTTGATCTTTATTTATATTCCATGCGTTTGTCTGTGCGTAAAGGAAAAAAAAAAGATGGTTATCGCTGCAGTTGGTAATGAATATTTTTTTTTATCAGTTCTATTTTCATACAAGTTGCAACATGTGACTTTCACTGGAATGAATTTCGATCAATTCTCCTCACAGGTCTCGACTCTCTTAGAAAGGACTTACCGACATATCACTTTGAAACCCCGGTTCACGTACGATCACCGAATTCGAGAAGTTAAGAAACGTCGGCTACCTAGATGGATGATACCTTGGAAATCCCAGATTCTTTAAGCTTGGAAGTGTGGTTGGTTTCGGAATTGGAAATTGGAGAACTGAGTTCCATTTCTGGTCAGGTTCATTATATTCACTTTGTAAAAGACCCTTGTGATAAGTATGAATCCATCTTATCCCCACCCCAGCTGCTGGTTAATTAGTAGGACTTGTATCAGTAAATCATTATTACCTCTCCCCCCACCATAAAAAATCTTACAATCTCAATATATTTTTTGTCTTTATATCATCTGAAAAAGATTGATAAGTCGTAAAAATCGAATATTGATATTCTAAGAGTATCTTAGATGCTGCACAAGACTGAATGTATGGGCTACAACAGTTTTAGCGAAACAAGCTTCATAACCCTTACACAATGCCGATAATTCCCGAGACGTATACAACAAAAACTTATTTTCTAAGCGTAGCTTAGATGTTGCACAAGCCCGAAAGCATCGGTCACCTTGTGGGGACGGGACGCACTCTCCAGTTGTAACTGATTTAGCAAGAAATGCTTCTTAACCAGTACACTACACCGAGATGCTATCATTGATTTTCTAAGCGTAGCTCAGATGCTGCACAATGCCGAATGTATGTGGTACCCTGGGAGGATTGAGCTCACTATTTAAGTTGTAACTGCTTTAGCGAGAGAAGCTTTCTAAACATTAAAATCACGCCGATGTGTAAAAACAAAATTGATTTTCTAAGCGCAGATGTTGCACAAGCCCGAAAGCATGTGCACCTAGTGAATATTGAACTCTCTAATCAGATGTAACAGATTTAGCGAGACAAGCTTTCTAGCCATTATACCACGTCGAGCTGCTCAAGCCGTAAAAAATACTGATTGTCTAAGCGTAGTTTAGACGTTGCACAAAGCCGAAAGTATGGGGCCACCAGTGAGCTTTGAACTCATTATTCAGTTTTAACCATTCCACTATAGCGAAGTACCCATCCCGTAAAAAATAAAAACAAATAAGTACAAGCAGTACTCTCTTAGAATACTATCAGATATTCGTAATGCTGTTCTTCGATATTTTTTTCTAGAATACTATATTTCTGTTCCATGTGAATAGTAGCGAGACGTACACATCTCAACATCCTATCCTTTGATTTTTTTTTACAGATTTCCTGGTTCCGATATCTTCTTCTACGAGTCGTCTCTCTTCAGTATGTGGGCGATCATGGATTTCCACAGTGTCCTGTCCTTTCTATGTTATTTTTCTCTTTTTCCCCCCCCCAATAAACCCTGCTCTCTCATTGATTTACACACGCAGGCGCGAGTCGCGTCTTTCTCTAGCCCTCTTGCCTTCGTTATGGTCCGGGTAGTGTCAAATTCTTCACGAACCCTTCCCTCATTATAGGCCCTAGATTTTAGAACTCTTTCTTTCTGATTCTAAGTATGAGTTTACATTTTCGTTTACATTTTCTCTAAATATTCCTCGTTACTCACATGTTCTGTTCATAGTATTCTCAGCAGCCTTCTGTAGAAGCACGTTTCTGTTGTCTCTTCCTGAATTATCTTCTTCATCTAAAAGATGATGGTCTCACATACGTTGCCATAAAGGAGGCCCAGTAAGATATGGTATTCCAGTATTCTTTTCTTTTGTTTCTAACGATTTTTTCTAACCTCTTAATACATTGGTAAGAATTTGAAAGACATCTTTCGCCCCACGAACGCGCCTTCAGATTCCCTGTCATCTGTTAAAACACTTCCCACAAATATTAATTGATTGTACTTGCTTGCCCTTGGTGTTTTCAATTTCGAATTCACATGCTGTTCAGTTCCTTTTGATGGCAACCAAACCTTCTGTCTTCGTACTATTGATGCTTACTCATTCCTTCCGGCTCAGAAGATTGTCTCAGGATGTTTATTCTTCTTAACAATATAAATATCTATTCCAGCTCTCTCTTGCCATATTCACGACCGTTGTTGTACACTTCGGGCTTCTTCACGTGATTGGAATTTCGAACTGAACCCTTTATTTCGTCCACCGGAGTAGATTGTTCTTGTTCTATTCGTTAAGCCCCTTCCGGATGTTTCAGTTATCTCCATTTAACTCAACACTCCAAGTTTTGTGTTCGCTACTGCAATAGCCCGGTATTGAACTTACAACACTTTGGTTAAGCTCACTTGATCCAACCAACGCTTTTATCCACTGGGTCAATCACCTGAAGTAGGCCGGAGCGTACAATGCCCGAAACGTTGTGCATATGGCAACAAAGATAAGAACGAAAGTCCGAATAATGTAAATAGTGTAAATATTTACAATACCTCATCCCAGAAATATAGACAGATATTGAAAATAAATGTCATAAACACCTTTGTTCAATGTTTGTTTAAATTAATCAATTAAAAGATTAACATATTCATTTGTTTGTTGATAAACTACATTTTCTAATTAAATTTAAATGTTTCGCAGATATATTTTGATTGAGTATTTTATATATTTTTTAACCATTTTGTATTTGGTTTTAAGATTTTGACCTAGAGTGTATATCAAACATTATCCTATGAACTTCCAGACCGTGAATTTACCTCATAGCGATGTCAGTCTATCGACTTGTTGGCCCCTGTTTCTATATGTAGAATTTGCTTGCTTGTATAACCCCTTCGTCCGGCAGATATAACCCCTAGCGTGTGTGGATGTGTATTTTAATGCAATGGTCACCGTACCAAATATAACCCATTATTTGTGTCCGTCTCCAAATAGAGAATACCTGCCTTGAATATCGTGTCGAGTGGGTATACATTGACGAAGGTGGCTTCCCTATATCGAGATGTGTTGTCTAGTGGACTCGGTTTAATCGTGAGGATTTCACGACCCGTAGGTATTTTTTGGCCTGAGTTAGAAGTTAATCGATTCTTTCCCTATGCCGTGCGATCCAGCTGAACAATAGTAAACGTGACAATCGGAAGAAAATGAGGCGATTGCAGTGTTATTAAGAATTAGAGATTAAATCTATCGCTGTACAACAGCTATAAAGCTGTTTCATCTCAGTTATCTATTTTATACCATTTGAGATACTGAGAATCTTCTTATAAATGAATCTCTTTTAAGGCTGACGTTTTTCGAATACACAATGTTTGAACGGGATATTCGGACGTCTCCACCTGGCCCCAAATCAAGGGCTATCTAATTCTTACAGTCCATGCGTATTCGATTTATATAGCCTTCTGTCTGTGTAAAAGACAAGATTAATTAGCGCCTGAAACAAAATAACCTTCTTTTAGAAATACCGACGTATGAAGTATTTATGAAGTATTTATTCAGTTTTGATTAGGATTTTTAAGTTTCCCAAATTACATTGAAATCAAAGCAAATACGACAAATATATATATATAAATTACTAAACATTACAGCCTCCGACAACGTGTGGAGTGTGGCCAACACATTAGTCATGTCATACTAACATTTCTGGAGCCATAAACTTTTACCGGGGGTGTTAGCTCTCGTGAATCTTACCAAATATTACTTAGTTTAATTTGACTGCAACTTCTTCCGAGGATCTCCTCATGAATATTTTGAAACCGTACCATCTGACACCAATACAAAAACCAAATTCCCATAGTTTTCTACTAATATTGCTACACCTTCGCTCAATTTTCTCAGTACCTCAAGTCAGTACAACCAATTTCCTTACACTCTACCAGGGCCGCTCTCATGTTACACATGTATTAACTGTAATAAAATATCTATTTTAACAAACAGTAAAAACTGTGCGGTTTTCATGACTTATAAGATGGTCAGATATCGAATAGTTTTTACAGGAATTACTAGCCTAGAAAGAATAACGCAGCATCTTTTTTAAACATTTATAAATCCTTTTAAAAATATTAACCTTTTGCTACTTAGTAATTGTATACTTAAGCAATGCGACCGTCTGAAATTATCGTTTTTATAAGAATAAATTTCCTCTAAAATTTGCAGAAATAATTTATATGACGCAAGCTTAAATACAATATAAAAGTCTATACGTATGCCGGTGTGTCTTTTAAATGAAGTGAAAGAATGAGGTCTTAGGATAACGTATGGATATTTTCTTTCTAAGACGTTGATCGGTAAAACAAAAGCAAGAAAAAGAAAGACTGGAGGAAAATTAAATCTTTTGTACGCTCCAGAATGTCTTGTAGATTTTCCTTCCTGTCCAACTTAGCTATCTTATTATATTTGGAAAGAGTTTCAATAGTTTTAGCAAGATGTCTCTGGACATGTCTGGACGTCTGAAGCGGAAAAAAGGTGGACATTTCTTTCATCAGATTATCAAGGGCGGACAGGGTGGACGAGATAATAAATTCAACGCCAGATGTGTCCGAGTTCTTTTCTCTTCACGAGCAACCGGAGGGTATTGCAGACTGGAAATCAATGAAGCTTTACCTGCAACCCGTCCTGATACTTATTCAACACTTTCATTGTGTTCTGTTTGTTTCTTTTAATTTGTTTTTAGATATTTGTTTTTCTTTCTTCTTTTTTGGCAATTTTCTCTTCGAAGTTGTTATTTATTTTTTCTCTCAGTCCATTGTCTTTTTTTCCGTGGAATTGATGCAACGGATGCAACTATTATGTTCATTACTGTTCCAGCATTTGCTTTCAGCTTTTCTCCATTTTGTTTCTTATCTCGCATTTAATGAATAACCATACTAACATTCTGCCTCGTGTTACTTGGATTTTCTTTATTACTTTTTAATGTTATTCTCTAATAAATTTTATTACAAATTGACCTCAGAATTTTCTTTAGTTTAATTTCAAATTCGACATAATTGTATCTACTTTCCACTCTTTTTGCAAGATTTCTTTCTCTATTAATTCAAGATGGCTTTTCTTTCTATAAAATAAAAAAAAAATAAATTAAATAAATAAATGGATATTTTCAAGTGTCACAATGGGTGTAAACGTTGTTGGATATTACGGATAGGTAGAAAATTAGTTTTTCCATTAAAATATCGAAGCAAATCATAATAGGTAATAAACCAATAAAAAATCGAAATTCCTATTTAAAATTTTTCCAAATGAAATATAAATAACATTTATTGGCGTCAATAAGATCGTTTGGTGCAGATCTTTGATAAATTTTGCATGTAGTATTGCTGCCATATATCGTCTGGAGCCCCTTCTGTTTGCCTTGGGGTTTTTCATATGATCCAGAGGTGGATATGCAATACAATTGTCCCTGTTCTTGCATCTCGTCTACAGTCGCTTTCTCACAGACGCGCCGTCGCCTCTCTCTGTCTTTTATTTTTACAAATAATTTCATGGTAATTGCTCTGATGAGCTGCTGGCGCTGGTTCGCAGACTTCATGAATTCAAGCGTCCTACGAGACTGGCATCCTGCTCTCACCTTTTCACTGTTGAAACTGTTAAATGCAGCCATGTCTTCTACTCCAATAGATTCAAATCTTGCACCTCTCGTCTGTGGAACTCCCTCCCTTATTCCGGCTTCCCTGAGAGCTATAATCTCCATCTATTCAAATGTAATGTTGCCTTGATCTATCCACTATCCTTCTCCTCATCCTTCTCCTTTCCTCTATGACACCTTTCTGCTTTCATTCCAATCATCTATAACCCATTGCGTGCTAGTGGCTTCCCGGCTTGCTTGGGCTGAAATGCTTAAGAAAAAAAATTATTGAACTTAATATCAAATCTGATAAGTTCAATATATTTACCAAACATCTGAGCCGGAATAGCGTTTCGACACGAAACATTTGAGTCGATCAACCAGACAAGTAAGGCAAAACTTACTTGATTTATTGAATATTATAACTAACTACTGAGTGCTTTCTGGCAAAAGTTCTGTTAGCCTAAAAAATACGTTCAACTCTCGTAATTAG
>CAHIKZ030005292.1:1332500-1366505 GCA_903632075.3 Acanthosepion pharaonis | reverse complement strand
TAACAGCTAGGGTGAATTTGTTTAAATTGTGTAGGGTGTGTTGGTGTTAATAAGTATCAGTATAGAGTTACTTTCATAGATGTCAAGTCAGGGTATATATATATATATATATATATATATATATATTAAGGGTGTTTATAATTATTTACACAGTCCTGCTCCTTTGCGATGGCTCCCAGATATAACTCAGTCGTAGATAAACGAAATATAGACTGGATACGAGTCTTTATTTCAAATTTTGAGCCTTTCATTACTTTTCTTCTGAAAGCTAACATTATGGAGACCAAATTCCAGATGTATAAGTTTTATTTTTAATTACCTTCGCCCGATCACGATATGAAGGAACGAGTGGGAATTTTTTTTCCTTTTTTTTTTTTTTTCAAACGGACTACAAAACAATTTTTTATTTATTAAGGCCGACGATAAATTACGTCTAGCAGCAAGGGCCTCTGATCAGGAGGTTTGAGGCCTGCAGAACCACCTCTGAACTGTTGGTGAAAACTCCCAGGTCACCCCTGACCCGGGGTGGTAGCCGTGTTAAGGTCCCAGCTATAAGGAATAGTTAACCCCGAAACTGGGGTAAAAATACTATGAAAGTGTAAAAATCGGTTTTCATACCAGAAATACTTTGTTAAAAACAATTATCAGCAATAAATTTTTGAAGGGAAAAAATATTACCAACAATATTGTTTTGAAGAAAAAATATTACCAGCAATAATTTTAAAAAAAAATTATTACCAGCAATAGATTTTTGAAGGAAAAATATTACCAGAAATAGATTTTTGACAAAACATAATATTACCAGCAATAACAATTTTTCGGCAATAAATAACCCATTGAGGTTGATATGCCGTAAACCAAACCGAACCAATTTATTAAGGAATGGATGTAATGAATTTGACGATTTCACAGATAATTTTTGCATCTACTCGATTTAACGAATTATTTATTTATTTTTAGATTGTAAACCTTTTGTTCTTATTTTGGAGATAATAATTTTTGTTTATTTTCATTTATGTTTTTTTAATTTATATTTTTTCCTGGGGAGAAGGTTTATGATTTTTTTCTTTTATGTTTTTTCGTATTTGTGCGTAATGTTTTTTCGTTAACTTTTTTGAAATGTGGAACTCGGCTCTCCGTTTGCTTTTTTGGGGTTTTTCCATAACATCACCTACACCCCCAAAGCATAAAGCATGTGGTAAAACCCAAGCGGTCCTTATCTAGGTTCTGTCCAGGCTCGACGTTGCTTAACTTCTTATCATTACAATAATCCGGTGTTTCAACGTCATTTTGAGCTAGACCAAGGAGCAACTGAAATTATCAAAACAGTTCAGCATTCTTTTTCCACCTCCTGCTAACGAAATTTCCATGATTCTTGATATTTGCTTTGCTGGAAGAACCATTTTTCTAACTATTCAATACCTTCCAATTTCGAAAATGCATTTTCCATCCATCTTCACAGGTGAAAACGTTTTGTCTTTGTATAGTGATTCCTACTAAAAATTCAGTCAAAGGTTCCTCAACTTTTACCTTGCCTCATAGATCTGACATGACCATCTGTTATAAACATTTAAAGAAATAAAATTTCGGTGGATTTTCGAAAAAAAACTTTGCTTTTTCAGAATGGAAGTATGAAAACTGATAGTGTCAATGTAAGATTTAATTTCATTTGTTCATTTTTATGGTTACAAAGAGGATGTCTTTGTTATAATAGTTCTGCCGAACGTTCTTTTCGTTTATCAGTTCGTTGTCCGTTCGCCGTGCCAAAAGCTCAAAGTAATGCACTATTCGTTTGACCGCGTGAAAATATCAGAAAAACATATCAATGATGCTGCTTAAATTTTAGTAATGTATCATGAAAGAAAGATGGATATTCTGTATTTTCACCAATACCTCCATAGATAATGGTTTGAGTTTTCCATTTTTGAATCTGTGGAAGTTTGTCAAACTGATATTCTTGGGTTCCTTCAGAAGAAAAAGAAAGTGAAAATCGAAACGAATGTTTGAAGTCTGATTCAGTGAAATGGAAAAAGTTTTCAATTTCAAATCTTTTCATGTTTGTTATTGCAATATTTTGTTAAAGTTGTTAAACGCAAATATTTAACGATGCGATACGAAGGAATTTCTACGGATATTTTATCGTCGTAGACTTGTCCATGAGCTTATTCAATCATTAACTAAAGATTCATCAGAAAATTCAAATAGGAAAACCGTCCGTACCCCACCTTTATTAGTTAGTTCCTTAATTCGCATGGCTGTTACGATTTGTCATTACATTCGTATTGCTGCTTCTGAAGTCAAAAAATCAAGGAGATATAACTACAAAATAATATTAGTGTAATTCTGCTATAAAACGCTCATTTAAAAATTTTACATTCCATGGAGTCAGGAGAGCTGATAATTATTAATTTCAATAAAAAACAGTAAAAACATGGAATTTTCCCAGGTACCGCCTAGTGTTAATTTATTATAAAACGCAGATTGTGTGTGTGTCTTTAAATTTTATATTGGATCGGTTTCCTACATTTTTTTTCAAATGATTTCAAACAAAACTTCACAGGACTACAAAAATTACCTTTGCAGTGGTTCTGACAGCGCCAAAAATCGGAAAAACACAATTGTTTTTGCATGAAATCAATTTGAAAAATACGATTAGTATAGAGAATGAAAACCAAACTCATATCGAGTTATATTTATAAAACCCAGGTTGTTTGTGTGCGTGTGTTTTTATAAAAAAAAAAATTTAACATATTTTTTAAACCTATTTCAACAAAAAACTTCACTTTTTTTGGCAGGTGTGTTTCTTATTGTCTTCCACACTTTTTTGAAAATTTTTACATTCAGAATGCTTTAAAAATTCCATTTACAAGACAATTGTTTATAATAAAATTCTATTCAATCGGATACTCATAACGATTGAAACAATGTTTTTTCTTTGAGTTTTGGGTTTGACCAATTCGTAAAAAAAAAAAAAAAAACTAATTAAGACATGCGTGTCCGTCAACCTTAAACAATAATCTTTGTCAATTTTATTTTTCAGTCTTTATGATGGTCGATACTTGATCTATCTCTTACTGTTACATCCCCGGGCAACGCCGGCCTCTACTGCTAGTTTTTAATAAATGAATATATCTATTGAGCAGTGAATCTTGTGAAATCGTTGGCTTTTAAATTGCAATGAACATTTAACAAAAAAATAAGTATTTCTTCGTGTATGTATTACAACTTTTCTCCATATTTAAGATAAATCATTTGTTTCCTTTCTTCTTTCCACCTAGAAAGGCATTCGGTTCGTCAAATACAGAATATGGGTCCCTCGTAGTTGATTGATTGATTTGTCTTATTCCGATTTCATTATTGGCTACACGGCAGATGATACTCAACTTTTGTACATATACAGTGCTGTTCGATAAAAGTAACTCACCTGATTTTGTTACTTAACATTTTTTTAGCCTATTGTTTTTAGGGTCAAACTAATTTTTAATCTTACTTATATAAAGACACCTTCCCGACCACCTAGTGAAAAAATTTACTCACCCTAAGGTATTCTATTGATAATTATAATTTTGGATATAAATGAGATTTAGGGAAAAACTCTGTGCAAAAAAAAGTGACTCACTTATTTCCTGCAACTAGTAATCAATAGAAACATAACCTAACAGCTTTAAATAAAGAATAATAGAGGTATAATTTATTTATAATAGGTAATATAGTTCGAAATATTTAATAATCTATGGGTCCTCCTTTTCAACCCATTTTGGCATTGACTTGATTAGGTTCTGGCAAATCTCATCTCCAAGTATTGAATTCCATTCGGATATGAAATTCACAATCAAATCCTCTTTGTTGCTCAACTACTTTCTCGAGAGCCTGTGCTTAATAATGCTCCATAAGTTTTCTGTGGGGTTGAGGTCAGGAGATTGGGGCAGCCATATCTTAACACTTACCTACTTCTCATCAAAGTATTCCTTCATCAATTCTGATTGGTGACAGGGAGCATTATCCTGCATAAAAATGAGCTTGGTGGAGTCGATTTGCACCCTTTCAGCAGAAGGGAGCAGACAAGACTCTAAAATTCTCTTGTACCGCTCGCCCCTGAGGGTCTTTTCAATAGGTTTTAAGAAACCAGCTCCCTGAAAAGAAAAGCATCCCAGAACATTATACTGAACGGATGCTTGACAGTACTTACTGCTAAATTCAAAGAGCTTTCAAAGCTTCGGATTTTAGATCGCTTATCCTTTGAATTTAGCTCAACTTTTGTCTCATCGGAGAAAAGAACATTTAGTGAAAAAATAAGGTGAGTCACTTTTATCGAACAGCACTGTACATGATTGGGTGGACATAAATTAACGAGAGGTGGTGACATGTGTGTTTTATATTGTAGTTTTGTTGAAGTTATATTTTGGAATACAGTTTGATTTCTTTACGAAATTAGCGTATCTCTATCTATAAAAGGCAGTGTGCGTGTGTGTGTGTGTGTGTGTGTGTGTGTAACCAATGCACGGCCGCAATTTTCGACGGATTTGCACTAAAATGTACATGCGCATGCTCCAAGTTAGCGGGAAGGCAAAGACCGACTTTGCATTTCCCAACTCCCATCGATAGTGGAAATAATCGATTTTTTCATGCTTCTGCGGCAGTTTTCATGTAGTTTGCGGCCATTTTCTACTGTCCAGAGTGAGAGCCTATAGCTGGCTGCCACGAATAGGCAGGAAGATTCTATTGGCCAGCGTGAGAGCCAACAGCTGACTGACACGAATGTTAACTAGCATGCTAAAAAAAAAAAATCGATAGCTGCATTCGTCTAAGTGGAAAAAAATTTAAATCTGCATGGCACTTTACTCCAATTGGCTCATTCAGCATTAAACTTAACGTTGATTCTGATTCCGCAGAACTGGGTTGGGCGTGAAAAAAGTATTTGTTGTTAACATTCTTTTTCATTAGGTTTTTCCAGTTACGAATCCTTTTTTAAAGCTGATCGTTTTGTGTTCATTTTTAGTTCTTTTTTCGTAACAGATTTAATGTTTAGTATAGAGCTTAGAAAAAAATCGCAGTGTGAGATAGGCAAGTAAGGCATGTATCAACATCAGCACGGCAAAGGGCACTTCTTTAAAGGCAAGGAAGGGCAAAAACATTTTAAGTCAAGTGATAGCGATGGCTGTATGAGTCGTACGATTTTTGAATCAAGCACGGGCAACGCCGGGCCATGCTGCTAGTATTATATAAATTAATGTCATGAATAAGTTATTTTATGTTGTTTGGTTAGTGAATTTTGTTTAGTGGCATATCAGCCTCTATGGTTTATTTAATGTCGAAATCTAAATTTGAACAAACTTGTAAGCCTTCAACTACAGATAAAATATAATGCTGCTCATATTACTATAAGGATGTATTGTTGGTCTTTTTATATAAAAAATCTATTGCTGGTATTTTTACTATAAAATTTATTTTTATATTATCATACTGTTTTGTTTAAGGGGTTCACTATTTACCATACTTGGGGCCCTTACAGGTGCTACCACCCTGAGTCAGGGTGAACTTGGGAACAAATACAATTAAGAGGTAGTTACTCTCTCCTCAAAACGTTCCCAATAAGAGGCCTTGCAGCCGGATGTAGTTGGTTCCTCGTAGTAAAGTATAGCAAGTTGATCTCGTAGGGCTTTGGTACTGGTTAATGAGATCGATCATGACCCGTGTTTGTAGTCTTGTGCTAACATTAAGCTTCTTCTTATTCTATGTGCCTTGTTCCTTCAAGATGTAGGCGATCAAAACTCTTCACAATTTCACGTCTTTTTGTAGTTCTTAATAAATTTGGTCATTTTTGTGATCTCTCCTAAACCATACCTCGGCATCCATTTACTCAAAAAAAAGCACTTCTCATGTGACTAGCAAATGTCCCAAACTGCATTACATCATTATGTACCAGATAAGGTGGATGGTCTATTTTTTTTTTTTAAATGGATTTCTTAACCAGAAAGTGACGAATTCTAGCGAATCCTCATTTTTTTTAAATCCTGCTAATAATCAATCGCAATGTTTTCAGATTTACATTCGATTCTTTTTTTTATTAATGGCACAATAAATTCGATCTGCGCTCACAAAGGTTCGCACTTTCTCCCCATTTGAATCCGTTGATTGTGTTTTGGGACCGCTTACTTCTTGTGCTAATATAACATTTTGCCTTTTCCATAAACCGCCAGTTCCACTCAGAAACAGCTGATGACTACATCAGGTTGAAACACCAGTTCACGTATAATCACCGAAGTTAAGCAACGTCATGCCTAGTCAGTACCTTGATGGGTGACCACTTGGAAATACCATGTGTTGTAAGCGTGGATGTGCGGTGGTGTAATGCTTAGATATTGTGCTCATTCTGGGAATTAAATTGTCACATCTTGGATTTATAAACAGTAAATATCAACACCGATTACAGATAGTTTTGTTCGAAGACATCATTTCAGTTGATAGCTGAGAAATATCAGCTTTTCATTCATTTTGAAAAAAAAAAAAAAAGAAATTTTGTAAATTTACGACATAAAACAAAAAATCAATAAATATTGCAATAAAATTATTTATTAAATCAACAGAAGCAAAAACAAAACAATTTATTTCGCCGAAAATGCGATCGACCGGAGTAACTCGAAACGCAACACATTAAAAAAAAATACATATTCACATATAACATAAATAGTTTATAAAGTGAAATAGGGATAGAATTTCTGATTGCCGGTTCATTGTATTTAATAGTAAAATAAAGGGTTCATTATTTGCAAGTAATAAGTTCTATAAATAGGTTGTGGCTTGAAATCAAGCTTGATGACTGCCCCTGACGGCTTTTTAAGCGAGTGCATATAAAATATAAAATGCTATATAATAAAAACGAAACGACACAACTGAAAATTTTCAATGTGTGTTCATTATATCAGTGATAACAAAATAATGGATATATTTCATGGATTTATATTGCTTATACATAATAAATTAAAGTTTCAGATATTTAAAACGATTGACCGATTTATTTCAAATCAAATAAAACCTTTTTGTAAAAGAAGAAAATTTAAATTTTCTGTACAATCCTTGACTATATATTCATATGGACGATGACAAAATTCATTCCATCATCTTATGAATGGGATTAAATTTTATTTAAATAAATACAAACTTATTTCAAATTGAACTTTTTCACCAGGTTCTTTTTAAAATTAAAACATTTTAACGAATATCAGACTTTAAAAAAAAATAAATTTCTGTGTCATTTTCAGACATATTTGTAATTTTTTTGACCTGAATATAAAACATTTTTTTATCTTTGGTGTCAAAAGAACTAAAAAGTTGATATCTTTCACTCACTCACTCACTCACTCACTCCACCCACCCAAACATTTACATATAACATGCAACCATAACGAAATTTACAATACTGAATACTAAAATTTTTTTTTTAAATTACTATTAATAAATACTTTCAATGCTGCCTTAATTTTTCGGCCATTTTAGATTGTAATTTTTTTACGTTACATCTGTTAAGTAAAAGTCTCTTTGAACGCTATCGAATATTTCCGAAGTGATATTGAAAAATGTCCATAGGAATTTATTACTTTGCAGATTGCATGAAAATCGGAAGCGTGCAGGCACAGGCAATCGGTACCCGTAACCACGTTTGGTAATATTGGTCGGATTCTTTGTTTTCTTCCAAACGGCCATGGTTGTTGTGACAGGCTGGCAATTATTGACGCTATTAGCCAGATTACCGGCACATTTAAAACAACGACATTTGGCAAATGGGATTTCACGTGGGATGCGTTCAGGATCGACATCGATATGTTGCACCCATGGACAGACTGACAGGTTGGAGATGTTGTTGCTGCGTGTATCGATACGACATTGGTTGGTTTGTCTGTCGCGGATGCTTTTGTTGACCAACGAATCCGACGCTGTGCACTCTGGAGTTGATATCGTTTGAACAACAGAGGAGACTGGGGCTGCGTGCTTATCCTGACCGCAATGTCGAGCAAAGCAGACAGGCAACATCATAAATAAACAGAAGAAAAGCTGAAATAAAAAAAAAACATGAAAATATTTAGTAATTATAGTAATAAGTTCGTATATATATATATATATATATATATATATAATCTTAATTGGTTGAAATAACGATTTCTTTGTCTGCAGAAGTGTTTATATTTAAAAGGCACTATCCATGATACTGTGCACTTTTCTCTCCTCACACACACACACACATATATATTAGGAAAATTAATGATGAAGTGCCAAAAGCAGGTGACTAGGATCATAAATAAACATTAGAGAGACTGAAAAAATACATAGTACTTCTATAAATAAGTTCGTATATATATATATATATATATATATAGCCTGATGATCACTTAAGGCTTGAAATATTGATTTCTAAATCGATAATATTTATATCTACAAATGCAATGATATTGTACATTTTCTGTATATATATATATATATATATATGGTGCGATAGGTAAATTGTCGCGATTTTATATTGTTAATTTCGTGCTTCCCCTTTGTTTTTAATTTTGTGTAGGGAACGGTCTGTGAGAAACAGAGCACCATGACGCAATTGTCTCCTCCAGAAATTTGAACTGCATGCTGTACTGCTTGCCATGCACGCCGCAAGCTCCAATACGGAATATTTCACAGTGTTTGTGTGTCAATCTGAGGACAGTGTTCAGGAATTTGATGAGTGCACTGGTGACTACAAAGGGACCGCAGCTCGGAAAACTTACTCTGATCGTTCTGATGAGAAAAGAACTCACAAATTTGTTGGTGAGGTCAACACGGAGGCTTACATCAAGTGCCTTGAGGAGGTAGTGCTATCCTGGGTCAAGAGAATGGCTGGAAAACCCTTTGTTTGGCAACAGGTCTCCGCACCATGTCATACAAGCAGGAGAACCCAGTCATGGCTGTCAGACAATTTCTGCGACCACATCACTCATATCTGGCCACCTTACTCCCTAGACTACAACCCCCTTGATTATTATTTGTGGGGAGCAGTTGAGCAAGTAACCAAGAAAACATCATGTAACACCAAAGATGAACTGAAGGCAAGGAAACCTTCCAGAAGAGATACAGGAGATTCCGAATCGTCTGGAGGCCGTGGTTGAAGCCAATGACGATTTTATTGAATAAATTTACTCTTTGGTATTTCAAGATATTTTTGTGCAATATTAGTAAATATATCTGTTAAAATGAGATGTCAGTGTTATTTTCATTTTGCGACAATTTATCCATCGCACCATATACATACACACACATACATATATATATATATATATATATATATATATATATATATATATATATATATATATGTGTGTGAACAAAGACAAAAGGAAAAAAAAATTTCTTACCCGACGCGTTTCGTTCTCTGAGGAACTTTATCGAGGCAAGCCTTGTTGAATTCAACTAGAAGACGAAACGCATCGGCTAAGATAAGTTTTCCTTTTGTCTTTATTCATATTGTCCTTTTACAGATATATGCCATCTGAAATTTTTAAACACACACACTGTATGTATGTCAAAATTATATCTTCTTCCCATAGCTGCCAATGATGGTTGGTGTTTGACACCACGTCAAGTCGATTACGTTAATAATAGCAAGCACACTTCAAAGCATAGGATCGGATATCCTAAAAGGACACGGAAAATAGAAGACATCTATCATTGCAAACTTTCATTGCATTAAGAATTTCTCATGCACAAAAAAACAAATTAAAATAAATGCCTAATAGTTTATGGGAAGTGCCACTCTGAAGAAAGAAACATACCTGAATGCAAAGCTTCATGACTCTAACATTAACCATATTTGCTGCTTTTTCAATGGTCTTGATTTAAAAATAAAATGTTGGTGTCTCTTACTCAAGAATTCGAATGAATATTTTGTCTTTCTATGTCTCCGATTTCTGTGTTACTATTTACAGCTTCGTATTTTTTTTTGTACAGTGTTAGAACGATTGTGCTTGGAGGAGACGTTTTAAAAAACTGTGGCCATTCTTGCCGAAACAGCATTTTATAGACTTCAGCATTTCCTTGTTTACTGCTACAATATTTTGGGAATCCCGTTAGAATCTCACAGAGTTATAGGAATTACGACTGAAATTGTTTCCGCCAGCCCATCCTCTTCCGTTTGTGCCTTGTCAAGAACTCGAGAAAGGAGCTGTGAAAGACAGCTTTGAGCTGGGTTTTTTTACTTTGCAACAACTTTCCGAATTAGGGCCCGGTAAATTTGAAAAATAACTAAATTGGTGTTTATGTAAAGATAAATACTGATAACGCCCAATCAGAAGCAAGAAAGGGAATTTTATTAAGAACAAAAAAAAAAAAACACAACAAAAAACAAGGAAGAGCTTTCGTCTGATTATGTCGGCTTTATTTCATTAACATCCGCAATCTGCCAGATAATATTCTTGCTTAGATTCGCCTCATATATCCCCACATGATAGTTTTCTTCTCTCGTTAGGGAAGGTAATATTTGAAGAAGGCGTGCCGAGGATTTATTTATATTAATAGCGGTTAATCACAATGCCTGATCTATTTGTAACAGTTTATTTATAGAGTTTTCCACTTAGAAAAATTTCTGCGTCTAGTCATCCCGGAAATAAAAGATACTGCAGTTTTGACAGAATAACTTCGGTAGTAATTCCTATGGTCAAATGGGATTCCCCAAAGTATTGTAGAAACGAATAAGGAAATAGTAAGTTCTATAAAATGCCGTTTCTTAAAGAATGGTCATAGTTTTTTTAAAACGACTCATCCAAACACAATCGTTCTAATACTGCACGACAAAAACGAACACAGTTTTAAGACATAAGCAAAAGAGCTGTGAAAAATAACACAGACATCGGAGACATACAAAGACAAAACATTAATAATCATTCAAATTCATCTTATTTTCAAATCAAGACCATTGAAAAGGCAGCAAATATGGTTAATGTTGGAATCATCAAGCCTTGCATTCAGGTACGTTTCCTTCTTCAGAGAGGCACCCGTTTCCCCTCATATTCCATTAGTGAAAAGAAAGTTCCAATTGAACAGCTTCTTCCCAAGAACAGCTACTTTGTAGAATAGGCTCCTGAGAGGATGCTTCCCCAATCACTACAATCTTAACCTGAAATCTAGGATTAACGATTACTATATAACGATTATTCTACATATCCTCATAAACTGCACCTCTTAAATCTTTCTATACCGCTTATAGAACAACCTTATTCAGTAACCCTCCACATTGAGTGGCTCTTGTGTCTTGCATTGAGTGAACAATTAGTAAAAAAAAAACAAACAAACTTTCCATAAAATATAAGGTATAAATTTTGACTCGATTTTATTTTACGAGTATATAACTATTGACCCTATTCTCGTTTCGTCGATATGTCATTACCCCGTCACAGTGATAACAAAAACATAGTATTCTTTGTGTCGTCACTTGGCGGTATTTTTTCATCTTCACGGCCATCGTATGTCGGCATCAGCAAGCTGGACGGTAAATAGATTCTACAGAGTGGTCGTTTTGATGCCACCGTTTATTCAAGAGTGGAATTTTTGCGGCCGGGGTAACTACTTTGTCTCCGCTGAAAACCATTTTCACAGGCCAAACCAACAAACTTCGTTGATAACTAAGAAATGATTTAATTAAAACAAAGTGAAAAATTTAAAAATCGAAAAATAAAAATTTGAGAAATCGACGAGCCGAGTTCAATTCCAATCGAATCCATTACATTCACTTATGTTCTAATACCTTGGGAAAGGTATGAATCCTCTTCTTCTCCCCCTCTCAGCTATGGGTAAATATCAGGACAGACCGGGTTCTATAGCCTTGGATGGTAACTAGTCTACCGCAGAAAGCAACCTACTGCGGGAAAAAAAATCTGCCTCGTCAGTCATGTATAGAAAGATACATGATCGCCTAAGCGTGTATCCCGCATAGCACATAACTGACGGAGTGCTTTTCACGGTTATTATATGATACAAATAACTTAATATTACAATATGTGCGTCTCTATCCACAAGATACTCAGCATTTTATTTATCAAAAGAAATATAACCAATATTTAAATGGAATTAAATTCCACAAAATCCATTATATATATAAGCAAAATTCGCAATCTCATGTTTGTGATTCATCAGCAAAACACATTAAATTCAATATGTTTCAAATTGTCAAATCCATTACGTTCACTTACGTTCTAATACCCTTGGGAAAGGTATGAATCCTCTTCTTCTCCCCCTCTCAGCTATGGGTAAATATCAAGACAGACCTGGGTTCTATAGCCTTGAATGGCAACTAGTCTACCGAAGAAAGTAACCTACTGCAGGAAAAAAAATCTGCCTCGTCAGTCATGTATCGAAAGATCCAGGATCGCCTACGCGTATATCACGCATGGCACATAACTGAACTAGCTACAGAAGCAGCAGCGGCAGCAGCGGCATTAGAGCGGTTTATCGGAGCCTATTTTCTGTTTTGGTACCGTCTGTTCCTTTGAATTCCGATCGTCTGCATAAGGACATTTTCGTAACACTGGCTTTGATTTATTCAATTGCATTTTTTTTTCAATAAGATATACATGACTGCCATTTGTACAGTAACAAATTATCCGCTTTGAAATGTCATGCCAAACTTGTTTGCTGAACGTTGGTAAGGGTATGAATATTTGTGGAGTTAATAGTACTTTATATAAACATAGCAAGAATTCTCTCCTGCAATTTTAGAACTTTTACAAGACCATAAAACTTTGTCATGTTGCACTGGAGATAACTGGGTAGGTCGGGGAAGATCTAGTCTTTCTAAATCTTAATGAATTCTGTTTGGTTTAATCCAGGTGCAAATATTCCTAAAGGTTTTCTCCAAACTCATTTCATCTCCAAAGAAAAGAGATACCCCACCAAATGTTAGAAAATTACCAATAAATTTTAACTTTATTATACACATCGCTCTTAACTTCTAATAATGTCGCGTTTGGGCTTCCATATTTACAAAATTCGACACGGTTATGCACACATAAAATAAATTCAAAATTCTTTTTAAATATTTGACGTCGTTGAGTTGTAGTGAGCTTTTTCATTTATGATCAGTATATATATATATATATATATATATATATATACGAACTTATTTATATAATTACTATGTATTTTTTCAGTCTCTGATGTTTATTTATGATGCTAGTCACCCGCTTTTGACTCTTTATCATTAATTTTCCTAATATATATATATATATATGCGTGTGTGTGTGTGTGTGTGTGTGTGCATGTGTGTGAGTGAGAGAAAAGTGCAAAGTATCATGGATCGTGCCTTTTTAAATATAAACACTTCTGCAGACAAAGAAATCGTTATTTCACCAATTAAGATTATATATATATATATATATATATATATATATATATATACGAACTTATTACTATAATTACTAAATATTTTCATGTTTTTTTTTTTTATTTCAGCTTTTCTTCTGTTTATTTATGATGTTGCCTGTCTGCTTTGCTCGACATTGCGGTCAGGATAAGCACGCAGCCCCAGTCTCCTCTGTTGTTCAAACGATATCAACTCCAGAGTGCACAGCGTCGGATTCGTTGGTCAACAAAAGCATCCGCGACAGACAAACCAACCAATGTCGTATCGATACACGCAGCAACAACATCTCCAACCTGTCAGTCTGTCCATGGGTGCAACATATCGATGTCGATCCTGAACGCATCCCACGTGAAATCCCATTTGCCAAATGTCGTTGTTTTAAATGTGCCGGTAATCTGGCTAATAGCGTCAATAATTGCCAGCCTGTCACAACAACCATGGCCGTTTGGAAGAAAAACAAAGAATCCGACCAATATTACCAAACGTGGTTACGGGTACCGATTGCCTGTGCCTGCACGCTTCCGATTTTCATGCAATCTGCAAAGTAATAAATTCCTGTGGACATTTTTCAATATCACTTCGGAAATATTCGATAGCGTTCAAAGAGACTTTTACTTAACAGATGTAATGTAAAATTACAATCTAAAATGGCCGAAAAATTAAGGCAGCATTGAAAGTATTTATTAATAGTAATTTAAAAAAAAATTTTTAGTATTCAGTATTGTAAATTTCGTTATGGTTGCATGTTATATGTAAATGTTTGGGTGGGTGTGTGAGTGAGTGAGTGAGTGAGTGAAAGATATCAACTTTTTAGTTCTTGACACCAAAGATAAAAAATGTTTTATATTCGGGTCAAAAATTACAAGTATGTCTGAAAATGACACAGAAATTTATGCAGATTTTTTTAAAGTCTGATATTCGTTAAAATGTTTTAATTTTAAAAAGAACCTGGTGAAAAAGTTCAATTTGAAATAAGTTTGTATTTATTTAAATAAAATTTAATCCCATTCATAAGATGATCACAATTTTGTCATCGTCCATATGAATATATAGTCAAGGATTGTACAGAAAATTTAAATTTTCTTCTTTTACAAAAGGTTTTATTTGATTTGAAATAAATCGGTCAATCGTTTTAAATATCTGAAACTTTAATTTATTATGTATAAGCAATATAAATCCATGAAATATATCCATTATTTTGTTATCACTGATATAATGAACACACATTGAAAATTTTCAGTTGTGTCGTTTCGGTTTATTATATAGCATTTTATATTTTATATGCACTCGCTTAAAAGCCGTCAAAGGCAGTCATCAAGCTTGATTTCAAGCCACAACCTATTTATAGAACTTATTACTTGCAAATAATGAACCCTTTATTTTACTATTAATAACACAATGAACCGGCAATCAGAAATTCTATCCCTATTTCACTTTATAAACTATTTATGTTATATTTTCATATGTGAATATGTATTTTTTTTTTTAATGTGTTGCGTTTCGGAGTTACTCCGGTCGATCGCATTTTCGGCGAAATAAATTGTTTTGTTTTGCTTCTGTTGATTTAATAAATAATTTTATTGCAATATTTATTGATTTTTGTTTTATGTCGTAAAATCTACGAAATTTCTTTTTTTTTTCAAAATGAATGAAAAGCTGATATTTCTCAGCTATCAACTGAAATGATGCCTTCGAACAAAACTATCTGTAATCGGTGTTGATATTTACTGTTTATAAATCCAAGATGTGACAATTTAATTCCCAGAATGAGCACAATATCTAAGCATTACACCACCGCACATCCACGCTTACAGCACATGGTATTTCCAAGTGGTCACCCATCAAGGTACTGACTAGGCATGACGTTGCTTAACTTCGGTGATCATACGTGAACTGGTGTTTCAACCTGATGTAGTCATCAGCTGTTTCTGAGTGGAACTGGCGGTTTATGGAAAAGGCAAAATGTGTATATTAGCACAAGAAGTAAGCGGTCCCAAACACAATCAACGGATTCAAATGGGGAGAAAGTGCGAACCTTTGTGAGCGCAGATCGAAGCTTAGGTGTGCCATTAATAGCAAAAGAATCGAATGTAAATCTGAAAACATTGCGACTGATTATTAGCAGGATTTGAAAATGAGGATTCGCTAGGAATTCGTCACTTTCTGGTTAAGAAATCCATTTAAAAGAAAAAAAAAAAAACCATCCACCTTATCTGGTACATAATGATGTAATGCAGTTTGGGACATTTGCTAGTCACATGACAGTGCGAGCTTGAGTAAATGGATGCCGAGGTATGGTTTAGGAGAGATCACAAAAATGACCAAATTTATTAAGAACTACAAAAGACGTGAAATTGTGAAGAGTTTTGATCGCCTACATCTTGAAGGAACAAGGCACATAGAATAAGAAGAAGCTTAATGTTAGCACAAGACTACAAACACGGGTCACGATCGATCTCATTAACCAGTACCTAAGCGAGATAAATTTGCTATAATTTACACTACTACGACGAACCAACTACATCGATCATCAAGGCCTCTGACCAGGAGTTTGGTGGTTTTGAGGAGCGTTGAACCATCTTTTAATTGCTTTCGTTCCCAGGTTCACCTTGACTCGGGGTGGTAGCACCTGTTAGGTTCCCTGCTATGGACAAATAGAGAACCCCCCAATACAAGACAATATGATAGTATAAAAATATATTTTTAAAGTAAAAAGTTTTACCATCTCTAAAAATAGATGTATACTTAAAATCTCTTGGTAACTAGAGCTACAGTTCGACCAACCAATCGGATAGCGTTCAGAACGAGGATATAAGGCCGTAAAGCAATGAGAAGCAAAGCGGCCTTTTGTTAGATGTGAATATCACCAGATGAAAAATCAACCGAAATCAGAATAAATGTTGTTGATTTTCCAATACTGCGGTCATCGTAACATTATTATAACCGAAATGCAGCATATGCACAACCAGATGGCTAAACTGTGTTGCTGCATGTAAGAACATGCAACTTTTCTTTTTAAAAAAGCCCGCTGTCACAATTGAAAACGAACCTACCATCCTTTCGCCACAACATTAAATCCTGAGTGTGACGATAAACTACATCCGGCAGCAAGGCATCTGATCAAGAGATTGGAGGTTTTGAGGAGCGTGGAACCACCCTTTAATAGGTTTTATTCCCATGTACACGCTGATAAAACACTAGGAATATATAAAAATAGATTTTTATAGTAACAATGCCAACAATGCATTTTTATATAAAAAAATGTACCAAAAATATATATTTATAGTAAAATCACTAGCAGTAATTTTTTTCTATAGTTGAAGGCATACAATTACGTTCAAATTTAGATTTCGGCATTAAATAACGCAGAGAAGTTGATTATTTTACGGTTATCTTTATTTCATGCGTTAATTTAAAATCTTTTTATTTTTCTCTTCTCTTTCAACAAACATCGATATGCTATTCATTCAGCATTCGCGAATATAGAATCATTATTATCGGGGCAAGCGCGAACGGAAACTCCAAGTTATTGTTATCAATTTACGAATTAGACAGAAAATTACTTTATTTTTCAAATCATGAAATGAAAGTTGTCTCTAGGTCAGCCGCTGATGTATTAACGATTATTGCAGAAAGAATCTATCAAGTTTTACATAAGAATGGTGAAGCTTGGGTTGTTGCTTTAGCATATATATATATATAGTTTTAAAGTGTGCTATATTTATGGGATAAAGTGCTCAATATCAGAGATAGAGCATATGTAAATATAAATATAAAAGTGAACATTGAAGTCAACACTCAGAGGCGACAGGCTGTTTCATGCTAGACGCAATCGTCAGGCATGAAACAGCCTGTCGCCTCTGAGTTTTGACTTCTAATATATATATATATATATATATATATATATATATATATATATAGAGAGAGAGAGAGAGAGAGAGAGAGAGAGAGAGAGATCGGGCCTTACTATATGTAGCATTAATGTGGCCTTTGTCATGAAACAAGAGAGAGAGAGAGAGAGAGTGAGTGAACACGAGTAAATGGCTGTCACGGTGAGTTACACACCGACTAATTCACGGTTCTGTCGGCAATTTAATTTCATATTTGCCCGTGCAACAATCTGAGCTCGTATAATTTTCTTTTATGTGTTTTTATAATCGGCAGATGAAATGAAATAAAGAAAACGAGAAAAGTTAAGCAAGCGGAATGACGTAACAACAACAACAGCAACAACAACAACAATAATAATAATAATAATAATAATAATATAAAAAAAAAAAGGTTTTGGTAGAAATTACTCTAACGAGAGAGAAAACAGAAAGGTTTAACCGTGACACAGGAAAGTACGTTTTGGGAAGAAAACAAATGAGATTGTCCACAGTCGACTAAAAGCAGTGTCGTGATTTCATTTTAGTGTGAAGGACTTAAAACATATAATTGAGACATCAAGTAGTTTTAATTTGACTCTAGAATAAATAGTTTTGATGATTAAAGGCTATGTTCTTTTTAAATTTTCTCAGAGTACTGAGGACGAAGACAGAAAGGTGAACAGTTTAGAAAAAAAAAATGAAAAAGGACGAAAGAAAGGAAAAGAAAAAAGAAATAAAGAAAGAAACAAAGAAAGAAAGGAGAAAAGAGTCAGATAGAGATAGATAGAGAGGGAGACAGAGAGAAAGAAGAAGAAGAAGAAGAAGAAGAAGAAGAAGAAGAAGAAGAAGAAGAAGAAGAAGAAGAAGAAAAAAAAAAAAAAGAGAATGTGGAAGAAAAAACGGAATTCGAAGAAAAAGAAAATCAAACTAAGAAAAAGAAAACATTTTAATAAATTCGGGTTGGTTTGAAAAACAGTTATTGCACATGGTAGATTTTACAAGTAGAAAATACATCAATGACTATCAGAAGGATTTAAAAGTGTTGTGAAAAATACCTGCATCTTTCCTCTCCAAAAGAAGCACAAACACATACACAACGAGAGAGATAAAGATCGGACTGGTATATATATATATATATATATATATATATATATATATATATATATATATATATATCAGCCTTCCCTGACGATCCGCTTAGGTGAAACTTTTTGGTAGGTTTGTCTGGCTCTCTAGGTTTAACTATATATATATATATATATATATATATATATATATATATATATATATATATATATATGAATATACAAATTATCCTAGTCGATAGCACGAGTTTCATGCGGATATGCGATCTTCAGGTGCAGGATACTCACTGACCGTTAGGCGTTAGGAAATTCTTATTCTTGCGGTGCTGATTTAATTAAAATAATTATTTATGTTTTATATCAATCTAAATTATAAGTTTGAAAGACGAACAATAAAAAGAAAATGGATACATAGCGTGTTTACATAAATTCAATTTTTAAAAATTTTTTGAAATATTTTTTTTTTTTCATTTTTCGTCTTTCGAACTTAAGACTTTGACTGATATTAATCATAAATAAATAATTAACTCTGATTCGTGCTATCGACGTGGGATATAGTCATTAATATGGACTTAGTAGCACTGATATATAACATTGCGTACCGTTTTTATAACACCTGAGAAAAATATATACGTGCGTGAAAGTATATGTGCGTATACGTGTTTTTTTTTTATCATACCTATATCTCTCTTTCTCCTTCTCTCTTTATGTCTCTCTTTCTCTCTCTCTCTCTCTCTCTCTCTCTCTCTCTCTCTATATATATATATATATATATATATATATATATATGTGTGTGTGTGTGTGTGTGTGTATTATATTTTTATTATAAGAGATTATAATAAAAATATTTTGAAATCGCTACACAAAAGCTTTCATGTTTTAATACTATGATTCAAAAAGAAAAAAGAAAAACTAAAAATCAGCAACAGAGTTAGCAAACTCTGTACTAAAGAAATAAATTTGATTTTTCTCTCATTTGTATATATATATATATATATATATATATATATATATATATATATATATATATATATATATAGATAGATAGATAGATAACGGATTGAGAGAAAAATCGGACTGATATATATATATATATATATATATATATATATATATAGATAGATAGATAGATAGATAGATAATTGATTGAGAGAAAGATTGGACTGATATATATATATATATATATATATATATATATATATATATATATATATAAAGATAAAGATTTTACTGTGATGTATATATATAGATAGATAGATATATCACTGTGATATATATATATATATATATATATATATATATATATATATATATATAGATAGATATAGATAATAGTGATATATATATATATATATATATATATATTAAAAATAGTAACAAAAAATTATTTTTTGCGAGAGGCGAATGAGATGAGATAGAAAATAAAAACTATAAAAATGAAAACAGAAATTTAAAACAAATGTTACAAATGTTAAGAAAATAAACTAAATTTAATAAATAAATAAAGAACGAGCAGAAAAAATAGATGAAGAGTGAGAGAGTGAGAAAAGAGTCAATGAAAGTAAAGTAAAATATATTAATTGATTCTGGTGAAAGACCAGAGAAAAAGTCCAATAAAATGAATAAATTAAAATAGTCCTTGTTGAATTACAACAGCATCTTACGTCATCTAATGAATATCAAAGCGCCGGTGTGTTGCCTCAGTAATCTTTTACATACTCAATATGTAGACACAATGCAACTGTCGTCTAGCCAATGGGACAGTCGCATACCTGAATGATGAACTGGACGCCACTAACTACCAAAATTAGGCCCATAATGATTTCAAAGGCAGACTGGGGAGTTTCATTTGCTGGAAAATCTCCAACCTATAACGAAGATAGCACAAAAGAGAAAATCCTTGTGTTTTTGTGGAAACTGGATTTACCTGAAAAATCTACAAAGGTTTAGGCAAACGCAATAGACAATTCAAGAGAAATATCCACACAAAACACAAGCAAAAAATACAAAAAAAACAAACAAAAAAAAACAAAACAAAAACAACAACAACAAAAAATCTTTTAATCAATCTCTTTTGATAAATGACTAATTGGATTTATATACTTCTTAGTTGAATATCTATCTATCTATCTATCTATCTATCTATCTATCTATCTATGAGTGATTTGCACAGTGCAAAATGGCCAGCCGTCCTGTAATCGGAATTGATCTGGGAACAACTCAGTCTTGCGTTGGTATATTTCGCAATGGTAAAGTTGAAATAATTCCCAATGACCAGGGCAATCGTACGACTCCCAGTTGTGTCGCCTTCATCGGATCGGATCGTTTCGTCGGCGAAAATGCCAAAAACCTGGAAGTGACTTGCCCGAAAAATACAATCTTTGACATGAAGCGGCTTATCGGCCGCAAGTTCAGCGACCCATCAATTCAAGTAGATATTGAACATTGGCCATTCACAACAGTCAGCCGGAACGACCAGCCTCGTGTCATTGTCCATTTCAACGGTGAAGCGAAGACATTCTCTCCAGAAGAAATCAGTGCAATGGTACTGAACAAAATGAAAGAATCAGCCGAAGCCTATCTTCAAACAACGGTAAACGATGTAGTGATCACAGTGCCTGCTTACTTTAACGACTCTCAGAGACGTGCTACTCAAGATGCAGGAAAGATAGCCGGACTTAATGTCCTAAGGATCATCAACGAGCCGACGGCGGCTGCATTAGCGTATGGGATGGAAAAGAAACTCTGCGGCAAACAGAATATAATGGTGTTTGATCTGGGAGGTGGAACGTTCGATGTATCCATCTTGACGGTCGAGGACAATGTCATTTTTGAGGTCAGGTCCACAGAAGGCGACACACATCTCGGTGGAGAAGATTTTGACCTTAGGATAGTAGATTACTTCGCTGAGGAGTTCTGGAGAAAGTATAATAGAAATTTGAAGAGTTGCCCGAGATCCCTCCGTCGCTTGAAAAAGGCCTGCGAAATCGCCAAACGATACCTGTCAACGAACATGGAGGCAACTGTAGAAGTCGATTCGCTTTTTGAAAAAATTGATTTCTCATCGAAGATTTCCCGCGCACGTTTCGAAGATTTGTGTGTCGATCTGTTTCGATCAACAATCAGACGAGTCGAACAGGCACTTGAAAACGCTGGGATGACAAAAGACGACATTGACCAACTAATTTTGGTTGGAGGATCAACACGTATTCCAAAAATTCGGAAGCTTCTCGAAGAATTTATGAAAGATGTCAGGATTACTTGTGATATTCATCCGGACGAAGTTGTGGCTTATGGCGCCGCCTTAAAGGCCGCCATCGTCAGTGGTCAATCGGACGAATCTCTCGGACAAATATCGCTAATAGAAATAGTTCGGGCTAGTCTGGGAATTGAGACTGCTGGTCATAGAATGACAAAGTTCATCCATAGGAATACACGGATACCCATCCGGGTCTCAAAAGAATTCACTACTTTTTCTGATGCTCAACGAAGTGCAATAATTCGGGTAAGATTTTATTTCCTTTCGATGGTTTCTTTATCAACTGGACGCGTGTAAATCGATCCGCGTATTTTTTGCTTCATATCTGTTTGTCTATCTTGGGGGCGTTGCCGTAGCGTAACAGTTAGCGTAGTGAGCTTCACAGACTATTAATACTGTAATAATTTGCAGTTATCTTTACGCTCGTATCTCTGTGTCAGACTAAGCTATGTTTAGTGTGTATTTATGATGCCTACTGGCTCACAACTTCGTATCTTAGACGAATTCATTAATGCAAGGTTTTGTGTCCTATCTATCTATCTATCTATCTATCTATCTATCTATCTATCTATCTATCTATCTATCTATCTCATTCTGCCCATATTTATCTAACTATCTATCTATCTATCTATCTATCTATCTATCTATCTCATTCTGCCCATATCTATCTATCTATCTATCTATCTATCTATCTATCTATCTATCTATCTATCTATCTATCTCATTCTGTCCTTATCTATATACCTATCTCATTCTGTCCATATCTATCTATATATCTATCTCATTCTGTCCATAGCTATCCCATTCTGTTCCTATCTATCTATCTATCTATCTATCTATCTATCTATCTATCTATCTATCTCATTCTGCCCATCTTATCTATCTATCTATCTATCTATCTATCTATCTATCTATCTCATTCTGTCCATATCTATCTATCTATCATATCTATCTATCTATCTATCTATCTATCTATCTATCTCATTCTGTCATATCTATATACCTATCTCATTCTGTCCATATCTATCTATATATCTATCTCATTCTGTCCATCTATCCCATTCTGTTCTATCTATCCTATCTATCTATCTATTATCTATCTATCTATTATCCCAGTCTGTTCTCACAGTATTTAGTATTGTTGAAGTTATCGCTTCCTCTGCCCATTTAAAACTCTCCCTACTGTGTTTATATTTACAGCACAACTACTGTGCATTATATACCAGAATTAAATATATATAAAAACTTAAAGAAAAGATATGCACACCGCCCCCTCCCCCAAATAACAATATTGCATTTTAATCAAATCAGTATTTGCTATTGTGATCATTAAATTGTTTTTAAAATTGTATATTAATTAATAAAACTTAATTTTTCCCCAAACAATTAATGAAAATTTATTATACTAAGCTACGTACCCTAGTAAAACCTATCGTACTTTGTAGCCCCTTACTTGTTTGCACTTCTTCCCAAAATTTGGTTCCGATCGGTCGATATATGGCTATTTTAGAGGATGTGACTGACGGACGGACGAACAGACTAACGGAAGTCACAGAATTTTATGTATAGATACGCTGTGTCCTGTCTATGTATCCAAATGTTTGCGTAATCCATAACATTTCTTTTTCTTTTATGTGCGGTGTCCCTTCAGAACGTGCGCGATCATAGCTCTCCACAACGTCCTATCGTTTGTAGCTCTAAGCAATAATTGCTCTCTTATTATTCCTCCCAGTCGATGTTCTGCCACTTATTTGAACAAGCACGTTAAGTAGGTTACTCGATGTCATTCTACCTCTGTTGTCTTCGCTATGTACTGCGACTGACATATTCGCCAAACACTCTTTCCTCATTACGGAATTCATGACTTTTCTGATTCTAAGGAATAGTTTCCTTTTGCTTGCTTTTATTTTGCTTAAAACTTCTTCGTTGCTCACATAATGTGTTGTAACTGAGTTATCAAAAACAACAGTAAAAACCGGAATTGGTTTAACAACATGTTTGTTACCTTTTGATACAGGAAAACATAATGTAGGATAGAAACTAGGGAAGATAATGTTTACCCGTGAATGACTGTCTTCAGCAAAAGCTACTGCTCCTGCTGCTACTCCTCTTGATGTAGGATTGTTTTTTGTCTTTCGTTTGACGTCTAAGTCCAAACTTGTAGGGAAATATTCTTCCTCGCAATAATGTGTCTATGGCATTCTCACCATCTTTCGGTAGAGTCAAATCTCCGTTGCCTCGGACAGTTTGCATGCAGAATAACAAAGATGTGTTTTCTCATCGGATTTATTTAATCGCTACCGCTAACTAAAACACCTACCAAAAATTATTATTTTTTACATAATCTTAACAACATAAAATACATTGTGTTGATGTCAGACTCAATAAGAAAACTATTAGAAAATCTAATAAAGGAAAGTAAGAAGAAAGGACTAACTATTAACTAGAAGAAGACAGAATCCTTGATTGTCTGCAAACACCCCCCAACGTGTGAGCTACATATTGGGGACGTGAAAATTAGAGTGGTACAGAAATTTAACTCTGCAGTGTAGTAACAGGCAGGTGAAAATTGTGACATTGAAATCTAAAGACGCATTGGAATATCGAAAGATGGCATTCAGAAACTAAGCAAAGTATCAAGAAATGTAAAAAATGTCCTTAAAAAGAAAGAAAGAAAAAGAAACAAAAGACAAGAGTGCTGATCTGTTATATAGCATCTAATCACCTATACGACATTAAATAAAAAATAAACTTGAAGAGATTCTGTTTTGACAGAGAATTCAGTACAACTTTAATTTAGACGTCGCTGAACTTGAGGAATATCGGATTTAAGGAACCACTTGTGGTTTACAAATCTTTTCTTTTTATGTGCCATGTCCATTCAGAACGTAGGTGATCATGGCCCTCCACCTCCCTCTATCCCTTGCAGATCTCAGCAAGTTCCTTCTCTCTGCTTCCTCCCCCAGACCAGGTTCTGCTTTCCCTTGTCTCTCTTTCCCTCTAACCCGTGAGAATCAGATTCTCCAGGTCCTCCTCATGATGTGTCCCTGAAACTTCAGCTGCCTTTTTCTGATGTTAAGTATAAGCCTTCTCCTTGTTTATAACCTCGCCAAGCCGATCAAGTATGTCACGCGCTGCTTTCCTCTGTCCCTCTCTGTGAGTATCAGAGTTTCCAAGCCCTCTTTCCTCGTACCCCCAAAAAATTAAACTGCCTCTTCCTGATGTTAAGAATAAGTTTCCTTTTAAATTTCCATTCTCTCGAAAACCTCATCGTTGCTCACATGCTCGGTCCATGATATCCTTAGCATCCTACTGTAGAGCCACATCTCCGTCGCCTCGAGTCTCTTCTTCATCTTTGAGGAAATCGTCCAACATTTGCTGCCATAAAGTTGGACAGATGTCACGTAACAGCTCAGTATTCTTTTCTTTGTTACCAAAGAAATCCTCCTGTCTTGCAATACTCTGGTCAGCCTTTGGAACGCGTCCTTGACTATCCCAATACGCCTACAGATCTCAGTGTCGAATTTACGGTCCTCTGTCAAGACGCATCCCAGATATTTAAACTTCCACGTCTGGTTGATTGCAGTGTTCCCGACCTGCAAATCGCATTTCGGGCTCATCCTCTTACTGATGACCATGCATTCTGTCTTCTTGTGGTTTATGCTTAGTCCCTTCTTCACACTCTCCGTATTTATCTGATTTATGGAACTATCGGATATAAGGAACACACTCTCTCCATTAGTTCTTTAAATGGAGATTTTTTTTATTGTACTATGAATAGACTATTTGAGCAAGGAGGAAATTGTAAAAATATTAAGAATTACAAGAAATATGTTGATAAAAACGAGAAATATTTGGAACACATAATGAGAAAAGAGGCTTGGAGAGTTTAACACACAGAGAACATACTGAAATCAAGAGAAGCAGGGGAAAACAGCGTAACGAAATTTAACGAAATTTTTTTGACTAGACAGCATAACGCGGATAAAGACGGATGGTCTAAAATTACTCAGAGCAATGAAAAACAGAAAGTTGCGAAGTGTCATGATACAGAAAACTCCTGGCATATAAATGAAGCTGAAGTTAGACACTGGTGCGTATTATATATTGGAAAATACAGCATTTCGTACGAAATAAAAAAAATAAAGTCTACTTCAGACTATTCTGATGAAGATAATAGAAAGAATGAAGACTGCTGTTAGTTTTGGCATGTTTTTATTGTTACTTATTAACCAAAGAACTTGAACTTGTTTCGTTACAACAAGATTATTCAATATCTGTTTATATTTCCGAGATGAGATATTATGTACACTATTTATATTATTCGGACCATTGTCCTCATCTTTGTTGCCATATTTATTACAAAGCTTTTCAATTTGTCTCCATATTTTCGGTGTATCGGGTCGAAACGTTGTGATAAATATGGCAACAAAGAGGAAGACAGTGGTCCGAATAATGTAAGATTATTCAATCTGAAATCCTTACTCCATAAATGCATACTGGGCCATAAACACCTCGCAGAATTTAATTTTAAAGCGTGAACAAGAAAACCTGTACTGAAATATAAATGTTTCCTCATTGAATTCAGTTTGAAATCTGATTCCATAAAATCCTGTTGAACCCATAAATGCAAATCTTTGCTCATAAAACAGCTCATGTTCAAACAGAAAATTTTGAAAATTTTAAATTATAAATGAACAATCGAAAACAGCGACTGAAATTGACACTAGTATATTAGTTAAAAAGCGAACAATCTACTGCGAGCCGTTTGGGGGAATGCTTGTTGTATTTATGTAGAAAACACGTGTCTCCCGGTATATTTATCCCGTAACAGTTATTGCGAACTCGAATGTGAGTCCGAATAATAAATGAATAACACAAAACAGTATATAAAACAAACGACAATGCTCTAACCTTCTGTCCTGGAGTTACAAGGTGCTTCACAGGTTTCACGTACGATTTCATTTTCAACTTTTTTCACTGCTCTTTGAACTGTCATAGCTGAAACTCTTCTCTCACGTAACAAACATCTCATGGATTGAGTTGGATCTTTTCTAATTGATCTCTTTTAACTCTAGTTTGAAATGATGATCCTTCTTCCTGTTGTGACCTCCTGATCCATTTTCCCTCTCTACTGATCTCTCTTTTTAAAACTTATCTACCGTTCTCTTGATGCTTCTTGAGCGGACTGGAACTTGACGATGGAAGCCAGAATATAAATGTTGGTACCATTACTGAAGACCAGGATGATTTTTTACTCACCATTACTCAGTTAGGAAGGCATATTTTGGGGCCGACACAAAACAATTTTAACCTCCTCTCTTTCTAGCTGAATAACTCAAAGTGTTTTTCAGTGATTTTTACGATAAATGGCGTCAAAATGGCTAAACGTCTTAATCTGATAACCTAGAAAAAAGAAACTTAATTAGTTTAATGCTTTTTGTGATATTAAATATTTTGTGGGATGGACAGTTACACGATTTTGACAATTTTGCTGTTACACTCGGTATATATATATATATACATATATATATGTGTGTGTGTGTGTGTGTGTGCGCGCGGTCGCGTGTGTAAAGAGCGAGAGATAGTGTGGCCACAGAAATAAATAAATGTATATAACTCAGTTTAACGCTCCAGTGCGATCTTCTGATACATATAAACTCTCTCTCTCTCTCTCTCTCTCTCTCTCTCTCTCACTCTCTCTCCGAAATAGGTTATTTTTTCACTATAAATATTAAGTGACTGTATATATATGGGAGATAATATGATAAAATAAGGAACAAATAGGAAACTTTTATAAATTTAACATATTACGGTTATATTTAAGCTTCATTAGAAATAAAATATGGAACATATAGTTCTGGTATTTTTAGTTTGTGCTGTTTGTTTTTCATTGGTTAAATATACATCATGTGTATTTGCCTCAACTGGCATCGTTCGTGTGTATAATTCTTGTGTGTTTGTACAGGGTGCGATGGGTAAATTATCACTATTATATATTTTTAATTATACGCATGCGCGTTGTTTGTTTTTGATTTTGTCGATTGCACAGTAAGGTAGGGTCAGTTGGGCACCGTCTGTGAGAAAAAGAGCATCATGATGCAAATCACTCCGCCAGAAATTTGGATACGGCATGCTGTACTGCTTGTTATTCGCGCCAGAAGCTCCGATACGAATATTTCAGAGTGTTCAGGTGTCTATCTGAGGACAGTGCAAACGATTCTAAAAAAGTTGGATGAGTCTAATGGTGATTACGAAGGTACGGCAGCTCAGAAAACTCACTCTGATTGTTCTGATAAGAAAAGAACTCCTGAATTTGTTGGTGAGGGTCTCTAAGTCAACATGGAGGCCTACATCAAGTATTGTGAGGAGGTAGTGCTGCCCTTTGGGTCAAGAGGGTGGCTGCTGGGAAATCTTATGCCTGGCGGCAGACTCTGCACCATGCCACACAAGCAGGAGAACCCAGTCATGGCTGCCAAACAATTTTTGCAACCTCATCACCCCTTACATCTGGCCACCTAAATACTATGTACACTAGAGACAAACTGAAGATAAGGAGTATGGCAGCATTCACCAGCTTAAACAAGGAGACCGTTCAGAAATGATGCAGGAGATTCCGAAGTCATTTTGAGGCCATGGTTGAAGACAATGGCGAATCTATTGAATAGAGTCTATGTTAATTCACTGCTGGTTGCGATGGAGTGATCAAGATGAAGAGTGATAAGACCTCTAAGCAGTTTCAATACGGTGATATAGAAAATAAAGACATAAAGATTGCATCAAGAGCACACTGAAGAAGGCGAACATCATGCCAAGTGACTGGGAAAACGTAGGTCTAGATCGTCCATCCAGGAGGAAAGCAGTTCACATTGGAAAGAGAGACTTTGAATAGAATCGTGTTGAGCATGAAAAACAAGAGAAATATTTGTAAGGCTCATGATGTTAATTTTGTTGAAAATATGGCTACAAAATTTGAACTAACGTGTAATGAATGTGATGGCGTCTGTCTAAGTAGGACATACTTCAGAAATCATCAAAAACACCACACATACATAGAAGTCATTCATTATACACCGGAATTTATGCAACAACTACTGCAAAAGACGCCAAACGTTTCTACATCTGCGCAGGACAATCTAAGACCCTAGCAGGACTAAAAAGCCACATCAGTGCTGCCCATATTTGAAAAGGGATCAAGCGATGACATTGTTCCAAATCGAATCGCATCCATCATATTAACAATTTCTGGCCATTATCCATTAAAGCATCCGGACATCTAAGCTTACAGGACATAGTATTTCCAAGCGGTCTCCCATCTAGGTACTGACCAGACTCGACGTTGCTTAACTTCGGTGATCTTACGGGAACCGGTGTTTAAAAAAGTTATGTAGCTGAAAGCTCCGTTTACCAAGAGTATGTACGCAAATTACCGCAGCGAACGAGCCTGGAATTTGAACTCGGCTAGCCAATTCCGCTTTCTGTGCCAATATCAGTTACACCAGCCGCACATCTTCATAGAAGCATAAATAAATAAAGACCCACACATCTTTTTCGATACACACCCAGCAAATAAACAAAGAATAAAATAAATAAACCAAATCTTCCATTCTTCACTCGACTAATGAGCTAAGTGGAGGAGGCAGTTCTTTTCACTAAATACGCTGGTTGAACGCTGTAAACGAAAAGTTCAGCAGTCGTTGGGCTAATCAAGGCGGTCGCATACACTTACTGACATGTACAAGTTAATGAAGACGCACGCGCGTCACACACACACACCCACACACACACACACACACACATATATATATATATATATATATATATATATATATATATGTATGTATATATATAATGATCTTTTTCAACGAATGAGAGTCCAACAGTTCGATCTAGACACACGATTTGATTATAGTGTTTTTTTATTTTCGCAAGAACAGATAAAGAGTTCCTAGTATATGACGAAAGCTCCGAGTAGCCTTCCTTCGGTTTTATAATGTAATGGAGCTTAATCAGTCCGGAAAAAGCCAAAAAAAAAAAAAAAAAAAAACAACAACAAAAAAAATTCCCCAAGGACAAAACATGTACTTAACTTAAACATAAACCTGCCTGGAAAGGGATAGTTTTGATTCAAAGCTGCTGTTCTTCTCGAATGTTTTCCACCGAAAGCAAAGTACTTAACCTAAGTAGATCAGCAGTTGTTTTTTCTCCAATCAATGATTAAAAACGTCTTCGAGCGAATGAACAATATGGGTCATAGGCAGGACCATCAAAAGGTTAGGAAGGAAAGCGTCATTAATAGTGGAAAGAGCGATAACAATTACTGGACTTGAGGAACTTATTTTCCTGAAAAACTGTTTCAAGAAAGAGATTTTTATAAATCTAAGGATAAAACATGTACCTAAACATGACCCAACCCGGAAAAACATTGTTTTGACTCAAAGTTACCGTTCTTCTCGAGTGGTTGCCACTGAAAGAAAGATATCGCCGTCGACCCTATGACCCCAAGTAGATCATCAGTCTTTGAAATACACCTCCGCTCGTCTGACACCAATGAACATCCGCATTCAAAGTCAGTAATGTTGATTATAGTTAGTTGGTTGTTTTTGTTTAGTGGCATATCAACACTTCTATGGGTTATTTAATGCCGACATCTAAATATTCTGTACGCAATTTTATTGTTGTTTATTTTATTTGGGGTGAATATAATAATTGTTTTAGTCATACAAGTTTTACTAATTAACCCATAACTGGAGGGTGAAGAGATGGGTTAATAGCTTTCCCAAGGGTATTTGTGTTGACCATGTTCACCATAGTCTATGAATATAGAATCCAGCGCAGTACGTAATCTGTTCAATGAAACAACGTTAAAGATAAACACTCGCGAGTCAGACACTCTACTGAATCTGACTATATCGCCAATACCACCAGCAGCTGTTCTGTAATTCTTCAGTCTTCGATATCAAAGGCTGGCAGTGAATATTCGGAAAAAAACATGGCCGCCTTTATACACGTCGTATTGAATATTTTGAGCCTTCTGATTGGTTAACCCTTCTATTGGTGAACTATAAAATGAGTCAGCTCATTTTGGCTGGCTCACTAGTACACCAGGGTACCCAAAATTCCAACAATTTGTGCGTAAGTGAATATAGCGAACTCATTTGAAATTGAAACTCGGCTCTCCGATTAACAATTCTTAGCCATTATCTAACAAACCACCCACACATCCAAGTGCCTGCTATTTCAAAGCGGTCTCCCATCTAATAGTGAAGAAGGCTTGTGGAGAACCAGACCCACATTTCGGAAAAAAGGATAACAAAGAAATAGTGAACAATGTGCCACAAAGTCTCCCACCAGGTCTGAATTCGAAATTTCCCTTCTAGAAGAGTTGTCGTTCAAGGCAAGAGTGACCAGTCTGCCATGCTATTTAATTCATATCTGGAGGAAGATGGATTTCTGTTTTTTATCAAGTCATCGAAATAGAATCAACTGAAATTTGAATTCCTATAATGCTTCCTATAATTCTGATATATTCAAGCATGTTTTATTCAGTTTGACTGACAATACCTACCAATTTTTCTCGTTGGTTTAGGACTTGACATAAAGCTTAAACAAAGTTAAATGTACAGGGGTCCTCGGCTTACGTCGGAGATCCGTTCTTACGGCGCGACGTAACCTGATTTTCGACGTAGGTCGGAACTCACCTACATAAACACCCACGATTCTGCCTTACGCTTGGGAGTCATAATGAAGGGCAAAATGTTCCCAAAATCGACACAAACGAGAGATAGGGAATATAACACAATTCAATATGGCGTATAGCCTGTGAAGAATCAACGCTGTCTTCCTCATATAATGCCGCGCGACAACGAATTATATTATGGGAGATGGCGCCGTAACCACAAAACGCCGTACGTCAGGTCCGATGTAACCCGAGGAACTTCTGTATATCCCTTCCAGATAGTTATAAACCCTTTTTTTTTTCACCAGCGACCACACAACATTCAAACCAGAATTCACTAACCTGTTGTAAGCAATTACCGGAATATGGTACGATTGTCCAAAGCTAAGGTGGTTTAACCTTTATCACTCTGTATGTGATTTCATTTGCTATGCAAAAACTTTTATCCTGCCATTGAAGGTGACTCTGCTCTCTGAATTTGAATTTGTTTGAATTTTATAGCGGTGTTGTCATATCCTGCTATGGCAACAGAAAACAACTTTGAGTAAAATTAAGTTACTGCAATTGAAAAACAATGCAGTGGAAAGGGAAGTAATATTAATAATGCAGAGTGCTAAAAGTTAAAACGTCACATGAAAATTCACCAGACTGCCGGCATCCAGCCAGATTTTTTTTTGTTTTACCAGGTAGATTGACACAACACAATCCCTCATTTGGCCCTGTGCCAGACTACGCAGATCTTACTAAGAAGGGAACCTACAATAGTGTGACAATTAGCAAACTAGTCTTGCATTGCTGTAGGGAATTCGATTTCCAAGGGCACCTCAACTAAGTTTACTAAATAAATACTTTTGAACTGCTAGGGAAACTACGTCTATTTTGAAAAGATGCTAGAATAAACCAGAACTTATACTGAGAGGGGAAAAACGCATACAGAGGGATAGAAAATGAACTGAGTAGCCACACAAAAGTAGAAAGGGGAATTCAACCTTTAAAGCGAGATCATCCTTAGGAAACTGGAGACTGGGGGGTAATCTGAACAATATAAGATAAGCAAATGACACTGTGTTGATGCCCAACCCGAAATAAATCTACAGGACCTTCTAGAGAATGTTGGTCTGCCGAAACATTTTTAGACTTTGTTGTGGAGTTATTTCGCAGTGGAGGCTTGTATTTGTACTAAATTGGTCCTAAAATAGGTTCGACTAACAAATCGCTAGGAACTTGATATAATAGGTATTACGCAGAGTAAGCTTGTTGTAGTCGCTGACTACTTTCGTATTCGACTAACTGTCGTCTGACATCGATTGGTATTTAGTCACCCCCCAAGAGGGTATCATGTGGCACAAGGCTGGTTTAACGTGGGATCTCCGTATAAACGGTTTCAGGGTCAGTTTACCTACCCGAACGAGACCCCGCCCTTCGGCGTAGCCTCGTTCGGGTTCCTCCCCGCCCGAAGGCAGCGAGTTCAACCGTTCAGCCGGTCGTCTGACATCGACTAGTATTTAGTCACCCCCCCACCACCACCACCACGAGGGTATCAAATGGCACGAGGCCGGTTTAACGTGGGATCTCCGAGCCCGTGGGCTCGGGCAAAAAATATACCCTTTGAACCCATATAAACGGGTTCAGGTTCGGTTTACCTCCCGAACCCTCTGCCCTTCGGCAACGAGAAGCTTCAACCGTTCAGCTGGTCGTCATCGACTGCCTCACCCCCCACGTTCACAAGGCCTTTTTAACGTGGGCATTCCCGAGCCATTAGGCTCGGCCAAAATAGCCCATTTGAACCCGTATAAACGGGTTCTGGGCCATTTTATCTCCCGAAGGAGACTCCGCCCTTCGGCGTAGCCTCCTTCAGGTTCCTCTCCGTCCGGAGACAGAGGTGAACCGATCAGTCGCTCAGAATGTCCGACATCGACTGACCGTCGTTTCTCTTACTACTCCTACTTATATTAGGTGGGAGAGTCTATTAACTATAGAATAGGTGTGTTTCACCATAACAGACTTACAGATCAAGTTTTCACTTTTAGCAAACCGGAAACAAAAGGAAATCTTTGTAGCAACAGGATAAGGAGATTTTTTTTTTATTAATCATCCCCCCCCTCAAACAAAGTGATAAACGTCAGAGATACAAGAGGTTACTTAGTGTGAAAGAAAGTGAGAAAGGACAATAACGGGACATGATTCAAGGAGACATCAGATGACATTAAGGTTACATTTACATTTTGGAAGATCCTAGTTTATACTACACAAGGATCTATTTGAACTGTTGGGAAAACTCGATCTATTTGGAAAGGACGTTAGAATAATCCAGATCTGGGAGAAAAACCACCTGCATAGGGATGGAAAATAAAACGAGTACCTTTATAAAATTTGAAAGGGGCGTGAGTCAAGGGTGCGTCTTCTCCCCAAATTTATTCAAACTTTACAGTGAGGCTATCGCAAGGGAACTGAAGACGCTATCAGGATTTGTTATCGGTGAGAGTAATCTTAGTGAAATAAGATACGCAGATGACACGGTGTTGATGGATGACTCCGAAAGAAATCTACAGGGCCTTCTAGAGAGTGTAGTAGAAGAAAGCGAGGACTGTCAGCTATGGACACAAAATAGAAACGGGTGTAAGACAAGGATGTGTCCTATCGTTGGATTTATTCAACCTTTATAACGAGGCTAACCTAAGGGAACTGGAGATCCTACCAGGATTTATTATTGACGGGTTCAATCTTAACAA
>CAHIKZ030005292.1:1287500-1330000 GCA_903632075.3 Acanthosepion pharaonis | reverse complement strand
TGCCAGTATTATATCCTATTTTATTTATATTAAGTTTTTGCTTATTAATTGTGATGGCTTCGAGAATTTGTAAGCGTTTTTTGCATTTGTTTTCGTAGATGATTTTGGTATTGTTGATTAGGATTGTTATTATTTCGGAGAATTTGAACCTGTTATTAGTGGTACAGTGTGTTGTTATAAGGTTATGTTTTTCTGGCGTTGGAATCGTTAAGATTGTATGTAAGACGAACTGAGAGAGTTGTAGCTGTGTGTCCGATGTGTGTGCTAGGGTTATTATGCGAGAAACACTCTCGAAACGGGCATGTAAACCTGTACACTACATTAAGGAACCTACTAAATTATTAAACAAAAAAGTTCCGTAGTCTTCAATAACACATGCCTCAATCGCTTTTGCAGTCTACTTCTCACCGCCGTCTCTCCTTGTACATCCTTACGATTTCGATTGTAACCCTTATCTATCTCCCTTATCATCATAATATCTACTTCTCACCTCCGTCTCTCTTTTTACATCATTACGATTTCGATTGTAACCCTGTATCTTGAGTGACAGTCGAGCCTTTTATTGTATGATATTTAGTAAAAAATAAAAGACCACTTAAGTACTAAACAGTCCCATTGTTATTTAATGTCGATGATCTAGTGGGAACCGATGCTTTCAATATGACATTCCGTAGTGGTACTTCCACTGATTTGCTACGAAAATCGCATACGATGATGTAAAAATGTTCCAAATTTAATAATAACAAAGTTTTATCATCAATGTTTGAACTCAGTTGAAGATGCTGTCGAACTATCGATTGTCCATCTAATGGGCTTTTATGTCCATTTTTAGGCTCAAATTGGCTCCAGTTTTTATTCTGTTTCTTTAGGCGGGAGTGGTTGCTATTTGGCGGAAATTCTGGATTGTATTGCTTTTTTTTTTTCCTAGCGTGAATCAAAAGAAGATCTGATTTTAGGTAGAATGTAACAACAGCATGCCGTCCTTTTGAACTTCGATTCCTATTCTCCTATTCGTTCATTTAAACGTGCCTGTCTGTGTCTAGAAATTCGGTAGCTGTTTCCTACATGTTTGTCGGCTATATAAACCTATCTTCTTACAAGACCATTTATATTCTGGGATCGAAACAGTAACAAAACACACTTTTAAAAAAATATAAGACAGGCATGTCCAAAATCCTACCCGGGGGCCAGTTACGGTCCGCGGTCAAATTTCATATGGCCCCCAATCTCTGTCATAGAATGTATCACTTACGGCCCGCCAGTATTGTCAGAGTATGTAAAGTACACGCCTTAAGGTGAAATTTGATTGTTTTACCAAAAGATGGCAGTAGCATTGTGGTGGTATGACCCTGACCTTGGCCTTTTCCAGCCAATTTTTAAAATCACTGCCTTTAAACCAGATCACGGACTTTGAATTAGACTTGGTCTACATACTGCAGTCCAGATCTCTGTATCAACTTTCACATTAGTGCAGGTAAGTTATTTGTTTTGGCCATCTGAGATGAGTAAATTCTAAAATCCTAGTGAATTAAATTTGTTTTGTGTTGGTCAAAATCAGTTAAAATATATTTGGACACTTGTGTCACTGTTTTCTATCTTTTGATAAGGTGAATATTGGTGTTATATTCCTATTCATTTGTTTTTAACTTAAAAGTTGAGAGACAGCATTACTTACCAATAATATGTAATGTTTAAGATTAACTTGAGATATAGCTTCCTGGAAGTTCTTTTTTCTCAGACATATTTTACTTCATCTTATATGGGCTTCAGATATGACAGGCGGATTGATTTTGGTAAGACCCGTTTAAATTTGCATTTAATTTTAATGGTTCAAAGAATGCCAAACAGAATGGTTGGCCTTCACGCATCTCATCAAATCTGGTCCTCTTTGGAAAAAGTTTGGACACCCCTGATATAAGTTATATTGGAGCAAGTTTGTATGAATCAACCTGCTCGCTTCTGCATATCTCCGACTATTCCACTTTTCTTCCATTTTTGGTAAGATCCTTTTTTATTAAAATAGGTCACGTGACTATATATGCAGCCGTTTGTTTCGTTTGTGCTAATATAAACGAAACTAGGAGTGGATGTGCGGTTGGCGCAATGGATAGAACCGAGTTTGAATTTCAGTCAAGTTTGTTCTATTTACTTACGTGCACATAACCTGGGCAAAGATTTGAATTTGTCTCCTCCTGCTATGGGTTAAATAATAGGACTTGTATATGAAAAAAGTCTTTGTTATCAAAAAATCTAAATGCATTATTCACTTATAAAAAAAGGATATTTTTACAATCCAAAATATGTTTCGACTTTAAATAACCCACAAAGGGTTGATAAACCGTAAAAATCAAACCAAATCAAATCCAAGTAAGGATATTTTTCAAATAAACATTTCTATATAAATTGAAGCATATATTTTTAGAAGAATTAGTTTAACATTGCGTGCTTTTTTTATATTAAAATTGTATTAAAACTTCTACACAAAAAAGAAAAAAATCAAGTTTGGTTTGAAAAACCAACCTGGGTTGCTCAGTTGAGACAATTCTCTTGACCTCACATATCTTGGGGGTCTTGTCGGCTGCTTCACACTGCCCTCTTTTATATAACACTGTTTGACCCCCAGCCCGTCTTTATGGTTGGTGTCGAAGACTTTTAGAGAAGATTTAGTGCGTCATGTCAGAGCTTTTATTTCTGGATTTATAAGATCGTTTACCGTGCACGTGTTCACCATAGAAGCAGTTTCTTTGGCAGCATGTTGTACGTTGTCTGGCAAGCAAACCACGTGATCTGCCAAGCGCAGCTGTGAGTACAACAAGATAGTTTGGATGCTGGTAAATTCAGCACGAGAGATTACCACCGTGTTAGGAATCTTGTCTTGCCACTTAATGCCAAGAATTATTCTCAGCCGGGAGATGGGAGATATAAAAGTGGTTCTGCTTCCTTGTATGCCGTGGGTAGACAGTCCATAATTTACATCAATAGAGCAGTGTGGTGATATCAGTCCTTAGAAACAAAGGTCAGCGTATATATATATATATATATATATATATCGGTTGCGATGGAGAAATTACCGTCTAAATTACGCATCTCATTTTAACAGATATATTTACCAAAATTGCACAAAAATATCTTGAAATAAGAAAAATAAAATGTATATCTTGAAATAAGAAAAATAAAATGTATTTAATAAAATCGGCATTGTTTCAGCCACGGCCTCAAGACGACTTCGGAATCTCCTGTAACTCTCTGCCTCCTTGGTTATGTTGATGAATGTCTGCCATAATCCTTGACATCAGTTCACCTTTGGTGTCTTATGGTCAGAAAACGAACCGTCTAACCACTCTGTCACATGTCTATATACCATATATATATATATATATATATATATATATATATATATATATATATATATATATATATATATATATCCGGTTAGTCCTTTTGCACAAGGATTCCCCGACACAAGGCTTTTTGGTCAGTAGTTTTATCCTCCTGATTTCACCCCCCCCACCAAGTTAACCATAATCTCTTTGTAGCTTTTGTTCACTTTCTCTTTACATTTGTCTATTTTATTTCTATATTATTCGAACATTTGTTTAATGTAGCCTTATTTTAAAAGTTTATTTTTTACATTTGTATCTCTCTGTTAGAAACATTTCAATGTGTCCGCGTACACTGTTGAAAAAATGTAACCATCGTCTAACTTCTTTTTTTTACGAACTCACTGCAACATTTGAATGTATTCTCGTAGCAAACCGTATACATATTCATGTAACTGAAGTATTCACTACCTTCTTTAACTCATTTATTAGACAAATGGTCTCAGTTTTATGGTCAAGCCTCCTGCTGCTTTTGCTATTGCGTGTTACCCTTGTTTATTTGAACTCTCAGACTAACTCGTTTTATTTATATGTATTTATTTATCTTTTTAATTTTACCCTTTTGGTTCTGCATAAATCTTAATATACATACTCGCCTTCTACAGAATTTAATTACCTTAAGGTAGGTACCTCCACGAAATCGCTAAAAAAGAGCATAGCATGAGGAAAAAGACGCCAAACTTGACGAAAACAAAATTTTATTGTCTAAATGTTCATGTTATTATTAAGAGGAAAGATATAAGTATTTTGGGGGTATTTTTTTACATTTTTTAATCGTTCCGACCACGTCCGAAATTTTCGTTAAAAATCTTGTTTTTTTTGAGTCAGCAAAATTGACAGATAATCGATTATCGCATCCATTTTTTTTCTATTTTATAAAAAAGATTAAAATCTCACTTTGAAATTCTTTTAAAAATCAATTATCATTTTTTTAAAACTTATTTTAAGAAAATAAGAAATTATAATGTTTAGTTAAAATATTTTGAACCAAGGTTGACTTAACTTCTGTGTCGAAAAGATGTAATTTGAAAATAAAACAAAGCAGGTCATAAACTTTCGCGTCACTTGACAGGTGTTGAATGACGTATAGACGGAATTACGGGATCATAATTTGTTCTACGGGAGGCGAAGAGTGAAGTTATTCAGATTTAAGTGAACAAATTATTTACCTTGTTATTTTTAAGGAAAACTTTCAGCGCTCTAATTTTTTTTTGTACTTATCTTTCACCTTTACGGTTACGATGCTTTATGGAAAATATATTATAAAGAAATTAAAATAAGACTGTTAAGAGTGAGATTAAATTTCATATTTCATAAAAAAGGTATCTAATTAATTCATAGGTACCTTTCTTATGAAATTTTATCAGAAGTGTACATAAAATACTATAATTTTATGTACATTTATCACATTTTATTGTGTTTTGTATTTCCATTCATTTTATTATTAATTTTGATATTTCATTTATGGAAAAATGCCATAACTGAGATTAATATAAAAATAAGATCATATAAATTTCATAAGATGATACTGATACTTGTAGGTACCCTTCTCAGTTGAAATTGAAAAATCAAATTAACTTCTCCACACCTGTTTCGCAAAAGTAAAGGCCTTAACTGCGGAGAACAATGCTTAATTCAAATAACGCAACTTAAATGTATTCTGGTTGGTCTTCCGTACTTTATAATTACAGCCCGATTATAAACACAAAATTACATTTCTTACTTACTGCGGATCTTCTGATTAGTCAAAATGATACAATTTACAACGCTCTAAAAAAAGATCTATCTCATAAGGAGACTTAGGAAACCCGATGCGGCTTTTAACTAATTTTATAATATTTTAACAACTTAAATGTAAAAATCTATTATAATTAAAGAAATAACAAATAATTGTATTAAAAATTCATTTTTCATCGAAAAAAATTTTTGCTTTGAGAAAATATTGTCCATATTCATAAAAACAACTAAAAGCAAATAAAAGATATTGAAATTAAATAATATCTTTGTTTTATTGAGTTTTGTATGTTACAATTCAGAGCTGATTTTCACGTAGAGGAGTCCAATTAAAAAAAGAAACATGATTTGCATTTCTCAAAGCCTTGTGCTTTAACTATTGTAATCACTAAACTCGATGCGATCGAATTTCTAGCGTTTTCATAAAATTAGTTAGGGGGGGGGTAATAAATATTAAAAAAAATTCTGCCATGATTTTAATAAAAAAAAACATATAATAATTTCGATCATCTGTGAATAGTTTCTGAAAGTTTTTTTAACATCCAACAATTATTTTTATTTTTGCAAGATTTTCCAAATTAATGTCTGTCATACAAAGAAAAAAAAGTGCTAAAAATTGTATATGTTATTTTACTAGTTCCGGTGATACAAAGAGAAACAAGGTTTTTTCATCAAAATTTAGTATGTTCTAAAAAAATGGAAAATTTTTTAAAAAATAATTAAAAAAAAACTTTTGTCTTTCCTCTTAATAATAACATAAGCATTTAGACGATAAAATTTTGTTTTCGTCAAGTTTTGGGTCTTTTTCATCATTCTATGCTCTTTTTTTAGCGATCTCATGGAGGTACCTACCTTAAGGCGTTTAGCTGGCTGTCTTCGAGATTGCGCACACGTACGACACGGATGCGTACTCTGGAGTGGTGGGCAGAATATATATATATATATATATATATATATATATATATGTAGGTAAAATGAGAACAAATGGGGTATAATTCCACTGTACGTAACATTTAATTTAAAAGAGGGATCAATACAGAGTAGAGCTAAATATTAATTATTTTAGGCTATTAAAACATGTTAAAAAATCGCTAAATAATGCAAATGATGTTTCAACACTCCTCGGGTGATGCTAATCTTCTGACGAGTGAAAGATTAATTACAAAATCCTAAGCCAAAGGGCTTTCGAAATTAAATTAATCTTTCACTCGCCAGCAGTTTCATATCGCCCGAGGAGAAACATTTGTAGTGTTGAAATATAATTGGCATTATGTAGCAATTTTTAACATGTTTTCACATTCTAATATATATATATATATATATATATATATATATATATATATATATTGTGGAGATTAGAACAAACAACATATAGATCCTCCCTATCTCCTACAATTCTCACGTCCCGTAATCTATTTGGGTCAGATGTCATATGAAGAGTGATGTGCTACATACACTGACGGTTCCCATCTCTGAATTGAAAACCAACCTGCTGGTCTTACATTCAGAGAGCACAGTCTTCTAATTGTGAAGACAACAGATGGTTCCATACCTTTTTCAAGCTGGAATTTGAACACGTACGCTAATTCCACTTTCCACGCCGATATAACCACTACGCTACCAACAGTTAAGCTCGTCTTCTTGTTCTCCTAGTTAATGTGAGTGCCTACCGTTCCCCTTTCCCTCTTTTGTTTTGGTCCTTTTAAAGATTACCTATATCCCCATTTTTTGTCCATGTGTTTTTTTTTTTTTGAATCTCATTTGGACCAGCCTTTTACATTTTCCGAATACCATATTTTCGTCGCTCCCCAACCATTAGCTTATTGCATCTATTTGACGGCAGAATACATCGGCCATCTTCATTTTTATGGGGTGGACGCTACCTTACTAATACAGTTTTAATTTCCTTTAAATTGTTTAATTTAACTTTTTATTGATTTAATGGGTTTACCCGCCTGCTTTTATATATTTTTTGTAAAAAAAACAAACAAACTATATATATATATATATATATATATATATATATATATATATATATATATATATATATATACATATATTGTCATGCTCATCAGTATGGCTAGACGCCCGGTTGCCTCTAGCTAGGATTGAAACCCGGCTGAACTGGCGGAGAATTTACCCCTAAGCCGTTGGCGCACGGCAGGGATGAAGGTGAATTTAAGCGTATTTATTTTTTCGATAAACACGCCAGTGACTGAGAGAACTCGATTCGTTTTATCGAAAAAGTATTTATATATTATATATATATATATATATATATATATAGTTAACATTTTCATATTTCCATACGCTCCATCTCTGACATTGAGCACTTTATCACATAAATATAGCATACCTTATAACTATATATATATATATATATATATATATATATATATATATATATATATATATATATATATATATAGAAATTAGGAGATCAATGATTCCGCTACCTTGGTTTCAACCTTTCGGTATCTTTTAGAGGATTTCGGTCAATTGATTTCCTAACGTTTTTTATATAAAAAAATTATGAACGCTATATTTAAAAAAAAAATTTTTAAAAATGAATAGGCGCACGATATGAGGAGGAGGAGGAAGAGGAGTGGGGAATCGAGTATATATATATATATATATATATATATATATATATATATATATATATATATATATGGGTGTATTATTAAGTCTCCTGTGAAAACGCTATATATCGAATAGTGAAAGACGAGTTCCATTGGTGCTTATGTCGAATATCGTATGGATGGAAAGGGAATAAAACTGGCTAGGAACAGGATAGATAGTTACTGACCAACCTCTCCCCAACTTTCCCTTATGCCTTGTGCCAAAAGCATCATATTTATAAAATCTGCCGTAAAAATAATCAGAATGAAGTTTTTAAGAATTCGATATAGTTTACTAAAACTGACGTCATTATTGACGTCAGTGAAACGAGTCATAATAAGATACATTAAGCATAGAACTAAAACCGATAATGTTTGAAGTGGCCGAAATGCCCTGATGGAATTTGCCAAGGAATCACTTCGCTTCCCACAGTACCTACTTGTCTAAACATTTCTTATTCTCGTGTGTATCTTAGCAATAAATGAGAATAGTTTTCTCGTTACTGAATACAATTTCCCGTTGTGGATGTGTGAATATTATATATATCTTTTATATGCTGTGCCCTTCAGGATCTAGAAGATCATGGTTCTCCTCACCTTCCCATTCTTTGTGGCTTTAAGCCAATGTTTCTCAACCTTTTTTACCCAACACACTCGTTTCCCCATATGTCAGAATGTCATTCCCCACCTTTCCAAAATGTGCATTTCAAATAATATGTATATATTATTGATAATATTCATTTTTATTCTAGTCCTGGGTATGACGATAAACTACATCCGGCAGCAAGGCCTCTGATCGGGAAAGTGGACGTTTTGAGAAGCAACCTCTTAATTGATGTTGTTCCTAGGTCCACTAGTTCTCTTCGGATTGTTTCGCTGTATACTGTTAACATATCTGACATAAAGATGCATCCTTGTCTTACGCCCCTTTCTATATTTGTACAAATTCTTTTTCTATGCGTATGTAGCTTGTTTGTTCCCAATAAATGTCCCGGAATATTCAAATATATTTTCCAAATAAATCATGTCTTTCCTTAGCAGATGAAATAGATCTTAGTCGTACCTTGTCGAATGCTTCTGCGTAGTCTATGAAATATAGGTATACACCCCTCTGAATTTGCATGGTTCGCTCTGATAACATTCTGTTTTCATAAAGATCGGATATCTTGATTCCAGTGTGTTGAACGACGCTCTACTTTTCTTGCTCTATTTTCCGGCCTAATTCTGCTATACGCTCTATTCGTCAGAATCAAGGCGATACGCTGTTTTATGACGAGTTAAGATTGTCTGACCGATGTGTGGATATTTACATATTCTTTGAAACTTTGAAATAATACTGAACAAAGCAGAGAACAAATGATTTTGTAAGCGTTCAAATATTCTGCACTTCTCTAGTGGTCAAATGTCGCTCACGTCTATAGCCTTCAAATGTCACGAACGTCTCTAGGCTTCAAATGTCGCGCATGTCTTTAGTGGTCAAATAAAGCGGACCTTTATTAGTCAAATGTCGTGCACGACTCTAGCCTTCAAATGTCGTGCACGTCTCTAGCCTTCAAATGTCGCGCACGTCTCTAGTGGTCAAATGCCGCGCACTTCTCTAGCCTTCAAATGTCGCGCACGTCTCTAGTGGTCAAATGTCGCTTACGTTTCTAGTGGTCAAATCTCGTGAACATCTCTAGCCTTTAAATCTCGTATACCAATATAGTGGTCAGATGTCGTAACACGTCTCTAATGGTCAAATATCGTGCACATCGCTATAGCCTTCAAATAACGCGCACGTCTCTGGTGGTCAAATGTCTTGCCCGTCTCTCTAGCCTTCAAATATCGTGCGTGTGTCTAGTGGTCAAATGTCGCACACGTTACTAGTGGTCAAATGTCGTGCCCGTCTCTCTAGCCTTCAAATGTCGCGCGTGTGTCTAGTGGTCAAATGTCGTGCCCGTTTCTCTAGCCTTCAAATGTCGCGCGTGTGTCTAGTGGTCAAATGTCGTGCCCGTCTCTCTAGCCTTCAAATGTCACGCGTGTGTCTAGTGGTCAAATGTCGCACACGTCACTAGTAGTGTCGCGAGAGAATCACCTGCGGATCAGAAAAATAGAAAGAGTAGAAAAGAAAAGGATGCATTTTCTTACCAGATTTATTCAGCCGATACAGCGAAACCTAGAAAACATACCAGAAGTTATTATCAGCGGACATCTCTCTGATGTTATCTGAAGCCAGAAAATATTTTAGAATTGTAAGTATATTTTTAAGATAATAATGATTTATTAATACCTGACCTACTAATTAGCCCATAGCTGGGGGGAATAGTTAGATTCATACCTTTCTCAATAGTATTCGTGCTTAAGCGAATATAACGAACCCGACTGGAATTGGTACTTGGCTTTCTGATTTCCAAATCCGAGCCGTTATCCATGACTCTGCCTCTACATCCAAGCTTACAACACCTGGTATTCCCAATCGGTCACTCATCTCGATACTGACCAGGCTCAATGTTGTTTAACTTCGGTGATCGTACGACAACCGGTATTTCAACGTGTTATGGCTGTAAACCACACGGTAAAATCAATTTAGACCAATATTTTTTTAATTTACGTCATGATGAAAAAATTCTTTTGCACTAAGGACATCCTGAAAAAAAAAAAAAAAAAAAGGAAAGAAATGAGAACCACTAGATTGTGTAGCCATCAACATCGTTATGTCTTATGACCGGGTGAGTCTGTAGGATCGATTCGTAGCTGAGCAACTTACCAGTTCCTCCGTCTCGGTTGTATGTAAATATCTTGAGTTCTGTGAATGATATTCCAGTCTGCTCAGTGGCGCTGTCAGACCATTTCTCATTTCCTCTGTCTTTTCTTCTTTTGTCTTGTAGAATGGTAGTGGGAAGATTGTTAACTCTTATGGCGTGACCATACCATTAAATATTATGTAATACGATGGTTGGCTTTTATGACGTGTCCATACCATTAAATATTATGTAATACGATGGTTGGCTTTTATGACGTGTCCATACCATTAAATATTATGTAATACGATGGTTGGCCTTTATGACTAGACCATACCATTAAATATTATGTAATACGATTGGCATTTATGACCTGACCATACCATTAAATTAAATTTTATTGGCTTTTACGATGGTTAAATAGATTTACGATGGTTGGCTTTTTATGACCCATACCATTAAATATTATGTAATACGATGGTTGGATTTTATGACGTGACCATACCATTAAATATTATGTAATACGATGGTTGGCTTTTATGACGTGGCTTTAAATAAATATTATAATACGATGGTTGGCTTTTATGACGTGTCCATACCATTAAATATTATGTAATTCGATGGTTGGCTTTTATGACGTGTCCATACCATTAAATATTATGTAATACGATAGTTGGCTTTTACGACGTGTCCATACCATTAAATATTATGTAATACGATAGTTGGATTTTATGACCTGACCATACCATTAAATATTATGTAATACGATGGTTGGCTTTTATGACCTGACCATACCATTAAATATTGTGTAATAAAAGAGATATTAGCTTTTGAAAACTTTCAGATACACTCGGTAATTAATTAAAGTGGAAAAAGCGAATCTTCGTCGAATATCTTCGATAAAAAACATCCTTTTTTGTTGGCTTGGGTAGGTAACTTAATTGAATAATTATCACTTCAGCAAATTTTCTTGACGAAGAGCGGAATTATCACTGTTAGAGCATTATTGCCTGGCTGTGCTGTCCCGATTGGGGAAAAATAGGGAATTACAATTTACTGTAATTAAAAGCCTAACATTGAAAACAATCAAAATTCGTTTTGTCAGGATTTTGTCTCAACGATCTTCACGCATATAATTATGCTCGTCTGCCTATGGTGGCTAGCTAATCCCTGTTGCAGATACCCGCCCATGCACATTTGTGCTTCTTCAACAGCCAAAGAGTCGATATGTGGTTTAAACTGCAATTCGGCTGAGCGGGCATCAGTTACAGCTTCTGGAAGAGTTGTAGTGTCTTCTCTCTAATAAGGCTATTGTGGACTCTTCCACTTACTATAAAGTAGTAGGAAAGTAAGCCTCGGGGGAAAACAGTGATATACACTGTTCATTGCTCTCAAACTCTTTGATTCGGCAAAGAGGAACCCGGACGAAGCTTTGCCGAAGGGCAACGTTTCGTCCGGGGAGGTAGACAGGCCCCGAACCCGTTTATACGGGTTCGAAGGGAATATTTTTGACTGAGCTTAAGGGCTTGGAGAATCCACAATAAACCGGCCTTGTGTCACATACGAGCCACGTGGGGTGTGGTTAAATATAACGGTCATATAGACCGTTCATTGCTGTCAAACTCTCCGCCGAGGCGGAGAGGAACCCGGATGAAGCTTTGCCGAAGGGCAAGGTTTCGTCCGGGGAGGTAGACAGGCCCTGAACCCGTTTATACGGATTCAAAGGGAATATTTTTGGCCCAGCCTACGGGCTCGGAGAACCCACAATAAACCGGCCTTGTACCACATACGATCCACGTGGGGGCCGTTAAATAAAACGGTCATATAGACTGTTCTACTGAGGCTGTTCGCAACTCCTGTCGAACTCTCTACCTTGTGAAGAGAGGAACCCGAATGAGGCTATGCCAAAGAACAGAGTCTCGTACGGGGAGGTAGACAGACCCGAACCCGTTTATGCAGTTTCTACGGTGATTTTTTGACGGAGTCTACGGGCTCGGATGACCCACGTTAAACTCGGCCTTGTGCCAGATATATCCCTCGTGGGGGTTGCGCTGTTAAATATTAACGGTGATATAGTTTAAGCGCAGTACGAGGCTGGCGGCGAGATCTCATCAATTTGCAGTTGAGCTGGCGAGATAACCGTAAATTATATGCTAACAGTTACTTTTCTTGCACTTCTCGCTTGTGGAACTCCTTTCCGTCTCAATGCATTCCAGCCAACTTTCAATTGCAAAAATTTTAATTCAGTTTCAATCGCCATCTACTGTGCTCCTGGTTAGTCTTTTTTTACTTCACATCCATTATTAATTATTTCCGTTACTAATTCTTCCACACCCAGCAACTCCTTGTGCTTTAGTGGCTTATACTGCATTGCTTGAGGTGAAACCGATTAAATTAAAAACGTCTAACAAAGAGCACATCCGAACAATTACCACGAAAATATTTATAAAAAAAAAAAGACACAGAAAGGCAGTCTTACGGCGGTGGGAAAGCGACTGAAGCAGAAACGCCAGATCAGGGCAGGTAACATAGCTGATTTTTCTTTGGATATTGTCAAGGTAAATAGCAGGGGAACCGGACCATATGAGGCAGCAATATTCTAAGCATGGACGAAAAACTCTCTCTGTATATATATCGTTCCAGCGCACAGGCCAAAATTGAGACATAAATATTGCGTCAAGAACTCATTGAAGAAGGTCAACACCTTGCAAAATGACTGGGAAAAACTAAAGATGGAGGAAAACACTGCATAATGTTGTGATATATATATATATATATATATATATATATATGTGTGTGTATATATATATATATATATATATATATATATATATATATATATATATATATATGTAGGTGTGTGTGTATATATATATATATATATATATATATATATATATGGTGATTGCCACATCTTACTCAGAGGTAAGGCACCTCCTCACCCCTCACATCACTTGCAAGGACTTCCGTCTCGTTTCGGTATCCAACCCATAAGGTAATTCTAGAGACGAGTATTCGATTTCGTAGTTATCAGGCATATATGACAGATAAACTCCCTATCCTTGATTGAGTTGACTGGATCTACCCACTCTACAAATCTCCTAAATGCGTACATAAATATATACATGCATACATTAGATAAGTTGACCTATCGACCGCTTCACACCCCTCGCCAATCTTTTGAACAAGATCAGCTGTTTATCCCTTGTATCCGGTTCATGATGGATATTTCCCGTTCCTTATAAATTCTACTTCAACTCAATACTTCTTACGTTTCCACCTAAACTCTGAAATATATAATATTATTGGGTTTCTGCTTCCTCCTAAAGTGTTTTACTTCTCTTTCACTTCCTTTACTGCTTGCGTCGTAGTGGCTTTATTACCTTACTTGGGGTGATTTGAGAGAAAAAAAAAAAACGTAATTGTCGCCTATAGAATTATATAAGCTCATTTTATTCTTTTTTATTTTTTCCCAGGTATTTGAAGGAGAGCACGAATTAACAACGGACAACAGGTTCCTTGGAGAGTTTGAACTGATCATCCCGCCGGCCCCTAAGGGAAAAGTACATTTGGCTGTCATCTTAGAATTGGACGTCAACGGAATTTTAAACGTAGAGATTGTTGACGAGCACACCGGCCTGTCTACTCATATAATTATCCAGAGTAGTCAGTTACATCGGGAAACAGACACAATGCTTACGGAGGTAGAGCAGCAGAAACACAGGTTAAGTGAATGCGCCTACGGAGGAGCTCGTGAACGTTTACTCAATGCTCGATGGCTGATCAGCGAATATAAGCATGTGTTAACAGACACTGAACAACAAGATGTTATCAAAACCTGTCACACGACTTTGGAATGGCTAGGCGAATATCCTGAATGCCTACCAGAAGAATACGAAGTAAGGAAACGAGAACTCTGTCGAGCATTTGCCCCTTTAATGGTAAAATTACCGTGCAGTGTGGTCACATATCTGAAACCAGATGAATTGCTAGCGGGAATCTGGGGGGAGATGGATTTCGATCGAAATAACTAGAGTAAACAATTGCGGAGGTGGAGTTAAATTAATATAATGTTTACAATTATAAAAAAATAATTGAATTAATATGACAAGCAATACCCATGAACATTTCGCTGTTTTCCTATTTGAACTTTCTAATGAAACATAATTCTCAAGGTAATTATTGAATAAGCTCCTTCCGAGTTCCACGACTATAAAATATCCGTAGAAATTCCCCTGTTGCATAGTTAAATATTTGAATAGCTTTAATAAAATATTACAATAATAATCAATAGTATGAATATAGGTCATGAGTTAAGGAAGTAGAAGGGTACTAACAAAAAGATTAAAAATTAACAAGATTTTCCATTTCACTGAAGCAGACCTTAAACGTATGAGAGTCTTATCGTCTCCTCAAATTTTCTTTTCTTTTCTTTTCTTTTCTTTCTTTCTTTCTTTCCTTGTGGTCAGTGGGACCTGAACACTTTCTGCAGGTTTCTTTCGTTCTTTCTTTCTTTCTTTCTTTCTTTCTTTCTTTCTTTCTTTCTATGTGGTCAGTGAGACCTGAACAGTTTCTGCAGGTTTCTTTCGTTCTTTCTTTCTTTCTTTCTTTCTTTCTTTCTTTCTTTCTTTCTTTCTTTCTTTCTTTCTTTCTATGTGGTCAGTGAGACCTGAACAGTTTCTGCAGGTTTCTTTCTTTCTTTCTTTCTTTCTTTCTTTCTTTCTTTCTTTCTTTCTTTCTTTCTTTTTCTTTCCTGTGGTCAGTGAGACCTGAACACTTTCTGCAGGTTTTCTGGCACACGTTTTTCAGACATTAAACAAATGAGAGCGTTGTTTTCTTCGCTATCTTCCTCTTTCTTTCTTTCTTTCTTTCTTTCTTTCTTTCTTTCTTTCTTTCTTTCTTTTATTTATTTATTTCCCTAAAATGAAATAGTGCCTTTGATATATATTTTTTCTTTCGTTTTGTAGATAGGTTACAAGTAATGGTGATATTAGTCGTTTCCCTTCAAGGAAACATTTGGGATTCATTGACCGAGTGGCCAGTACTGCTTTCGGTTGAAATTTATAATATCTTTCTCTTTTAACAATTTTTCAGAAAAATAGGCTTTTCAAGTCCAATAGCTGTTATAGCTCTTTCCAGTATTGATGGGGGTTTCCTTCCTAACCTTTTATTTGAAGTTGTGGGAAGTCACCATCATGATTATATCATTATTTTCCCATCGAGTTTCATACGCTATCCATTTTAGTTGTTGCTGCTGTTATTAAGGTATTACAGAACTATCCTAGAAATCAAACAGGAATGGCCTAGTTTATATGAGTTAACGGCAGGGCGTAACTTACTAGCCAGCTAAGGAACAAGTAGAATTTTAATATGGTGTTTAAAAATTAATATAATATTTACAATTAAAACAAATATCTAGCGTCCTAGCTGCCTATTTTGTCATAAGGATCTTATCAGATTCTTTTTTTTTCATTATATCAATAATGCCTCTAGCTTATTGTCATTTCTCTCGATTGGCCAGAGTCAAGGGACAACAAAAAAGACGGCAATGTTTAGTTTTCTTACCCCCCCCAACGACCCCCCATAAAATGGCGTGTCAAAAGTAAGCTTATTACCTTGATACCGATATTATTTTAACTACTTTCACTACTCGGCAATGTTGAATGTTTTAAAATGTGATTATTAGAATTTTAATAAAACCTAAACATATAAAAGTGAATTTATATATTTCTTTGTTCTTAAGGATTGACAACAAGATTAATAAACACTATTTACTTATTGTCTATTTACACTATTTATTAGTTTATTTATTTGAATGGATTAGATTATTAGATTATTTATTTGAATGGATTAGATTATTAGATTATTTGAACGGATTAGATTATTAGATTATTTATTTGAATGGATTAGATTATTAGATTATTTATTTGAATGGATTGGATTATTAGATTATTTATTTGAATGGATTAGATTATTAGATTATTTATTTGAATGGATTAGATTATTAGATTATTTATTTTATTATCAGTCGATTCGAACTTATAAATAATAAGGATTTCATTATAGTTGGTTTACATATTTTTATAATTTAATAATTGTTTATAAATTTACGGATAAAAAATTAGTTTTCATATTTAGTTCTTTAAAATTGGTAAATGATAAATATTGCATTGCATTAGATTTAATACAATTGCATTAGTTTTTCGAATGTTGCAAATATAAAATTATTCTTGTAAATAAGCAATCTAATAAAAATAGTGTTTAATTTTTGTGTTGTAAATTCTCAAGAACAAAAAAAGAAATGTATAAATTTACTTACATCATATGTTTAGATTTTATTACAATTCTAACCATTTTTTTTAAAACAATAAACATTTCCGAGGAGTGTTTGTAGTAAAAGTAATAGCGGTGTCAAGGGAAAACCCGTCCATATGACAAAATCATTTTTTTTTCGGGCACGAAACTTAGATATTGCCAAAAAAGTATATTAAACATGCCACCGCCAACTTGGGACTAAATATTATTCAATTTGGTTTTGAAATTACTTTATAAATGTGTTGTGGATACGTAAAGCAACTTTTGAAGTTGGCTCGCCTTACAGAAATGATTAACAAGATGGCCTCGTAGACTATCGCTATCGTAGTGGGTTCGATTCTCAACAGGAGCCCTAGTCAAGAGAAAGTTAAGCTTAATAAATATTGTTTACTCTTTGCTGTCGAACGATTGTATGTATGTACCTAGTGCTGTCGGGTGTTCGATCCTCACCGAATGCTTCGAACTTGTGGATTTTGTCAGACAAAGCTAAGCTTAGAATAAAAGGACACTTCGAGCAAAGCGAGCAATAATTAGCAAGTTAACCTCACAGATCATTACGAACAGGGCTTACTAAACCCACAGACTTTTTTTTAAAGGACTTTATAGCTGCAGAGAAAGATAAAAATTGTTCTGTGAGGATGAAATTATGACTTTGTCGGAAAGATATAAAAAGATAGTGGAACAATGTCGGAAAGAAAAAGAAATGTCCTTTATCAAAACTGCTATGCAATAACAACCTTCCTATATTGCAGCGAATGCTGGGCAATTTCCTCAAAGTTAAATAGAACGCTTAAGGCAAGAAAAATGTGGCTCTACAGAAATATACTAAAAATAACATTAACAGAACATGTAAGCATGACCGGTGCGTACTAACCCTCCAACCGGAGGTCAAGCCTGACTGGGGTCCCAGGGCAGTGCTTTTTGACCCTCGTTATCTTATCAACATCTGTTTATTTCTACCAATATTTATACACGTTACATATTAAACTTAGCACAACTGACTAAAAAATTTTCGCGGATTATGACGTCATTCTGCGTTCTTTCTTTTTTTTATCTCTCGTCCAAATCCGTGAATTTTTTTTTACTCATGATAAATCTCGTAAAAACACTATATAAAATTTCCTATTTTTTATCCCCAATGTTGAACGTATTTAAATTATTCATCTTTCTAACAAGAAAAAAAAATCTCCAGTTGATGTTAAAAATTACAGCAAAACATTTTTGATTTATTTAAGATGGAATGATCTATTATGACATGTCTCTAATTTGTATTTAGATACATTGTATTTAATTTCAATTTTTTTAGTTAAATTGTTCACCTATATTGCATAGAATCCATTATTGTATATAATTAGCTTACAATAAAATTTGTATTTTATATGAATACTACCTTATGAGAACTAAGATGTAGTAGAGTGGGGGGTGGGTCGCGTATCATAGAATGGGGGGCATGAGACCCTTGTACCGGCCTGATTACGACTGCAGTGAGTTCGGTTCGAATCAACTGATCTTTATTTGTCGAGTTGTGCTTTGAATGTATCGTTAAATTGGTCTTCATTACTTTTTTAAAATTTCGATCTTATAAAATATGTGCGAATTTTTGTAAATTTTTGCAGATAGCTAAGAATAAATATGAAGAGATTTAGGTAGCTTACGAGCTAGACAGGTATGAATCCAGCTAAAGCCAAAATTCAGTAACCATCTTGTAAGTCAATACATTAATACCGGTATCATTCTTCGCCTGAATGATACAGAAAAAAAACAAACAAAAAAAAAAACCGCAAAGAATCTGATAAGAAACTCGTTTTTATCCTGATTTAGAATAAATTATTTCCGTCTTTCGAACATTTTTTTCGGCGGAAATCCAATAATTGGGAAAAATTGAACAGGAAATGACACAAGATTTACACTTCGGAAAGTAATGATTATATGTAAGGATTATATAGTGTATTGTCTACAATACCTTTAATATAAGCGCTTCATCTAACATAGACATATATGGCTCCATTGGGGAAGCCGGTTACATTTGAAATGGGGCATAGACTGAAAACTATGTGAAGGTGGGGCCTAAAGGCGCTCATGGTAGAATACAGAAAGCAGCAAGAAGCAATAAGGAGATGCTGTTACTTATCGTTGCTTTTCGTAATTTACCACGGTCTGCACCTAGACTTTTTCGCAGCCCTGATAAGAACAGATTAATTTGAAAATGAGGAGATGTCGATGCCAAGCCGGCTGTTTTTGGTCAGATGTCCTATTTTGTCTGTACATTGATAATAATTAATAATAAGTTTTTATGATTTTCAGAAAACAACAATTTAACAAAAAAAAAAAAAAAAAAAGCGTAAAACCACCAATCCTCAAGGATCGCATTCGGCCTGAGATATGTTTTATTTTATATATTCTCTTTAAAATGTTTGTTCAATATGGCGGAATGTTCTCGTTTTGTTTATGTTCAGTAATAAATTATTTTTTTTTATTGATTCGTGTTGTGTTACTGTTTGACCAGAACCCAAGAAGAGCTCAGAAAACGAACGAGAATGACAAGTCTAACACACACACACACATACACATACACTCTCACAGAGAAACGCAAACAGAAAGATAGAGTGAGGGAGAGAGAGAGAGAGAAAGAGAGAGAAAGCGAGGGAGAGAGAGAAAGAGAGAGAGAAAGAGAGAGAGAGAGAGAGAGAGAAAGCGAGGGAGATACAGACAAACGGATAGTCAGAGAGACAGATATACGGATGCAAAGATAGATAACGAAGAATCAGAAATATGAAAGGTAGAAAATTAATTTTCATTAACCTATTATAGCATAATAACTAGGGTTTGATCGTTAGTATAATTTGAAGACGGACAGATAGATAGATAGATAGATAGATAGATAGATAGATAGATAGATATGAATAAACAGAGATATAGATAAACAGACTTAAGGAATATGAATATATATGAATAGACTGAGATACATATTAATTAAAAGGCACGAAGATAGATAGAAAAGTAAATAGAGAGATAGATAGATAGTAATGAATAGAGTGAGATACAAAGAAATAGACCATATATATATATATATATATATATATATATATATATATATATATATATATATGATAACATATACTTTTAAGGTATGCTATATTTATGAGTTGAAGTGCTCAGTATCAGGGTTAGAGCATGTGAAAATATAAAAGTGGATATTGAAGTCAACACCCAGAGGCGACAGTTTCATGCTAAATGCAATCGTCAGGCCATGTATCAGTTTGTTCATTTATATCTATCTCTATCTATCTATCTATCTATCTATCTATCTATCTATCTATCTATCTCTCTCTCTCTCTCTCTATATATATATATATATATATATATATATTTATGAGCACAATGATACAGATACAAATATACCTAAAGAGATATGAACAATTTGAAGTAGACAGGCAGATATGAATAGACATATATAAAGAAATAGACCGACATATATATATATATATATATATATATATATATATATATAGAGAGAGAGAGATAGATAAGTGTGAACAGACTGAGATAGATAGATAATGAATTGATATAGAAAGGAATAGGAAAATATTTACTTGAAAAACTGGCCAGTTATGGGAGAATATACGGACAGTAATATATATATATATATATATATATGAGTGACGACAGAATACCTAAGGTCTTCATGTATAGCCATCTTGACAGTGGACAAAGGAATGTTGGCCGGCCGTGGCTCAGATATAAAGACACGATAAAGAGTAACCCTTTAGTTACCAATGTGCCTTATACTAACTTCAATCAAGTTACCATGGATAGAAATAACAGGAGATAATTGTGCCAAAGTGGTATCAGAAATGTTGAAATCAGTCGTATTGACCGGCTAAGAGACTAGAGACAACGGCGAAAAGCGTCAGTAAATGTTCCCGTTGCTACGTCCCGAGATCCTCGCTGCTGCACAGTACGAAGACTTGTATGCAGGTCATTAAGCGGGACTGAAGTGTAACATACGGCAGAAACATAAAAACTGAATGAAGTTGTCGGATCCTCATTGTGACTGGAATGGATAATTCCGAAGTGGATATAAATCCAGGGAGAGCTCAATATATATATATATAGTCATCCACAGACAGACTTTTTCGCTGCATCATAGCTCATCAGTGTGTCCGGTTGCCTCTAGCTAGGATCGAAACCCGACTGAATTGTCGGCAGGCGCGGATTCTACCACGGAGCCGTTGGCGCACGGCAGGGATGTAGGTGAATATTTAAGCGTATTTGTTTTTTGATAAACACACAGTAACTGAGAGAACTTGATTTGATTTAGCGAAGAGTAATGCATTATATATATATATATATATATGTGTGTGTGTGTGTGTGTGTGTGTGTGTGTGTGTGTGTGACGAGCGAGGAAGAGAGAGAGGAAGACAAAAACAGAAGGAAAAATAGTGATACAAGCAGCTGTACATATAATAAAACATGGATGATTACTTTGTAGAATTTATTAAATTTAAGAATTATTATTATTATTCTATAAAGCAGGCGAAAGAGTTAAAAACATATTCTTGTCTCTTAATTTATTTCAGACAATTTAAAAGATAATTTAAAAGGGAAAATAGAAGCTTGCCGGACCGTGTCGCTCTCTTTGGACGAACGGTCTAAAGCAGACCGAATCAAGCGGTGGTTTCTCCTACATCAGGGTACGTAGATTCAAACTCTGTCGTAGAGCAGATTCTCTAAGATTTCTAGAGCGTGCAAGTCGATAGACGTGATCCGCACTATTTAAAATAATACGGTAAATATATTTCAGACACTGGTATCTACTAGAAATAACCTAAGTTATAAACATGTCGGATCAAAAATTGAACCTTTAGAAATATATATATATATATATATATATATATATATATATATATATATATATATAATACAAATAGAATTTGTCACTTAGCTGATAGATATTATATATAATGATAAAAGTATAGTTTTAATGTGTGCTATATTTATGGCTGAAATTGCTCAATATCAGTGATAGAGCGCATGTAAATATCAATATAAAAGTGGACACTGAGGTCAACACAGAGTTATGACTGTTTCAGGCTTAAACGTAATCCTCATATATATATATATATATATATATATATATATATATATATATATATATATATATATATATATATATTTAAAAAAACTAAGTAATCCGTATGGGTAAACCTTAGGAGGTCAACCGCAGACCTTTTAAAAGGGCTGTGGTGAAATAATTTATTACATTGAACCTTAAAGTGGTCTGTTCTCATTTAATATTTATATATATATATATATATATATATATATATATATAAAACAAAAACATATATATATAGGAGATTAAAAGAAAAACATGTTAAAAATCGCTATACAATAGCTTTACTAAGCTGACGAACGACTTTCTATGGCAAAATGTCTTATCTTAAACCTGGAAAAAGTAACTCAATATGTTTTATGATTTTTTTTTAGATATTAACTATTTTGTGTGATGGACAAGTATGCTTTTACACAATTAGGACAATTTTGCAGCTTCACCCGGTATATATATATGAAAATATAGTTTCAAGGTATGCCATATTTATGGAATAAAGTGCTCAATATCAGGGATAGAGCGTGTGTAAATATAAAAGTGAACATAGAAGTCAACACTTAGAGGCACTCTCGAAATAGTTGAGAAAAAACAACACATGTGACCTGATGGTTGCGTCTAGCATGAAGCAGTTCGTCGCCTCTGAGTGTTGACTTCAATGTTCACTTTAATATATATATATATATATATATATATATATATATATATATATATATATATATATATATATTTCATACAGAACACTTAATATTTCCGGCTTTGAAATCAGTCGGAACAATACCTCCTATGCCACAATGCATAAAATACAAACATAAAAATATGCTAACAAAAAAAAAAAAAAAAAAAAAACCCATCGCCCTCAAGTATTATCCAAAAGTGTTTAAAGCAATAATGACTACGGAGGTTTTAGACACCCTTAGTTCTCATAAAAGAAACTGTAAAGACAGAAGAACTGAATAAAAATAATACAGAAATATTCTTTGTCTGTCACATTCCATGAAGCATTGCTACTTATATATATATATATATTGTCCATTTCTTAATATATGACGTCATTTGTTTACATTCGATACGCCAGAGCAGTTATGAATGTACGAGATTCATGGAAGATTGGAGTTTATAAGCAGTAAATTCGACTTTGTCTACCGAACGGTTCTTTGTAGCCCAGAGGTAAGACACGTCAGCGTATATGACAGTTCCGTATAGGATGCAGGTTCGAATCCTGTCAAAGAACGAATATTTTCTATGAAAATTTCTCGGACATTCAGGCCGGTAAATGTTATTTAATACTGTTTATCATAAACAGAGCATTTGCTTAAATACTTGTATCTATAAAATAACAACGTTAAATATATATATATATGATTATTGAAGCCTAACACAAGATGTAGCAGAAATACCTCCCACGTTTTAAAGGTTGCCAAAAAGACCAAAGTAAGTGCTATTTAATAAATTATTTCACTGTTGTTTAAAGAAATGCCTACGATTCCTATTCCTTTGGTTTTCAAAGTGACATCTCCTAAACGGTGACCTCTATTCGCCATACTATATTGTAGGTGATTTCTAAAGTCTTCGAGGTTTTCCTGATTGCTTTCTTTTATGCCTTGAACCTGTAGCCCTGAAATTTTACAGGGTTACCGAGAAATGACATAAATACAAAATTTATTAAAAGCTACAAGGGATAGGAAATTATGGTGAGCCATGATCGCTTATGCCCTAAGGGGACACAGAAGAAGAAGAAGAAGAAGAAGAAGAATCGATTTTCTATCCGGAACAGCATCTTTCCGACATGAAATGAACATCTCTGTGTGTTAGAATTACAGATTCGCCTGTCTTAAGAAAATGTTTCAACAGCAAACGCATCATATGCACCAATTCAAGCCATGACGCTATCTGAAATATAAATGGTAAAGTATTAGCTCGATGAAGATATCATTGTCACTTGCCTAAATTCCCTAGCACTACACAGGTGATAGTTTAAAATGTGGGAGGTATTTCTGCCGCACTATGTATAGCACAGATAAAACTTTGCAATCATTTTTAGAAACGTAATTGTTGCGTATAATGGCAACTGGACTAAATTGTGATAGAAAGTTATACACCCAGTTAAAATTAATCGCCCTTTTTTAAATTATAATCAAGCAATATCCCGGACACACACACACACACACACACGCGCGCACGCACACACAAACACATATGGAAAATCGCTCCATGATGAAATAACCTATTTTTTATAAATATTTTTCTTTCTTTGAGAAAGCCATTTCATGCTATTGTTTATGCTATGACCTTTCAAGGCTTAGGCGGTCAAAGCACTTCACAGATTCCTTTTCTTTATCATTTCGGAATTGCCATTGATTCCTGGGAAAGATAGTGATTTCGCTTTTGTATTCTCCACAGTGCTAAATTCAGAGTTGACATTCTCCTAGACTGGCTGTCACCCAAGGCTAGAGACTTTAGTCTACTTTCCTAATTCTGTAGAAAGAGAAAAAATACGGATCTCTGTCTATTCCAAGGGTATTAGTGAGAAAGTGAATTCAACAGAAAAAAAAACTTGAACTCGGTTCGCTGTTCCAACTTTCCGCGCTGATAACCGTTTCGCAAGCCGCACATCCTTTTCCCGCCTTGAACCCCCAAAGTTTACGATAACAGCAAATTGACAACAAAACATAAGTGTCTAAGATCCCCAGGTTGTGGGGGGTCGTCTTAGACATCTTTTATTTGCCATCCCAACACGGAAATAACAAATTGAAGATATCGAAATCAAACAAGTGCAAAAATCTAAATATCTGGGAAGCGCTTTTAACAGATGATGGAAAAGTGTGACACCGAAATTCGAAGGTGCATTGAGATAGCAAAAGATGCCTTCCAAAAGCTAAGCAAAGTATTAAGAAACAGAGAAATATCCTTAGAAACAAAAGAAAACAGTATTGAACTGTTATGTAATATCTGTCCTCCAATATGGAAGCGAATGTTGGAAAATCTCCTCACACATTAAGAGACTTGAAGCAACAGAAATTTAGTTCTACAGAATGATGTTTAGAATACCATGGACCGAAGATGTGAGCAATGAGGAAGTTTTAGAGAAAATAGAAACAAAAACCACACATATGCTTAACATCTGGAAGAGGTAGTTGAAACTTCTAAGGCACATGATGAGGAAAGAGGACTTGGAAAATATGATACTCACAAGGCAGATTGAAGGTAAGAGAGATAGAGGAAAACAATGCATAACCTACCTGAAAAAAAACTTGAGCAATTACAAGTCGGAGCAGGATTTGAGAGAGATAACAAAAGACAAAATTTGTTTAGAATTTTTTTTTATTACTAATATTCTCCCTGTACAGACCTCAAGAGCCACACAAACTAGAGTAGGAAAGAATAAGCGTTAGAAGTATAGAGCTAAAGTAGACTTTAGAAGGAACCGGAAAACCAGTCCTAAACAGGAAAGAAGGGAAGGACCTCTACTCTTCTTTAAAAGACCGGGAAGTAGTGTAAACTGGACGATAGGTGAATCTATTTATTCCTATTGGTGGAAGAGAGAAAAAATAAAATGAAATAAATCATAATTATTATAAAACCCAGGTTGTGTGTGTGTGTGTGTGTGTGTGTGTGTGTGTGTGTGTGTGTGTGTACGTTTATATATTGGATTGGATTTCCTACATTTTTCAACCGATTTCAACAAAACTTCACAGGACTACATAAAATTACCTTACGGTGGTTCTGACAGCGCCAAAAATTGGAAAAACACAATTGTTTTTGCACAAAATCAATTTAAAAACACGATTAAGAGGCATCGCGAGAATGAAAGGGGGACAACTCATATCGAGTTATACTTATAAAACCCAGGTTGTTTGTGTGTGTGTGTGTGTGTGTTCGTTTATATATGGGATCGGATTTTTCAACATTTTTCAAATAAAAATTTTATTTTTTTGGCAGGTAGTGTTTTTATTGTCATGCACACTTTTTTTTTTATTTTTACATTCAGAATGCTTTAAAAATTCCATTTACAAGACAATTGTTTATAATAAAATTCTTTTCAATAGGTAGACTCATATCGATTGAAAACAATGTTTTTGTTTGAGTTTGGGTTTGACCAATTCGTAAAAAAAAACAAAGAAACAAACAAAAAATAATTAAGACATGCGTGTCCGTCAACCTTAAACAATAATCTTTGTCAATTTTATTTTTCAGTCTTTATGATGGTCGATACTTGATCTATCTCTTACTGCTACATCCCCGGGCAACGCCGGGCTCTACTGCTAGTAGTGAATAAAATGTGAGAGTTTAAGCGCTGATGTTTGGAGTACAGATTTGAAGCAGACGTTTGAAGGAACCGGAACCCAATCCTAAACAGGAAACAAGTGATAGAACTCTATTCCTGTTCAAAAGACCAAGGAGGAGTGTGAACCGGACGATAGATCTAAAAAGGACAGGAAATTGTGGAGAGCCAACTTTCTGAAAGGACACGGTATGTAGAAGAAGAAGAAGAAGAAGAAGAAGAAGAAGAAGAAGAAGAAGAAGAAGAAGATCCCTTCAAGATGTCGGCGTCCAGGAGATTTTGCAACTTCCTATGCCTTAGACGCACGTTTTCTCATTTTCCTTTCCACGTCCATCGCTAATCTTCCTGCGATCATTCTGGCAAGAATGATGTTAAATGATATTCAGGCTTTCTGCTTCCTCTTCCACCTTTTTAAATCTCCTCACTGCTTCTTTGGTCGCTTTACACGCCTCTTTTCAGCAGCGATTTCCCCCCACTTCTTTATTGTAATTTCCTCCTCTTCCTTTTACCTGTTGCACACTGCCTCTTTCTGACGTAGATGATGACGTGAAAAAACATATTGCTGCCCGCCCACAGATCAGTCCGTAGTTGCCAGAACTTGTCAGCAAAATTAACGCGCATTCGTTCTGCCTGTAAGTTCTGCAGCTTCTGCGGCGTCCGCATTCATCTTAAAAGAAAAGTTTTAAATTGAAACTTTTTCTTAACCTACCATCATGAGTTCTAAGGTAAGAATAAACTTTTTTTTTGTACTTGTGTTCGATTTTTATTTACTTTCTTTCATGTATTCGACCTTTAAATTTAAAAAAAATAAATTCTTTAAACATCCTTATTACTGTAAATTGTCGTCATCGCGCGTAACGCTTTTCTTTGTTGTTATAGATACTTCTGTGACTGTCGGTGTAATCTCACCGCTGATGCTGTTCGCATGTCTTCTATTATCGTCGTCTTTGTTGATTTTTCATTATGTTGATAAAGAAAACTTTTTGAAGTAAGAATTATAACACTATCAATGGCTTATGATCATGTCGATCTTATCGTAGATGATGGTAATTCACCCTTCCATTTCTATTGGGAGTTTCGAAAAAATGATTTTAAAGATCTCACATCTGCTGAGGATGTGCTTAAAGGTACTCGATCCTTCACAAAAGAATCTGATATTTGCTCATAAGATTCTGTGCAGTGGTTCAGGCCGAGGACTTTTCAGCATATCTTTCGTATATTAATATGCGCAGTCGTTTGTATTTGATGATGTGAAGCCAAATCAACCCAAGTGTCCAAGATCGAAATGAATGTATCCATTTGGTTCCTCCGATAATTGAATTTATTTAAGTCACCTTTGTTTCAGTCATTTTCCTTTCTAATTATTCTTTCTTGACATTTTTTAAATATTTTTCTTTCTTTATAATAATTCTTTTTTACATTTTTATGCATTATTATTCCCGCTTTTTTGTTTCTTCTTTTAGTTTTATTGCATTATTATACTTTCTTTCTTTTATTATTATATTCTATTACATTATACTTCTTTCTTTCTTTCTTTTTTTCTTTCTTTCTTTCTTTCGTTAGCATTGTTACTTTTTCTTTCTTTCTTCAGCGTTATTACTCTTTCTTTCTTTCTTTCTTTCTTTTCCTGAAACTTCTTTCATTGGCGTTGTTAATCTTCTTTCTTTCTTTCTTTCTTTCTTTCTTTCTTTCTTTCTTTCTTTCTTTAGCATTGTAACTTTTTCTTTCTTTGTTTAGCGTTATTACTCATTCTTTCTTTCTTTTTTTCTTTCTTTCTTTCTTTAGCATTGTTACTTTTTCTTTCTTTCTTTAGCGTTATTACTCTTTCTTTCTTTCTTTCTTTTCCTGAAACTTATTTCATTGGCGTTGTTACTCTTCTTTCTTTCTTTCTTTCTTTCTTTCTTTCTTTCTTTCTTTCTTTCTTTCTTTCTTTAGCATTGTTACTTTTTCTTTCTTTCTTTAGCGTTTTTTTCTTTTTCTTTTTAGCATTGTTACTTTTTCTTTCTTTCTTTAGCGTTATTACTCTTTCTTTCTTTCTTTCTTTCTTTCTTTCTTTCTTTCTTTCTTTCTTTTCCTGAAACTTTCATTGGCGTTGTTACTCTTTCTTTCTTTAGCATTGTTGCTCTTTCTTTCTTTCGTTCTTTCTTTCTTTTTTAACGTTATTACTCTTTCTTTTTTCTTTTTTTCTTTCTTTCTTTTACTGTGTGACTGCTTGACTTTTTCTTTCTTTACCGATTCTTTTTTCCCATTTTTATTTTTTTTTCTCTCCCTTTCTTTTTACGTTTCCTATCTTTTTTCTTTCTTTCTTTCTTTCAGTATTTTTTTGGTCCCATAGAAATTTTCCGGTTGACAGATCGATATATTACGTTTACATTTTAACGACAATAAATTGCAAGCATTCATTAAATACCCATATAATCACACATAATGCATATTGCGTAATAACACTTTTTAAAATCTGTTTTTATAGCATCATTTTTTTAATCAGATAGAGCGAGATCTGTGAAAATTTCACCGTTTTCGCTATTTTTTTCATTACTGAAGCAAATCGTTTCTGGCTGGCATATTTCACTGAAGCAGACGTTAAATAAATGAAGGTGTTATCACTTCCTTTCTCTTTCTTTCTTTTCCTTTCTTTTTTCTTTCTTTACACACACACACACACACACACACACACACACACACACACACACACACACATATATATATATATATATGTATATAAATAAAAAGAAAGAACAGGAAGATATAAAATCCGGTGTTCTTATAGATATTTTTATTTTTACAAAATAGTGCTCAATGTAAATTTACAGAGCATTAATATTATAAATTAATTGATTTAAAATATGTTTTTTTTCGCTACACAGTTCTAACCATGTTTCAAAAATAGAAGCTAAATAATAACTGATACAATGATACTGACATAAGGAAAATCTAGACATCCCTTGTTCAATTTAAGTAGAATATTCTGTAACCATGGAAACGTGATTTTAGCTGTCTTTAAAACCCGGTAATTTTTAAAAGTTACTCCAAAATTCGCTTGAAGATGAAATGGAACTAATGCTTTTAATTTAATTGCAAAATTAAATTCGGGGTTTTTAGCTTCTATTTTTGAAACATGGTTGGAACTGTGTAGCGAAAAAACATATTTTAAATCAATTAATTTATAATATATATATATATATATATATATATATATATATATATATATATATATATATATACAGCATCAACTCACTCCAAAATGAGGCTTGCCGAAATTTAGAGATTTACTCTATCTGCTGTTACTATACGTTATTTGGGACTAACAGTAACCCATTTCAGACTAATGGCACTAATAAAAACAACACAATTCTGTAAATTTGTTATAAAAATGTTATCTCTAGAATAAATTATCAGAATTCTGACCCGAAACGGTAAAACGGTTTTCAAAAGTCATGCGAAGTGAATAGGGAGTATTTTCACTCGGCAGCTCTTTTAGTGGTGAAAGCTTAACTATTTATCTAGATTGAGAATCTTGTAAATTCTGGTAGACTCGTCTGTAAAACCGACGTTTAATAGTTAACTGGGTGGGGGAACAAATATTACGAACTGGGAAACAAGAATAACAAGTTCAAAACCGGGAGGTGAATCGATAGGATGTGTCATTCATAAACACAAGCAAATAGGTTTGAGAAATATGACTTTTTGCGCATTGTGCTATGGTTGACACCTGAAATGGTTTATGCTAGCACAGGGTTTAATATCTGGGCACGCAGTGAGGATCGAACACACTAGCGATTAGTCTGTTTGAATACAGAGGGGGGGTCTAATTAATGCTACTCTACAGAAAAGTATTCCCCAAAATATTATTTTAATCATTTCACCCCAAGCAAGGCAATAAAGCCACTAAAACGCAAGTTGTTACGGAGTGTTAGAGAATATGAGAAAAATACTATTAAGGAGAGAGAATAATAAAAGAACAAGAATTAAGAAGATAACTGTTGTGGTGTTCTCCCTCTAAAGAGTCTATGTTAGACTCTTCCGCCTACTATAAGATTAGTAGGAGAGAAGGCTTCGGGGAACAGGGAATAGTGAATGGATTGAGTGCTAGTTCATTCGATAGATTCTTACTAGTCGTGTAATACTCTTCTGGTGTACTTACTGTTTAATATACGATATATCTGTAAACCTGTTTTTTGTTATTACTTAACCATTTACTTGGTCACAACAGTAACGATAGACATTGCGTTTTGATTTTTGAAGATTAAAGTTGACTGAGAAGAAAGAATCCGGAAGAGAGTTTCACAGGCGAGAAGTGCGATAGAAGAAACTGTTAGGATAGAACCTAGGATTACATCTTGCCACCTATCTAGTCTTATGTGTCATGTCCCTTCAGGGCGTAGGCAGTCATGACCCTCCACATATTCCGTCCCTTGTAGCTCTTAAGAAGATTTTTTTTTTTTGTTATTTCTCCCAAACCTTGTTCTGCCATCCATTTGGTCAAGCCCATCAAGTATGTCAAGCGCTGCTTTCCTCTGTCCCTCTCTGTGAGTATCAGAGTTTCCAAGCCCTCTTTCCTCATTACGTACCCAAGACAATTTAAACTGCCTCTTCTTGATGTTTATAAGTTTCCTTTTTATTTCCATTCTCTCGAAAACCTCGTCGTTGTTCACATGTTTGGCCCATGGTATTCTCAGCATCCCTCTGTAGAACCACATTTCTGTTGTTTCAAGTCTCTTCTTCATCTCTGCCATGTCAGGGAACAGATATCACGCAACAGTTTAGTACTTTTTTCTTTGTTTCCAACGAAATTTTTCTGTCTCTTAATACTCTGCTTAGCTTTTGGAATGTATCTTTGTCCAACCCAATACGTCTAAATTCATAAAGTGTAGGTAGCATACAAGAAAGTTCATCCATCTTTTTAAAGAGCGGACTAGTTAACTTAATTAGTATTGAAATTTGAAGGATTTAGTTTGAATTGAATTCATTATCAGTATTTGTCTATAATGTGAGTTTATTTCTATGCTACGTCAAAGTGCCCAAAATATTTATTCAGCCTAGTCTGACTCCGGGCCACACTCCATTTAAGATCGTGTGTATTACAAGAGTAATGGTCTACGCGACTAACTTGCTAACTATTGCTCTATGGTGAAGCACATAAATATACATCTTGAGCTCCTTAATAAAATCCAAAGAAGAATCAGCAATATTATTAGTACTGATCTGGCGGCTTAGCTTCATTTATATTCCCACCACTGTAATGTTGCCTCTCTGTGTCTTTTCTATAAATACTTTCGTGGTAATTGCTCGGATGAACTCTTCGTTATGGTACCCAGACATTTTGAATTTAAGCAAAGTACCAGGCTGGCGTCGTGATGTCATCAATTTACAGCTGAGCTGGCTTGATGTAGCCATAACTTCAATGCTTACAGTTTCTTTTCTCGCATTTCTCGCTCGTGGAACTTCCTTCAATTTTTACTTATAGAATACAGTAAAAAAAGAATTGCATATTTTACTTGTGGCGATTCATAATTAGAATTCTGGTTTGTATATATTTTCCATTCAGTGTATCTAATACTAAATACATCAACTTTAATTGGATTTACTATTGAAATAGTAAAATATTTTGAAGTCAGTTTGTAAGCAAAAACCTGCAGAAATTAGGTACGATTTTAAAGAACAGTCTTTAAAGCCAAATGCTCAAAAATTGGTAAAAGCTATGAATATATATTTTTGGTGTCAGTACTTATTGTACCAAACTCCAGGTTTCACACTTAGTGCAATATTAATTTTCTAAAGAAAGTTAAAATCAACCTATCCTCATATAGAGTTCTGACATTGCAAAGCAGTTCAGAACACAATTGTTTATAAGGAAATTTTAATGTTTTTTAATACTTTGTTTAGATTTTGGATGACACCCTTTGCTATTCAAATACGCCTTCATATCTCGACGTCATATTTTCTGTTGTCTGTTCTAAAACTTCTCACATAGTTAAGTTTATGGACTTGTTTGATTTTGACATTTCCACTTAGCTTTTTAATTTAAGCTGGGAGCTTTATAAGTTAAACTTTGTCATTAATGAAAATTAATTTAAAATTTAAAAAAAAAATCCTTCCACCCCTTTTATTGCAAGCAATGTTTGAAACTAAAGTTCGTTTATCATGGAAGGCGTTTATACTGTTTAAAAAATGGTTTCTTTTTCTTTGTGCAGTCAAACGATATTATAATGAATATTAATTATAACGAATATTGATGAAATTATAATGAATATTAATTATAATGAATATTGATGTAATTATAATGCATATTGATTATAATGAATATTGATGAAATTATAATATTAATTTTAATGAATATTAATTATAATGAATATGGATAAATTATAATGAATATTAGTTATGAATATTGATGAAATTATAATGAATATTAATTATAAAGAATATTAATTATAATAAATATTGATGAAATTATAATGAATATTAATTATAATGAATATTAATTATAATGAATATCGATAAAATTATATCGATAAAATTTCTCAGCATAATTGTTACTTTGATTTTTTTCTTGTCTTTAACAAGAAAATTGTTTTGTTATCGTTTAGCTTTGTGGGCAATATGTGAACACAGACGATTATGGTTTGAACTTCCGCATTAAAAAGAGATAAGATCTTGGGTGAAGTGTTCAGTTTTACAAAGAACTGGAGATGTTCTGGTTGTCTTCTAAAGATTTAGACTGGAGATGTTGATAAAGAACACGTTGCACGAATTTACAAGGCTAAAACAGGAATAATCAAGAAAAGCAGAGATAAGACATGGAAAGGAAAACGAATGGAGGAAAGAAAGGGAGAAAGTGATGCAAATGGGAAAAAGACAAAGATGAAAAGAAAAAGAGAAAAAGGAAATGAAGTGGGTAACTGGAAGAGAGAGAAAAAGGAGAAAAGATAGGATAAGGAGAGAGGAATTTGGGTGAGCTAGATTATAGAAGTTTTTTTGTTTTTAAGGTTGCTGTAGAGTAAGTTGGTTGGGGGAATAACATCAATAAGGGAGAGAAAGAAAGCTTTAAGCGAGGAGAAAGTGATAAGAGTAGGGGCGTTGATAACGGGAAGCCATGTTGGAAGAAAGAAAGAACAAATCTGCAAATAAGAAAAGAAGGAAAGAAAACTCGGAAGCGTAAAATGAAAGGAGATTTTTCAAAAAATAAAAGCGAGGAGTAGATAAAAAAGAAGGAAAATTACAGTAAACGAAAAGAAAGAAAGAAAAAAGAAAGGAAGAAGCAAATAAATAAATAAAGAAAGAAAACGATGACTATAAGATGAGAAAAAGATAAAGGAAAGTCATCAAAAAATAAAAGAGAGAAATAAACAAAAAAGAAGAAAATTACAGTAAATGAAAAGAAAGGAAGAAAGAAAGAATGAAAGAAAGAAAGGAAGAAAGAACGAATGAACGAAAGTTAAAGGATAGTCATTTAAAATAACAGAGAGAAATAAACAAAAACAAAGGAAATTGCAGAAGATGAAAAGAAAGAAAGAAAGAAAGAAAGAAAGAAAGAAAGAAAGAACTGATAAATGTAAGAAGAGAAAAAAGAAAGGAGTTTCATTTTTTTAATAAAATGAAAGGAGAAAATAGACAATAAAGAAGTTACAAGAAAGAAAGAACTAGAGTAATGTAGAATAAAAAGAAATATCAAAAGAAGGAATAATGCGTAAAAGAAAAAGAACAAGAACGGGAATGAACAAATAGTAATAAGAAAGAAAGAAAGAAAGAAAGAAAGAAAGAAAGAAAGAAAGAAAGAAAAGAAAAGAAATTATTTTAGAGAAAAAGCAGGTTACAAAATATGGAAGCACAAGAGGCATAACATTAAGAAGTCAAGTGTAGAAACAAAGCCCAATATTTTGAAACATAATCAGTAAGTAATTGGTAAAATGCCAGACCATTGCCCATACAAACATGGTCAGACGAAGGACCATAATTCTCAGTAATTGAAGAACTAATGTTAAGAATATACTTTCATATTTACAAGCTGAACGTTTATTATTACACCTATTTTTTCTATCCACCCATTCTCTTGTCTGTGTTAATGTAAATCAGAGGAAAAGTGAAGAGTTCCGACCTGAGATACGTGATGATCGTAAAGCTCATACAGGTGGAAAAATGCCAAAAGCAAAGTGTCTTTAAAGGAGAAAGAAAACAAATACGAAAAACAAAATGTATTGCCATTACCAATGGCTTTAGCAACAGCCAGCATTTTTCGCAATCCGACTGAAACATACATGATTAGTGTTACAATCTCAAAAGATCACAATACAACTAAGGAACTTTATCGATGAATTTGTTTTCCTTTTTTTTTTTACATTTCTTGTCGGGAAAGAATAAAAGTTTCTGAAAAATTCACCTTTTTATAGCTTTCTTCGGGCCGTTAATATCGTCATTTATTAAGTTTATTTACAGACCTTAGATGAGTCTGGCACAAGGCCATAAATGTGGGGCACTCAGCGAGGATTAAAACTATTACGGTGTTTACTCATTCCCCCACTAGAATGAGGTGTGACACAAGGTCGGATTAATGTGGAGACCCGACCGCGTACACTCGGGTAGGAACAAAAATTCCCCTCAGCCCCAGCAATCGTCGGTTGCACTGAACTCGGTGCGAGCACCGATCCCTCCCTCTTGTGCAATGGGAGGGCGCGACCTCGGGCAGGTGTTCCCCAAGGCTGGGCACCTCGTTAGTATAATTTTCCTCAGTTGCCCCTCTGTCCTCAGACAGAGAAGCCCCTGAGCGCACTCTGTCCAAGGACAGAGACGCAACTGAGAGATGATAAGCCTGCATTAAAATCCCTCCAAAGAGGAATTTATATGCATTGAAACCATTACTATAGTAAAACTCTGCAGAATTATCTTATTAATCATTCCTTCACGGTAAGGCGCTACTGGCTGGACGGTTAACACCACAAGTTATAATTGAAACGATTAATCTAAAAGTTGAGAACACCCCTCTTCACCTGAACGTTCTCTTTCTCTATTTAATATACAACATTTCGATTAAAAAAAAAAAAAGCTAAAATGATTAAATTTATTCATCATGAATAATCTGGACAATAATTGGATCAACTCTGATATCAAGATTCAACATGATTAGCCAAAAAGTAGGTTTTTATAACATTTCTTTTTCTAGCTAAGATTATCTTAAAAAAATGACATGAAAATAAACACTGGTTAACATCTATCTAAAGTTTAATTTAAATCCTCTGCTTTTCTTAACACCTAAATAATATTTATCATAAATTATATTTTTAATTATAAACATTTTCTTAGGATACACGATCTTTATGTTTTCCCACCATAATTTTCTTTTAGTCATTTTTATCTTCCTATATTTTAATTTTATTTTGACATATTTCCGATGTAAAATTTCACTGATTCAATCATGGATATCTTCTTTTTAATCCATTCACTTCATGCAAGGCGATAATGTCACTAAGACGCATGTGGTTACTGGGTGTAAAAGAAAATGAAAAGAAGGGCCCAGAAACCTAATCCTAAACAGGGGACAAGGGAAAAATCTCTACTCTTGTGAGAACGAGGACAGCGTGAACCGGAGTATAGGCGAACTTATCTACTACTATTGAAAAGAAAAAAAAATAGCGAATAAAATATCAGAGTTCAGGTAGAGACGTTAGAGACGTATAGAGTTGAAGTAGACTCAAGAAGGAACCGGAAACTCAATAAAACCTCAATAAAACTCAAGATAAACCTCATCTACTGTACAAAAGACCGGTGAGAGTGTGAACTGGGCGATAGGTTAACCTGTCTATTCCTTTTACGCCTCTATTTTTTTTTAATTATTAACTGTTAAAATTTTTCAAATTAACCACTTCATTTTTAATGTAGGAGCATTGCCATGGTAGCATTTTTTTTTGTCTTAGACTTGTTCATTTGTTTTAGGAATACGTGTATTGAGTGAAACCTTAACAAGGAAATAACGAAAATTAAACATTCAGTTGGTTTTCACGAATTCCATCTTACATAATCTGGATATTTAATAACATTAATTTATTTTACATTATATATATTTATATAAATATAAATTATTTCAAACCTTATTTTTGAGAATACCCGTATTTGAGTAGACGCCCCATTTTTTTAAACTTTGATTACTACCGACCTACACACTTGAGAAAACTTACTACTTAACTTATTACTTACTGCTTAGCAAGGTCGAAATACTGCTTTTAATTTATAACCAGACGCTTCCTCTGTAGCTAAATGGTATAGCACGTCAGACTATATGACGGTTCCGTGTAGAATACAGGTTCGTATTCCTGTCGGAGGACACATATTTTCTGTGAAATTTCTCAGACATTCAGGCCGGTAAATGCTGTTAATACTGTTTATTATAAAAAGTGCATTTACTTAAATATTTGTATCTATAAAAAAAATGCGTTTAAACAATAAATATATTAAAATAATTGTCGGACTTAGTCCATTTCATAATATATATACATGAGAAAAAGATATATAAATTTTTTATATATCAAGAACAAATTTTCCAGCTTGCTATACTTCTTTCTTCAAAAAAAAAAAAAAAATAAATAAAATAAAATATATATATATATATATATATATATATATATATATATATATATATATATCTGGAAAAAGGTTATAATTGTTCCTACTAGAAAAATGTATATTTAAAAAAACGAGAAACTGCAAACGTTTTTTGTTATAATGTGGATTTGTTTTAGTTTGTTTTAGTGTATATATATTTTATTCTTCATATTTTTGCTACACGTGTTTCCGGTCTCGTGACCTTCTTCGGGCAAATTAAAGGAATCAATTTTTAAAGGAATAAATTTTCTTTATGTTCTTTTAATGTTTCAATGTTCATTTTCTGTGTTTGTAGTGGGTCTTGATCTCATTTTTGGACTGTTGGCAAAAGTGGATTTCTGCCCAAGAACTAATAAAATCATTAGGTTTGGTCTTAGTGGTGACAGTCTCAGGATTGATGTGGGGATAGGGGGATATCTGTCATCGCCACTACTACTCTCTACTACTTCAGCGGAGGAGAAAAGAATTCAATGATTTTGAAATTTTCAAAGTTGAGGGCGCGAATGTTGTTTCTTGTGTCAGTATATGATCTTGTGTGAGCCACAGAAACAAGACATGTCTATTAACCAGTGCAGACGTTTGGTGATGTTTGGTGATGGCCGGGGCTAACTCTTTGTCTACCCCTAAGACTCAAGTAGGGAGGCCTATAGGTCCTAGTACTAAGAAATATGAGAAAGAAAGACATTTTAAATATGTAAAAACAGATGAATCATGAAATAAGCACTTTATTCAAATTAAATATAAACTAATTTTTTTTTCACTTTTTGATCGGATACCCTCCCGATATGGATGCCCGGGGTTGTCGCATCCTCCCCCCACCTCTTCTACACGCTACTGCCATTAACAATCAGTTCCATTGGTAGAGACAAAGTTGTTGCTAATTCAACTATGCGCGTGGTTTGATAAACTAGATTGTGAGCAAACGTTTCTAATTCCATGCCAGTTGGAGTCTAAGCTAATCGCATATTGGTAAAATCTACGATAAACATGTTGTTAAACACTTGAAAGCGAGAATTCAACAAAAACACAAAACAAAAAGGTCACATGTGTTGTTTTTTTCTCAACTATTTCGAGAGTGCCTCTAAGTGTTGACTTCTATGTTCACTTTTATATTTACACACGCTCTATCCCTGATATTGAGCACTTTATTCCATAAATATGACATACCTTGAAACTATATTTTCATATATATATACCGGGTGAAGCTGCAAAATTGTCCTAATTGTGTAAAAGCATACTTGTCCATCACACAAAATAGTTAATATCTAAAAAAAATCGCAAAACATATTGAGTTACTTTTTCCAGGTTTAAGATAAGACATTTTGCCATAGAAAGTCCTTCGTCAGATGAGGCACAGCTTAGTAAAGCTATTGTATAGCGATTTTTAACATGTTTTTTCTTTTAATCTCCTATATATATATGTTTTTTTTTTAATTACCTATATATATATATATATATATATATATATATATATATATATATATATATATATATATATATATATATAATGACTCTTTGAGTTTACCTCTGGCAATGGGTAATAAGGAAGTAGACACTAATTGTATTGTTTTCCGGGAGGATAAAATATATACAATCGGAATAGTGTTGCCTGCCCCTGTTTATCTGCTTGTCTCTCTCTCTCTCTTCTTCACTCTCTCTCTCTCATTCACTCTCTCTCATTCACTCTCTCTCATTCACTCACTCTCTCTCTCCTTTACTCTCTCTCTCTCCTTCACTCTCTCTCTCTCCCTCTCATCCTCTCTCTCTTTCTCTCTCTCTGGATTGATATAATTTATAGCCTGTTAAAATTGTTTGGATTTTGCCAAATATTTGGCACCAGGCACATATTTTAATACTCTTATTGTAGATAATATTAATAAAAGGACGACGCCCCGAATCTGACTGGCTCCGTTGGCGGGGTTTAAGATAAGACGAATGCTAAAAAGGGTTACATTCTGGGTGGAATCTTGCAAACCGACATCTATACCCGATTAGTGAAGGTTATTAATTGCTGCAACAAATAATGATACCCGAAAAATGAAAGATATCTTTTGCCATAATTTTTAGAGCAAATTTTCTCCTTGACCGAATTTTCTTAGCACTGTGTATTTTCCGTCGATGTTAGAGGCCAGTGTTCGAGCCTAGGTAAAAGCTAGAATTGGGAATGTTGATTTTCAGATCAAGTAGACACACTCCTACTTGCAACACAATCTTCCACGCCACCTATTTCTTTCCACTTAGTCTTATGCCGTACAAAAATAAGCTTCGTAAATACCGAATAGATATATGAACGAACAAGCGTTAGTGTATCTAAGCCGTGGTCCCGAGTAAGTGTGGCGATGTTTGCAGAAAATCGCAGTGGGTACATACATATATCCATGTGTTTTACTTTATTCTTTCCTCATTCTGTATTTTGCTTGCTTCTTTAAATATTTCCAGATACGTTTATTTAACATCTACCTTTCACTTGATCTATATATCACGCGTCTAAACAGCAATCAACCAGCGTGGGCTGATGCGATCCGGTGTAGTTTAGTGATAGCTCATCGGCAAGGTACTGAGATTTACATGGGCCGACCCTAAAATGGAAAACGTTACATGGTTGAAACTTAATTTCGTCCTTTACCCAAATTACTCTCTTTGTTGCTGTGTTCTTTATAGATTTAGGCGATCATGACCCTCCACATTTTCTTGTTTTTACTGCCCCTTTGTTACTTTCTGACACTAGTTCCTTTTCAAATAATTTACTGTTAGCTTTTGTTTGCTTCTCTTGACTTTGATATCCTGTGAGAGTTACATTCTCTAAGTCTTCTTTCCTCATAATCTATTGCATCTATTTAATTCTACCTTTTTAGCAACAGTTTCTTTGTAGCTATTTTCTCCTTACAATCTCCCGTTTTTGACTATAATATTCTCAATATTGGCTGGTTGAACCACAACTCGGTTGACTAAATATATCCATATCTATCTATCTATCTATCTATCTATCTATCTATATATATATATATATATATATATATATATATATATATATATATAGGGTAAGTAAAAAATTGTCCGCACTTTCGGCATATCAAATCTTTAGACAAGAGTGAGGATAATTTTTGACTTTCCTCATGTATATATATATATATATATATATATATATATATATATATATATATATATATATATATATATCCTTTTTTGTAATTCCTACTTTCATTAAAAGTACCTTATCGCTCGCATGCTCTTTAGACGGGATGGATTAGCAGGGAACTTTGAGCCCTAAATTGCAAATCTTTTAATGATTGAAATCTTAGAATTTAGATTTTACCGAAATCACACACAAACATTTTCTCTCTGTTCTGTGTCCATTCAGGACATGGACGATCATATCTCTCCACAGCTTCTTATTTTTTATTGCTATTCTGTCACTTTTTGACTCTTGTTACTACATCCATTTACAGCATTCATTCAAGTAATTTACTCAGCTTTTGTCTACTTCTTTTGATTTGGATGTCTCATGAGCGTCAAATTCCTCAAACTTTTCCTGATTATATATTCTAGTTGTTATCAACGGTTAGTTTCTAATTCTTATTTTCCTTGAAATCTCCTTAATTTATTCTATGACATGGTCATTGTATTCTCAACGTCCGTCGGTAGAAGCAGATCTCAGTTCACTTAAGTATTTTTTTCACTTGTGACAAAATAGACAAAGTTCCCTCACTATTCCAAATAGATGTGAATAAATTGGTATTTAAAAACAACCGATTCGACATTTAATGTGTAGTATATATTTGCAACGGATACCATTTTTTTACAGTAAGTTTCACCCATTACAAGTCCCGGGGCCATTCAAAGCAGAGGGTTACGTTAGGAGGTCATTTCTATGTATAAGAGTGAAAGATAACGGTTAACCCTAGTCTTGAACAGTTTAAGATTGTAGTGATCGGGGAAACATCCTCTTGAAGTTCGCTTTCATATGGCAGTGGTCCACGGGAAGAAGCTGTTCGAGTGGAACTTACTTTTCACCGAAATATGGAAGGAATGGGGGTGGTTTGCTCTGATGTGAGTGGCATGGCGTGTTCTTGCCGTGAAGGGTTAAATTGGCGGTACCAGGGAATGTAGTTCGTCCGAGCACTTTCCATGGAAGTTGCGGTAGAGCAGCGAGAAGCTTGCCTTTGGGGGAGTGATTGGAGAGTGGAGAATAATTCATCACCCACAAGGGCTCGGAGACGCTTTTGGACTCTATCAGAACCAGAGAGTGAGATCTGGACAGTTCCCATCCCAGTATGACAACAGTACTCTACTTTTGGCCTGATCTGGCTTTTGTAAAGGTAGAGACTAGCAGCAGTTACTTATTGAAAGAAGAGAGGTTTATTATAATAGAGAATGCATCACTGAAAGACAGGGAATCGGGTAGCAGGCTAGTAATTCCCGAAATAAGATTATTTACCTCACCTCCTCGCGAGGCAGGATGTGACATAAGGCCGTTTTTTTTTGCTCGGGCAAAAATCCCTGTAGACCCCGTAAAAACGGGGTCCGGGAGCTGTCTACCACTTCAGACAAGACTCTGACCTTCGGCATAGCCTCGTCTGGGTTCCTCTCTAAGGCAGAGACTTCGACCAGCATAGCCGGAAATGAATCTCCGACTAATTCCCGAAGCAAGGTTATTTACCTTACCACCCCGCGAGGCAGGATGTGGCACAAGGCCTTTTTTTTAATGCGGGGCAAAACCGAACCCGTAGGCTCGAGCAAAAATTCCCTGTAGACCCCGTGTACACGGGGTTGGGTAGCTGTCTACCACCCCAGACGAGGCTATACCGAAGGGCAGGGCCTCGTCTGGGTTCCTCTCCGCCCGAAGGCAGAGAGTTCGACTAGCTTAGCTGGAGACGAATCTGCAACTAATTCCCGAAGCAAGTCCCCCCCCCAAGTATATCCTGTCTTCACCATATATAGCTACTGATATAGTCAGTCCACATAAACGATAGGGAGTGTGGGACAGTCCATTAAAACACTAATTAACCCATAGCTGAGGGAAGATATAAATTCATACCTTTCCAAAGGGTATTTGCGCGTAAGTGAATATAACCAACCCAACTGGAATTAGAACACGGCTCCCGATTAATAATTCCGAGCCGTTAAACATTACATTACCCGCACATAAAAGCTTACAGCACACGTTACTCCCAAGCAGTCAGCCATCTAGGTACTAACCAAGCTCGACGTTGCTTAACCAGTGATCGTACGGGAATCGGTGTTTCAACGTGATATGGCCGTAATCCTCTAAGTAAAAAGTTCTACTAAGATAACTTTTTTCCAAGAATAGCTAATTTGTGGAACAGGCTAACGCGTGGATGCTTCCGCGAACACTACAATGTTAACCTTTTCAAGTCAAGGGTCAATCGTTATTCATCCGCCATATCCGCATATGCTTTCTGCTACCTCCGCTTTCATTCATTTCAAACATCATAAGCATTTTAGCAGTAACCCTCTACCTTGAGCAGCTCTCGAGCCTCGTATTAGGTAAGTTTTAGTATAAAAAAGAATGCTGAATAATTTTCTCAAAGATAAAGAGAAGACCTGAGCCAATAGTGATGTGGTTCTCCAGAAGGATGCAGAGATTGCTGTAGACAGAATATTTGGACAACGAAGAAGTATTAAGGAAATAACAAAACAACATACTTAGAATTTGTAAGAGGAAAAACATATTTGAATTTTCTGGAACATACAATGAGGAAATTAGGCTTGGAGAATTTA
>CAHIKZ030005292.1:1135000-1282500 GCA_903632075.3 Acanthosepion pharaonis | reverse complement strand
GATTCAAAGAACTCACAAATGTCAGTTTTAACCTCTTCCTGTGTTACAAAAGTTGTTTCTTCTAAATGATTCTGTAAGCTACGAAACAAATGGTAGACCGAATATATATATATATATATATATATATATATATATATATATATATATATGTAGGATTTACAGTAAGCTTCACCCTTTAAAAGGCTAGGAGAGACACTTGAGGCAGAGGGTTAAGTTAGGAGGAAATTTGGCAGGTTTAAATTCATGCACTCTTAAATTCATGACAGGCTTTTAAAATATTTACCGACAAGGCTGGACCAACCAAAAACTGCATTAACTGACAGAACTGAATCTAAATAAATCAATGAAAGCTTCTTGGTAGTTCGTTTAAACTATCCACCCACCACCCGAGATCAGATCTAACAGTATCGAGTATAATGTTATTGGATGTATTCTGGGTGGAGCGAAACTCCAAAGGTTAATTTTATATCGTAAGCCTCTACCTCTGTTTAAAAACTTACTGTTAAAAAAAAATAATTTCGATATTGATAGAGAAAAAAAAGCAATAACACTGTTCTTTTGATTTTATAACTCGACTATTATTATGAGTGACTGTATAATTAAAATGCTATTAAAAATGCTGTTGAGGGTCGTAGTGGCAGCACACGTACTAGTGCCATAAGCCTAGTGTCTAGGGAAAGATAACCTTCTTCATGCTGGTTTTGAATTCAGAGTTTTCTTTGCTCCTAGAATAGTTGCCAAGTCATCTCTGTTATTTAACCCATAGCTGGAGGAAGAAGAGATGGATCCATATCTTTCCCAATAGTATTTATATGAAAGTAAACGTAACGAACTCTGCCAGAATTTGAGTTCGGCACGCTGGTTGCACATTCAGAATTGGTAACCATTACAGTTGTGAGACCGTAACATACCTACAACATGGACTCTTCCAGGACTATATAAAGTATGCGATATAATACTCTAAGAGAGAGAGAGAGAGAGTGAGAGAGAGAGAGAGTATATTCTAATACTGTAGTATCAGCCGCGTACGACTACCAATATTGGACACTAGCACATAGTAAGCTCCGCTTACACTTACACTATCTTTGTAACCTTTTTGTCTAATATATCTTTCATACCTGTAATCCGTGTTCCGTGTTTTCCTTCCGTGGTCCCATCTTTGGGCCCACATCAATTACATTACGCGCACATAAGCTCTAAAAACATTCTAGAGTTCGGTTGAATATGATGCATACGTTATTTTGCAATAACGTTAACGCTTTACAAGGCTCAAGAGCCACTTGAGGTAGAGAGTTACAGAGTAAGAGGCACAGTTTATGCGGATATGGGATAATATAACGGTTAATCGTCGACTTCAACCGATCAAGATTGTAGTGGTCGGGAAAACATCCTTTGGGAGTCGGTCCCACAAAGTTGTAGTTCGTGGGAATAAGCTGTTTCAGTGAAACTTACATCTCACCAATAGAATAGGAAGAGGTGAGGGTGGTTTGCTACAATGTACGTTGCAAGGCGCGTCTTAACCGTGAAGGTTAGAATTGGTGGAACTAAGTAATGTTTCTTGTCAGACCCCCTTTCCATGGAAATACCAATAGAGTACCGAGAGGCTTTCAGTGTTGCTTTTGTGGGAAAGAGGTTGTAGAGTGGAAAATAAGTCATCACCCAAAAGGACGCGGAGACGCTTTTGGAGCAGAAAGTGAAGATTGGGCAGCTCCTGCTCGTATATGGTAGCAGTGCTCCCTTTTCGGTTGTTGAACAATTGTGAATGAGATTAGTGATTATCTGGCAGGCAGTTGATATTGCCAGAGATTTGCTCCCCAACAAGCGCCCTGGGTATGGCGATAAACTACATCCGGCAGCAAGACACCTGATCGGGAGGTTTTCAGGAGAGTGAAACCACCTCTTAAATACTGTTGTTCCCAGGTTTACCATATCCCGGTATGGTATCACCTGTTAGGGTCGCAGCTATATGCAAATAACGAACCCCTAAAACACTTTGGTATCAAAACACTATGAAAGTATAAAAATACATTTTATAGTAAAAATACCAGCAATACATTTTGGAAAAAAAAATATAACCAGCAATACATTTGACTCTCGACAAAAAAAAAACCCTCTTTATAAAATTACATCAATGAAACCTGATCTACAAATTCATTTCTTACAAAGAATACATATTCTATTCATAGGAATCTATTCTAAAAATCTTGTCGGCTTTAATAACATATTGAGTTTGATATGCCATTAAAGAAAATAAGCCAAACCCAACCAAACCAACCCAAGAAAATACTCAATTGTTGTGGCCAAATGTGCTAAAAAAGAATTCATCACTCGTGCTTGGTCTTTGATTTCGTCATGTATAAGAAAACCCGCAAAATATTTTCTATATTTAAAACAAAGCATTTTATTTGCGGAAGTACCTGGATAGCAACCTGACGAAGAATTTCTTAATAGAAACACACACATACACACACACATATATATATAAATATATATATACACACACAGAAAGGAAAGTATACAGGCACTCAAAAATATCAAGGTATAACTTACCAAACATTTACCTGGAAATGCTACCACTGATTCGTTGACTGAAATCTATGTATACCTCCATTCCCCCAAACATATTCAGGTATGTTGGCGGTATTATTAGCCGACATTGAAAGACTACAGTACTGACGTAAATATTGGCGTCTTGCTTTTCTTTTAATAAATTACACTCAGGAACGCACACTCACGCACACGCACACGAAATAACACATATACACATCTATCTATCTATCTATCTATCTATCTATCTATCTATCTCCTTCTCTTTCTCTTTCTCTCTCCCTCTCTCTCTCTCTCTCTCTCTATATATATATATATATATATATATATATATATATATATATAAGTGAACATAGAAGTCAACAACCAGCGGCCACAGATCTGACGATTGCATTTAAGGATGAAACAGACAGTTGCCACTGGATGTCTACTTAAATGTCCACTTTTATATTTACATACGCTCTATCTTTGATATTGAGTCCGTTAACTCATAAATATACCATACCTTAAACTATAATTTATCATATATATATATATATATATATATATATATATATATATTATGGATCGATAAGTGTATATCCTGGTATATTTAATAGACCCAAAATCTCATTGTTCGATTTTTGTTAACTATGGAGAAGCATTGGGTTAAGTGCATTGACAAAATCGTTCTTCATCATCAGGCTAGGTATTTATTGACGCAACTACACATGCATACACAAACACACGCACATTATTATTATTATTAGTATTAGTAGTAGTAGTAGTAGTAGTAGTCTGAACGTTATTTTAGTGGATACACATGTTTGAGTAGACGTCCCGTTTTTTATAATCATTGTGTGATAACTTCAACCATCATACGCACTCGAGATATAAAGAAAACGTGTTATCCGACAGGGTTCGAACCTGTGGGACACATTGTAGTTGAAACAACAGAATATTTTAGACTGCTTGTCAACAGCACACGGATCTTTAAGTTTTTTGAATGCGCAATCCGGTAGAGTATTTCATATTGTTTGGAAAAAAAAATTGTATGTTTTCTCAAACATGCGTATTAATGATTAAAATCCATTAAAAACTTAGAAATTATATATATATATATATATATATATATATATATAGTTGAACCTCGGAAGGGTAGGAGTGTAGTTATGGGTATAAAAATGTAAAAAACGTAATCCGAAACTAAAATAATTAAAATATTTATTTTTATAAAATTTCAAGAACATCTTTTAAATTATGTTCCTTAGTGTCATCCATAACTTAGCTTGACTTTTCAGCTAACCTGATGAATATTTATGATCGTTTCTTAAATCTAAAATTTGATACACACACACACACACACACACACACACACACACACACACACACACATATATATATATTAATTTATACGGATTTAATGGATTTTAATCTTTAATCCAACATTATTTCTTATTAAGCGAAATGTATTTTACTGCATACGCATGTTTAAGAAATCACACATTTTTTTTCAAACAATGGGAAATACTCTAAAAGATTGCACATTCAAAAAATTTAAAGATCCGGTGTGCTCTGTTGATATATATATATATATATATATATATATATATATATATATATATATATATATATATATATAATGAATTAACGGCTGTTTCATTTTCTTATTGCCTTTAATGTTATCGTTTTCACAAACACGTGTGTCCAATAAATTGTAATATTCAAAGTAATAAGAAATAGTTATCTATTTGTGTAAAACTGAAAGCTGTGTAAACTGTGTGAGGAAGTTGCTATTTCAAAACGTTCAGTGCAAAACACTTTCCCCAGTATGTGTGTACACGCTTCTCTTGCAACCAACCGCTGAGCAACATGGTCTGTTGCATCTTATTTGCCTTTTATTTCGCTTGTTTCTATTATTGAATGTAGGAATGAGGTTACATGAAGTAAGGAATCACATACAAATACGCACACATAAATACATTTTCTCTATTTGTTCACAGAAAATCTTCTTGCATAAAAGTAACTGTGAACCGAAAATTAAAATATCGATATTTCATTTTTAAGAATGTTCGGTAGGTTTTTGATTAGGAGATACATTAGTAGGACAACATATATGTATATCTCTCTATGTATTTCCATTAATATTAAGTTGTTACACATCAAATGACGCTCTTTATAGGAAACTAGCAGTAGAGCCCGGCGTTGCCCAGGGATGTAACAGTAAGAGATAGATCAAGTATCGACCATCATAAAGACTGAAAAATAAAATTGACACAGATTATTGTTTAAGGTTGACGGACACGCATGTCTTAATTAGTATTTTTTTTGTTTTTTTTACGAATTGGTCAAACCCAAAACTCAAACAAAAACATTGTTTTCAATCGTTATGAGTCTATCGATTGAATAGAATTTTATTATAAAGAATTGTCTTGTAAATGGAATTTTTAAAGCATTCTGAATGTAAAAATAAAGAAAAAAATGTGCAAGACAATAAGAAACACTACCTGCCAAAAACAAGTGAAGTTTTGTTGAAATCGGTTGAAAAATGTAGGAAATCCGATCCCATATATAAACGAACACACACACACACACACACACACACACACACACACACACACACACACACACAACCTGAGTTTTTATAATAAGTATAACTCGATATGAGTTGTCCCCCTTTCATTCTGGCGACAGAATCGTGTTTTATCGTGTTTTCAAATTGATTTCGTGCAAAAACAATTGTGTTTTTCCAATTTTTTTGGCGCTGTCAGAACCACCGCAAGGTAATTTTACGCAGTCCTATGAAGTTTTGTTGAAATCGGTTGAAAAATCTAGGAAATCCGATCCAATATATAAACGTACAGACACACACACACACAATCTGCGTTTTATAATAAGTAAGATGAATAAAATGCATCTGAAATGTTAAATAATTAATTCATTTAATTGAAATAGGTACCATGTTGATGAATGATTGTTCTTTAACGTACTTCAGAATTATTGATCCCATTTTCAAAAAGATTTTCTCATCCTTTGATGTGATAAACAATTCAAATGCTTCGATTAACTCTTCCTTATTAGAGAATGTTTTTATTGCGTATGAAAAGCTCAAAATGCTTAAATAAGTGATAATCAGTTGGAGGGATGTCAGGTGATTAGGGAGAATGAGGTAAAATTTCATAATTCAGGCTTTTGAACAGTTGATTGAGAAGCGTTCAGCCGTGCAGCAAAATTGGGCCATCCCAATTGTAGGATGTTTCTTTTTCGATTTTTCGTGCATATACTCAATTTCTCCACAATACGATGTTGCTGTTATTGTTTTCCTTTTAGGCAATAATGAATAACCCCATTGAAAAACACCATACAGTAACCATTAACATTTTAGGGTGCAGTGCAGATTTTGTGTATTATTTTAGTGATTCACTTGCATCTAACCACTGGCCTACTCTCTTACTGTTGTCAAAGAGTATCCATTTCTCATCGCATGTGATGATTCGACGCGAAAATTGTTTCTTTTTCCCAGTTTGTACTTATACATTAAGATTACTTGACATTGTTTCATTGTAATCATTTTCATTGGACTTATGAGTAACAATCTATTGAAAGAAAAATTATCTGGAAAGTAAAAGAGTCATGAATAAGTCAAGATTTTTTTATATACTAAAAAGCTTACTTCATTAGACGACCGGATCAACAATCAAGCAAAGAATGCGTCATTTCATATGTGACAACCAAATATTTTCCCAAAACGAAAAACCTTAAAACATTATTTTAATAATATCGAACCCATTATGGAATTCAAACATGAACAAAACCTTCGTTTTCTCGACATTCTGTTAATATTTTTTCTATAATACTACGCGAATAATTTATTAATTTCAAGACTAATCTGGTAGACCAACTCAAGAGTTTCGCGTCGAAATGTTTATCAGGGCCAGATGTTCGATATATAGATATATAAACGAAAGGCCCCACAAATTTGATCATATGACCAAACAATTCTCAGAATTTGACCATATCATCAAACTATTAACAATCAATTCTCCAAATGTGACAATATGACCAAACAATACCTTAAATTTGATAATATGATTAGATAATATCTCAAATTTGACCATATAACTAAACAATTCTCTAAGTCTTGTAATATGACCAAACAATCCACAAGATTTGATTATGTGTCCAAACAATTACCATATGACTAAACAATTCCCAAAATTTTACTATATGACGAAACGATTGTCCAAATTTAACCACATGGCCAAAGAATTCCCCAAATCTGAGCTTATGACCAAACATTTCTATCGAAGTGCTCTTTTTCCTCGTATAAATATTTCCATGATAAGATTCAAACTTCACAATGTTACTATAGTTTACTTTCTTTTTATTTCACTCCGTATGAAGCATAAACTATTTTCGTCGAGGAAATCAATTTGATCTTCCGATCTTTGCTTTTCATACAGGGTGAACATTCAACAATTTTAACCTCATGCAAAACTAAGTCATGCTTAGCAAATAATACTTATACAAATGCAAAGCAATACAAAAAACATAAGAATACGCTTATCCACCGACAGGAAGAACTGATATACATACACTTTTCACCACACCCTAGTGTTTGTCTCCTCGGATTTTCAAATGCATTTGAAAAGTCAGAGATGGAAAGAAGTTGGTGCCAAAGCAATAAACATTAGCGATGTTTATCTTTGCCAAGAGTAAGGCTGCGTTAGTCCTGGGAAACATGTCCATATTTGGGTGTGGTCTGTTAATGTAGTCGATCATGGATGCCTCACCTGGTAGGAGGTGATTCACTGGACAGATCAGTAACGATCTGGAATTTAACAGCAGTGGTCAGTGTTGGAAATGAAACAAAAAAATGTCGAATTCTTTGGCTGACTGGCTTGCTCATGCGTTCTTCAATGAAAGTATCTATTTCAGTTTATAGATACCTATCTCGATCGTTGCATATTGGCATTTCCGAAGCTTATCTAAATATGGCACAAAGCCAGGGCTGGTGCGTACTACCTCCGAAACACACGATTGGAGTAGGAAAGGTCAAGCTTGATTGGGGCCCCGGGCAATGTTTTTTTTTTTTTTTTTTTACCACAGCAACATTTGTTTTTTTTTCTACCTACATTTATATACCTTACAAATTAAATTCAGCACAATTGACTATGAAAAGATAAAAATTTTTTAGCGGATTTTGACGTAATTCTGGGGTCTTCTTTTGTTGTTCAAACCCGTGAATCTGTTTGGCCCATGTTACGTCCCGAAAAAAAAAACACTATATAAATTTCACTATTTTTTATTCATAATGTTGAATGTGTTAAAATTCTCCAACTTTTTCACAGGAAAATAAATCCGAAGCTGATGCTAAAAATGCCGCGAAACATTGTTCAATTAAGACGGAATTATCCACATGGTACCCCAGTAAAAAAAAGGGTACATTCAGAAAGACGTGAAGCAACTGGTGAAGACTGATGTGACTGAAAAATTCAGGAAGAATTTCTGCACGTTTCACAAATCCCCAGGTGGAATGTCCTTTGAAAAGTACGATAACTTGACGTTCAAAATCAGTGACTTGTTTAGCCATACGGGAAGGACAGAACGAAAGACGAAATTGTCTGCAAATAACCTTCAAATGACGAGTGCAAGATCGAGCAGCAATTAATCAATCATAAAAGAAGCAGAGTTAAGTAATTACGCGAGAGTCGAATGATTATTCAAGGTCATAAATATTCAAGAAATTTATTCAAGTTTGTCCAAGGAAAGATAAAACAGTGATAATAAATTTGCCGCTTTTTTACTGGACATCGAGTATTTCTAATTTGTATTTAGATACATTGTATTATTTTCAATTTTTCTAGTTGAATTGTTCACCATTATTGCATCTGATCCATTATTTTACATAATTAGCTTACAATAAAATTGATATTTTATATGAATACTGCCTTATGAAAATTGAGATGTAGCAGAGTGAGTGGGGCTCCGTATCATAGGTTCTGAGGATGTCATAGGTTCGGTTGATATCATACTTTCGGTAGGAGAAACCCTTGCACCGGTCCTGCTAAGGCAACAAGCGTGGGTCATTCATTGAAGATTTCAACTAGGGAAAAAACTAAACTACAGCAATTTATCTATCTATCTATTCGTATCTATCTATCTATCTATTCGTATATATCTGTTTAGTTAGTTGAGATATCAGTTTGTACCAGTATATAGTTAAGCTAAAGAGTTACTAAAGCAATCTTCGTCCTGATATATATCTACACCACTCGGTGCATATTATTGTTTACTAAGCTTTGGTAAGAACAGCATAAGCCTGCAAGGCTTACGGACATATAGCGTTGAAACACCGGTTCATATACGATCACCGAAGTTAAGCAATGTCGACCCTGGGTGATGGGTGACCGCTTGGGAATACTAGGTGCTGTAAGCTTGGATGTGCGGGTGGTGTAATGGATAATGGCTCGAAATTTTTAATCGGAGAACCGTCTTCTAAATTTAATTGGATTATTTATATTCATTTACGTGCAAATATCTTTGGAAAGGTATGAATCCACCTCTTCTCGCCCCCAGCTATAGGTTAATTAGTAAAATTTCTAACACTAAATCCTTATTATCTCAAAAAAAAAAATTACCATCTAAAAATATTTTCTGGTTTTAAATAAACTGCAAAGGGTGGATAAACCGTAAAAATAAACCAATTACAAGTAGAAGCAAGTTTTGAACTCAGTAAAATATTAATGGTATGTGATACGACCGTGTTAAACACCCGTCATTCTTACTATAAAAAATATTTTCTGTCTTTAAATAACCTAAAAACGAATCAAGCAATGAATCAAATACTGATTAGCTAGACAATAAAGTCTTTTAGATTTATTTACATTCTCTGAAATATAGTTATTTTCCAAGCATAGCTTAGATGTGGCACAAGGCCGAAAGTATGGCGCATCTAGTGAGGATCGAACTCACTTTTCAGTTGTAACTGATGTAGCGAGACTAGCTTGCTAACCATTACACCACGCCGAGGTGCCGACATTTCCTGAAATATATATGTATAGAAATTACCGTACGACAGGGATTAGTTTATGTATTGATTGTACTATATATAGTGGATAGCGACTCAGATTGGGTAGTAAGAGAGTTCGAGTTCGAATTCCAGTTGAATCTATTATTTATTCTCCCTGGATGGCAATTGATCTAGGAGAAGGACAACTGTGAATTCAAAAACCTGGCGAGGGAAGACTGAAACCTCGTAGTGCATCAGGTCTCTGTATTCGGCCCTTCAAAAACCGTGGTTGGTTCTGCACACACAAAGCCTTCACTGTGCTGGTATCTAAGCCGTCGGTTCCTAGGAATTGAGCTGCTTGACCCTCATTCGTCGAATACAAAGGGAAAGTCCTCCATATCCACATAATTTCTTGTTTGTTAGTCAAATTCTGATTAGGTATAATCCTCCTTTTTTACCCGCTTAATTAATTAGTCAGGCTTATATCATTAAAATTATTATTACCCCCCCCCACACACACAAAAAAAAGAAAAAATCTAAAAATATTTTCTGGCTTTAAATAACCTGCAAAGGGTTGATAAGCCATAAAAACGAATCTCTCAAGACTACAAGTGTGGTGCATGCACTGAAGTTTTGAACTCAGTAAAATATTAATGGTATGTGATACGACCTTGTTAAACACCTACTTCAGCGAGGTGTGTCTCACTCACATCCTATCTATGTAGCGAAAATATTTCTAGTAGTTGAGATATCGGTGAGATTACTGTGCAAGTAGATAGTGTTCATGTTCAAGTAATTGATTGATTGATTTTTTTTTTTGCTGCTTATCAGAAAACTTGTGGGTTATTAACATATTTGGAATTGTAAGAATACTTTTTTTGGCGAGAGAAATTTTTTGGGAGATAAGAATTATTTTTCCGGATACAAATCCTCTAGATGCGCGTAGGTGTGAGGAGGAGGTTGACTCATACTTTTCTCAAGAGAATGTAACGAACGCGTCTGCAATTCGAACTTGCCTATCCGATTTCGAGTCGCTATCTATTACACCACCCGCACATTCTCAAGTACGAGTAAAAGCAGCATTTCAAGTGATCGAATGGTACAAGTGCTGGTGTAATTGACAGAAAAATAAAAGGATTAACCAACTTGTTGTTAATACCTTTAAGTTATGTGCGCTAAAATAAACTCTTAAAAGTTGGTAGGCTGAGGAGCTAAATCACATGCTAAAAGCTAAGAGATTACCAAAAATCATCCTTTTATGAAACAGAGGCACATTTTTGGTGACAGCAAGCCATTAATAGAGCGATCAATCCCCAGTGAGGATTAACAAAACAATATTTTGTATTAGATGTAGATTAATTTAAGCATTCGTGGGTTTCAGTCTTTCCTGAGTAGTCACTTCTAAAAATCCTGTCTAGTTATGCATTGTAATTATCCCGCGAGACCAGATAAAATTTCATGTGAAGAGTTTATACTTGGTTCGGGTATTGTTGATTTTAGCATTCTAAACAATTTATGTATACCAAATACAGAATTAAACCTTCTACATTTCTCTAAGTAAATGTCACCCCTCCTTCTGTTTTTGTTTTTCCTCTTACGTTAAAGAATGCAGGAAACAAATGCGTCTCTCTTCTTGTTCTTGTAACGGCATTCACCCGAGGTGGGTTGAGCCGGCTCCAATATTGGAGTTTCATGGAAATTTGGAATTCCCAACCCGCATGTATAGCACATGAGATTTGATTATAGTGGACCATCCACACTTTTTGAAGGGCCGATTACAGAGACCTGGTGCACTACGTGCCACAAGGTTCCCAAACGACCCTCCGCAGGTTTTGAATTTAGAGTTTTCCTTCTCCTAAACTATAGAACCCAGTCTGTCCTGCTATTTACTCATAGCTGGAGGAAGAATAAGAGGATTCACACCTTTCCCAAGGGTATTAGCACGTAAGTGAATGTAATGGATTCGACTGGAATTCGAACTTGGCTCTCCGATTCCTCAATCCAAGCCGCTATCCATTACTCCACCGTGCCTCTGCAAATTTACCTGTTGGTAGGATATTGATCGGTAGAACGCATGCTAAAACGGCACCAATAATTTTGTATTTACAAGTTTATAAAAATATATGAACCAATTACAATGCAATATTTACACTATTATAAAGAATAACTATGAAACATTTATTTTATTCATAAATTTATAAAAATGTCTCTGAACAAGAGAACAAGAAGATGTAACTATACACATAATAACGAGTAACTGTAATTATAAAATCTGGAAAAAAAATGCATTTTCGGGCATTTCTTTCATTTTGCAACATAAATGCACTAAAATAAGCTGTGAGCATTTGAATTTATACTTTTTTTTTCTCGAGAATGGATAACAAAAATGTTAAACACTATTTATTTATTAGACTGTTTATCTACAAGATTAGTGTTTAATTCTTTTGTTGTCAATTCTCGACTAAAAAGATAATGTGTAAATCCAGTTTCATATGCTTGGGTTTTATTAAAATATTAAAAACAGGTTTTTAAAACAATAAAATTACCTAAGGGAGTGCATAGCACTGTCAAGTGAAAACCGCCCTTTTGACAAACTTTTTTTTACGGGGTCGCATGTTAAACTTTGCCCTATTTTAATTGTTCTATTTTAGTTATATTTTTACAATGGCATTAACTCTGTACAAGGCTCAAGAGCCACTGGAGATAGAAGATTACAGAGTAAGAGGTACAGTTCATGGGGATATATAGGGAAGAAAACGGTTACTCCTAGACTCGAACATTTTAAGAGTGTATTGATCAGTTCGTCTTCAGAGGGTTATATAAGGAAGGAAAAACTGGTTACATCTCATCCATGGAATACTAAGTAAATTTTTGCTACCATGTGCCTAACATGGTGGGTCTTGACCTGATTTCTTCCTAGAACAATGGAAATAGCGATAGAGTAGCGAGAGGCTTGCAACGTTTCTTCCTTGAGCAATGGTTGGTAAGTTGGAAAATAATTCATCATCCACAAGGACGCGGAGGCACTTTTGGATTCCATCGAAACTAGAAAGTGAAGACAGGGCAGCTCCTGTCCATATAGACTTGTACTTTCGCGAAATAATTAAGCAAAGATTAAACCAAATGAAAACTATCAACGTCAGATTGTGCTTAGCGAAGTTTGAAGAGTTATATTAAACACTTCTACAAAGTGAAAACTTCTACGAAAATGACCTACGGATGCCTTTCAAGAACAACAACGTCATTGAAAACTGTTAGGAGATGCGCCGGTAAGAATATCAACACGAGCTGTGTTGATATTCTGAATAGGTCAGGCGTAGGTGAACGTCTGTAAGAATTTGTGTGTGGGTGTTCCTTGCAGATACCACGGATGTTTTTGTGGGTTTATTTTAAGCAAAACTTAGCGTATGAATAGTTTTTTTTTTTTTTTGTTTTTGTTTTAATTTGTCGAATCTGAAAAAAATATATTTGGGAAAAAGAAATCAAATCCATTCTGAATTTCTTACGCGAAGCATCGTCATTATGAATTTTTGATAATTTTTTCTTTCTTTTCATTTCTCATACTTTTTAGGGTTTTTTTTTCCCCGATCTATGCTGCTTACTTAACAGCCACCGAATTTAAAAAAACGATCTGAGCAGAGGCAGAGCAAGGTGGGGGTGACAATTGCCCCTGGGTGCAGATGTGTATGTATAGCAAATTTTCTTCTGGCGGGAAAAGTTCATCTGTAGCTTAATGTAGACATGAATACCAGTTTTGTAAAATAATAAGGCTTTTTGAATATAAACCTAAGTAAATCTCTAAAATGTAGTATTTTCTGTCTGGTTCACAAACCATAGTCATTACTACCAATGAGTGGCTTTCCAAGTGAGTACTAGTGTACTCTGACCTAGAGATGTGGCATTGGTTTATTCTATTTGTTATACTAAAAAATAACATTAATGGACGACGCGAAATCAAAAAAAAAAAAATCCTAATTTCAATTCGTTTCAGTTTTAAAATTCTGATATTGGGACTTTATTTTTAGCCTGAGATAAAGTACTCATTAATTCTGTGTTATTGCCATTCAGAGGATAAGCTTAACGGAGTTCAAAAGCGTTTGCGCGGCCTTGTGGATGATGTATTATTTTCCACCACTTTCCCACTGTTGAATCGTTGTTAGACTCTCGCTACTATTGCTAGTTTTTGAAACACCGGTTCCCTTACGATCACGGACGTTAAGCAACGTCGTGACTGGTCAATACCTAGATGGGAATACCAGATGTTGTTGGATTTTATGTGCGAGTGGTGTAATGGATAATGGCTCGAAATTGTTAATCGGAGAGCCGAGTTCCCTCTCCAGTTGGGTTCGTTATATGCGGAAATACCTTTGGAAAAGATATAAATTCACCTCTTCTCCCCAAACTATGGGTTAATTAGTAAGACGTGTATCTCTAAAATCATTATTATCTAAAAAAAAAAAATTTTTACAATCTAAAAATATTTTCTGGCTTTAAATAACCTGCAAAGGGTTGGTGAGACGTAAAAACGAATCAATTAAGGCTACAAGTGTGGTGCATGCACCGAGGTTTTGAACTCAGTAAAATATTAAACACACGCCGTTTTTACCATTTAAAAATATTTTATGGCTTTAAATAACCTGAAAAGTGTTGGTAAACCATAAAAACACGAATTAATGAATGAAATATAAATGTATAGAAACTACCGTGACCACAAAGTGAAGGATCAGTTTATATATTGATTGTAATATAGAATTGATCCCCGTTTATATCTACATACTTTCTCCTTTGTTTATTATGATTAGGTGTGAATCCATCACTTTTCACTCCTATGGGTTAATTACAAGGCTTGGTAGAGAATCTTCACAGCTAAGATCCACCAGGCCACGACATTATCATCATTTCATTCATGCTCCATTGGCAAGGATGAAATTCCACTCAAACAGCTTCTTAGCCAGAACTGTTGCATTTTGAGAGAGAGAGTGAGAGAGCGAGAGGGAGGGAGAGGGGGAGAGAGAGAGGGAGGGAGAGGGAGAGAGAGATCAATACAAATTTGACCTATTTAAGTCGAAGGTCAACCGTTTTCTATCGTACATATCCTGATAATATACACTTCTTGCGCCCTTCCTGTACGCCCTTACAGCAACCTCATTTAGTAACTTCTACCTTAAGTGGATACGGGCCTTATATTTGGCGAATAACAGTAAAATAATAATAATGAGAAGAAGAAAACATTTCAGAGTTAACTCATGTGGGAGTGCCAAAATTGTATTCACTCCTGGGCGCTGAGAACCCATGCTAGGCCAATAAATCAGAACGCTGGACTAAAATAACCTTAACGAAACCAAGAAAACTAGTCAAATATGAATAATAGTGATTTCTCTTTGAAAAGTTTACATTTAAATGTGTTTTGTTTCTGTTGACCCTTTTTTAATCATTTCACCCCAACAAAAGGTTACTGGGTATGAAAGAGAATAAGATATCTTTAGGATGGAGAAAGGACAATAAAAGAACAGGTTTCGGTACGACAGAAGATAGTGATTGACGCTGTATTTGAATTTGTGGAAACTGTAAGTGGCAGTGAAGCAAGAAATCGGAATAGAGTCCCTCTCAGGTGAGAAAAGAAACTATTAGAATAGAACTTACGGTTCCATATAATTATTTAAACAGTAAAACGACAACATCTAGTTGCCAATCCAATAGTACGCTTAAATTCATGCAGACGAGGTACCAAGGATAAGAGCTTATTAGAACAACTGTCATGAAAATATTTATCGAAAAGACAGAGAGAAGTCACGCCACAGCGGTTCGAAAGTGGCTGAAGTCGAGATGCCAGGTCAGGACCGATAACATTACAGACCCTTCTTAGGAATTTTGTCCAGAATCTCGAGATATATAAACCGGAACACCAGATCAGATATTGGCAGCAATATTCAATACACGGACGAATGGTAGATTTGTAAATGTACAAGATGGATTCTAACGAGAAGAATTGTCTGGCATAAGGCAAGTGAAATAAGCTTCCTAGCAGTAGACCTAGCGATTGATTCAATTTTATCATTCGGCTTCTTGTCGTGAGACCAAGATGGCGTAATGAGTTGCAATCCTGGAGGTTAGCATCAGTTATGCTGTTGGATGGCTAAAATGGTTCTCTGTGGGGATTAAAAGTAAGGAATTTCATTTTGGAGGTGTTCTAACACGAACATCGCAAAAAGGGTTTCTTGCGAAATTCATTTCCATTATAACAAACAATTTGAAGGTCAAGAATCCATCCTACCCCACCGGTACCCCCCATTTTATTATCGGTGATGACATTAATTCTCATTTTTGAGAACTAAAGTGGCAAATGTATCATTTCTACATATAACGCAGATAATTCTCTCAGCACTTCTTTCTTCATCGGCCATTAATCAGTAGTAGTGGTAATCTCATAAAAAAACAGCAATGAGACAAAGTACATGGAGGATTGGATTCATGCCTTTCTCCAAGGGATTAGCGTAGAAATAAAAAAAAAAATTTAGCAAAGCTCGTCGAAAAAACAAGTTTAAATTTTAGATACAACTGGACCTCAAATTTAAACTCTCGCTTCTCCTTGTCCTTGCACGTCGTCTATATAGAAAAATACTCGCGTAGCATGAAAATTACAACAAACACATCAATTTATTCATTAAAGACATTTTTATGTTTAACGTTGTTTTTTATAGATACAAGTATTTAAGTAAATGCTCTGTTTATGATAAACAGTATTAAATAACATTTACCGGCCTGAATGTCCGAGCAATTTTCATAGAAAATATTCGTTCTTTGACAGGATTCGAACCTGCATCCTATACGGAACCGTCATTTACGCTGACGTGCCTTACCGATCGGCCACAAAGAATCGTTCGGTAGATAAGGTCGAATTTACTGCTTATAAACTTCAATCTTCCATGAATCTCGTACATTTATAACTGCTCTGGCGTATCAAATGTAAACAAATGACGTCATATATTAAGAAATGGACAAGGTCCGACAATTTATTCATTAAAGACATTTTTATGTTTAACGTTGTCTTTAATGAATAAATTGTCGGACCTTGTCCATTTCTTAATATATAAACGCATCAATGTAAAAAATACACGTAAAACAATTACTATAATAATTTACAGATGTGTCCATCGTGATAGAACGTGATATTCTAAAACAATAAAAGAGGAAATTTTGTAAAATTGTACGAAGGCTGGTATCAGTATGAGCCTGGAATGTTATCTAAGCCGATCCCCACTGTTTTAACAGTATCAGATGTTCATTTGCAGAAAAGTGGAAAAACTTATAACAAAATGATTGTCGAGAAAATAGACGTTGTTGCTATATACATTTACCAGGTGATCATCTTATCACTTTGTCTTGTATTCACCAATTGTGAGGAGATCAAGTGAACAATATCGTCAGGGCGGGGTTTGCAATTTGAGGAAAGCAATTTAGTAGAACGTCTACTTGAAATCAAAGATCAGACAATTGCGTGCATTGGCCTTCTCAATCTTTCTGTGTATTTGTGAATCTTGGTCATTGACAGAAGAATTACTGCGAAGAAGCCAAGCATCTGATATGAGAATGCTACAGAACCATTCTCGACATCTACGTAGTGTAGCGTTGCAGCTCAAACCAAATCATTACCCACGAAATAAAACCATGAGAATTTGTAGCAGAAAGCAGATTTTATTTTCGGGTTGTAACCTGCTGCTAAAGACGAGCGAAGTGTGGGTGAGGGAGGAAGAAGAACAATCTAACAGGCATCTTCCCTTTCACATCGTTCTGCGTGGGCCCTCGCTGTCGCTCTAGTGTTCTGTGGGCAGTAACCACTGTCTTATAGAGGACATTGTTCTTTGTCAAGTCATCTTTGTCTACAAAAGTAAATTATTTTCATTCAATGACTCTTTGTCTGCTTGCTATGTACTTGTAAAGACTACTTCACTTATTGATAACCATCGGGAAAATAAATGCCTGATTTCATTTTTTGTGACAGGTCAGCTGTTTTCTATTTAATCAGATATCGGTTAACACTGATATTGCTACAGCAGACCACCTCACAAGTACGCTTTACAAGACACCATCAGGCAAGAAACAAGTTCATTGGAAAACCTCATAACCACCATCAAGAAAAGAAAGATGAAATAGTACAAAAACGTCATAAGAGCCAAAAATATTTCCACTGCCAACCTAGAAGGTTCAATTTAGGCATTAATTGATTTGATTTGATTTTTGACAGCTATTCAACTCTTAGTGGGTTTGCAGAGGACCGTTGTGTATTTGCGTGTTGTTGAATTAGGAACACGTGCTGTTTATTCCTTCTAGAAGTTTCAACCACAAGAACAATGGCGGACTCAAGTTGAGTCCAACTGAAGATGTAAAGAAAACAAACAAGACCGAAATATATATGTCAACAAATACATGTATTAAACAACAAATTTACAAGTGTCAAAGACATTAACATTTTTTTCGTAAAGAGTTTGTATTTTGGGTGCATGTTCGTGCATACGGGTATGCGTGTTTCATGGCGTTTTCCCATAAGTGGGCGAAAACGCTGATTCCCGTGAGAGATCAAATTTTTAAATGTGTCCGCTGAAATACAAAGTAGAAAAGAGAACGAGGCAAGAAGTTACCCAGTATTTATAGTGTATGGAGAGCGTCCCCTAGTGAACTATTAGGGAATTAAGGAGGAGCTAACTCCGACAGGTTATTTAAAAACGAAAAATATTTTGAATTGTAAGAATTTTTCTCACTTTGGCGAATGAATATTGCATTTTTTTTTTAGAATAAATATTATTTTTCCAAATACACTTCCTACTATTTAACCCACAACTGGGACGTGATGGATTCATACATCTCCGAATAGTATTTGCACGTAAGTGCAAGTAACGAACCTGGGTGGTACACTTTAGACAATAGATGTAGCAGAGAGAGAGAGAGAGAAAAAAAAACAGACTGACAACGTCACTGAGTGAACTGGCATGTCATTCCCAGAGAATCAGATATCGACACACTTTCCTTCTGCTTTGATTGCATGATGAGGGCAGAACAATTAAATATATTAATTAAAATAACAAAAATAATAGATTTCAATTAGCTACCTTTTCACGCACGCGCTAATGTATCGTACTTTCCGTCTTTGTTTACAAATGAAGGGCCGGCCACCGCCGCCATCGGTCACTTTGAGAACTAATACGACTCCTTCCGCTAAGCCCACAAAGTTTGAAATACATCGCTGATGATTTGGAAGTTTTTTTTTATTTTGACTGAAGATTTTGTCCGTTGCAACCGAAGTCCGTTGATAGGAGGTCCGTAGATGAGAGGTTTGTCTGTATTAATTGATCTACTCCTATCGAGAAAAAAAAATAGTAAATAAAATTTGACAGATAAGGCGGAAACGTTGGAAGTATAGAATTGAAGTAGAAGGAACCGGAAACACAATCCTAAACAGGAAACAATGGATAAACTTCTATATTTCGTATCGGTCTATATTACTGAGATGAGGTATTATGTACACTATTTACATTATTCGAACTATTGTCCTCACCTTTGTCGCCATGTTTATCAAAACGTTTCGGCTGTTGTACGCTTCAGTCTTCTTCAGATTGTTGGAATGTCGAACTGAACCCTTTATTTCGCTCACTGGGGTAGACTATTCTAGTTCCACGTGCCATGTCTTATGGATGTCAGTTATCTCCTGTTAATTCCCTTCTCCAAGTTCTCCACCGCCTTAACCAGGTATTGAACTCACACTCTTTGAGACCTGTCACTGGATCTAACTAAAGCCTTTATCCACTGTGCCATGTGTCCTCAAGTGTGAATTCAATACCTGGTTAAGGCGGTGGAGAACTTTGAGAGGGGAATTAACAGGAGATAACTGACAACCATTAGACATGGCACGTGGAACTAGAACAGACTATCCCGGTGAGCGAAATAAAGGGTTCAGTTCGACATTCTAACCACCTGAAGAAGGATGGACCGTACAACGGCCGAAACGTTGTGATAAACATGGCGACAAAGGTGAGGACAATAAGCTGAATAATGTAAATAGTGTAAACCTCTATTTTTGTTCAAAAGACCAGGAGGATGATCCTGAACCAGGACGATAAGTGAACCAATTTACACCTATTGAGGAAAAATAAATAAAATTTCAGAAGTTCGACGGAGACGCCAGAATTATAGAACTGAAGTATTCTTTGCTAAAATTGGGTTGGCCAAACAGTATCGTTCTGTATTTGTTATTTGTGGTGGTGTGAAGAATAGATATGAAAGAAGTTTAGAAAATAGTAGCCCCGGTGCCAAGGCAATAAACATTAACACTGTTTATCTTTGCTAAAAGCGGAGCTATGTTGACCTGGGAAGCATGACCATGTTTGGGTGTGGTTGGTTTAATGTAGTCGAATATAAATGCCTCACCTGATGGGAGGTGATTCGTTGAACAGATCAGTAACGATCTGGAATTTAGCAGCAGCGGTCAGTATTGGAAATCAAACAAAGGAATTCCGAATTCATTAGCTGGCTTGCTCATACCTTCTTCAATTAAATTATCTATTTGGGTGTGTACATATCTATCTCAGTATTGATATTTATTAAGCTTACTTTAGTATGGTACAAGGCTATTTGCGTGAAGCACTCACTAAGGATTTTAACCCTCTATAATATAAATGGAATGGGAGACAAACTTACTAAACATTAGAATGAGACACCCGTCACTCACTTCGCATCTATCTATCTATCTATCTATCTATCTATCTATCTATCTATCTATCTATCTATCTATCTATCTATCTATCTATCTATCTATCTATCTATCTATCTATCTATCTATCTATCTATCTATCTATCTATCTTAATCTGTTCATTATCTATCTATCTATCTATCTATCTATCTATCTATCTATCTATGTTCATACATATCCAGCTAGGTCGCTGGATAGTTAGTCAAAATCACTTGATGAGTTGAGATATCGTTTTTTATCGTACCTGTGGATAGTTAAACTAGAATAGTTACTAAAGCTACCCCTAGTTTGTTTATACTATCTCATTTTCTGTATATTAGCACTTACTAAGCATTGCTAAGAATGACATAAGGTTACAAGGCTTGGGACATTCCATGGAGATTCAATTTGATATTAATGTTCTGTTGAAATGACCACAGCTAGTCTCCTTTCCCTCACTCACTCAGTCACTCATTTTCTATCTATCTATCTATCTATCTATCTATCTATCTATCTATCTATCTATCTATCTATCTATCTATCTATCTATCTAAGTAAATGGACTAGTCCACTATCTTAACAATAGGTTATAAAGATTAATATTTAAATTGTATAATAGTCAGTTTTCAATTCGTGCATGACGATTGTTACGTGCATGAAACTCAGAGTTGTATCAAACCGTGAAGAATAAATATATATTTATTATTAATATAACTTTCAGCTATATCCCCCCCCCCACATCGGGTAATTTTTTATCACCACCAGCACTCATTTTGTGCAATTTTATATTTACATCTATCTATCTATCTATCTATCTATCTATCTATCTATCTATCTATCTATCTATCTATCTGGTATATTCATTTCTCTTGCTCCCTTTGATCTATCTATCTGGTTTATCTCACTCACTCTCTTTTCATCTATCTATCTATCTATCTATCTATCTATCTATCTATCTATCTATCTATCTATCTATCTGTACATAGAGATATCTCTCTCTTTCTCTCTCTTTCTCTCTCTCTCTCTCTATATATATATAGAGAGAGAGAGAGAGAGAGGCAGAGATAGATAGATAGATACATAGATAGATAGATAGAGAGAGAGAGAGAGAGATAATTTTTGTAGTTGGGATATTAGGAGATAGTGGACTTGAGTCCTGCTGAAAGTCGAATTTCAAATGGTACATGTGTCGGTATAATTCAAAGGCTTATTCAATCACCAGATAACAACTTGGCCCGATAACCTGAAGGAGTTACGAAAGCATCCTTTTCTTAAATAGTGAAAGCTTTTTAGTGTGTTTTGAAATCAAAACATTAACAGAGAGTCCGATAATGAGATCCTCACTCAATATTGAAGAAATTCTCCTATGGATTAAATGTGAATGAATGTAAGCACTATTTGATTTCGAACTGCCCAAAAGGATATTGTCCGACCCCCTCTCTCTCTCTTTCTCTTTCGCTCTACTTATTAAGGGCCCCCTTGCCAGAGATTTGTATCTTATCAACATTTGATTTTTTTCTACCTACATTTATATACATTACAAATTAAACTAAACACAACTGATTATTAAACGATGAAAAGTTTTCGTGGATTTTGACGTCATTCCGAGGTCTTTTTTTGTTCGTCCAAATCGCTGAATTTGTTTGGATCATGCTAAGTCTCGAAAAAAAGCAAAAAACAAAACAAAAAAAAAAACGAAAAAAACAAAGACACTGTATAATTTCACTATTTTTCATCCATAATAATGTATCTATTAAAATTCAACATTTTAACATGAAAAATCTCAAGTTGATGTTAAAAATTGCCACAAAACATTGTTGACTTATTTAAGATGGAATGATCTATTATGACATGTCTCTAATTTTTATTTAGCTACAGTGTATTTATTTTCAATATTTCTAGTTGAATTGTTCACCTATATTGCAGATATGTATAATTAGGTTACAATAAAATTTTTATTTTAAAGAATTCTACCTTATGATTGAGATGTAGTAGAGTGGGGGTCCCCCCATATCATAGACTGTGAGGTAGGGGTACCATAGATTCGGTGCGGGGGATGAGACCTTTGCACCAACCTTGATTATTAGTGAACATAGCTATAAATTTAGAAATTGTTTAGTAAAAATATTCTATCTGTAGATGCTTCTTATAATGAAGCAAATATTTATTATGTTTCTATTGGCAATCAACAATTTTTCTTCAGATGGTGGAGAGTATATGTTTGTAAGATGCACAAGTATAGCAAAATATAAAATACATTCTCTGACCCATTTTTCCCCACTTTTTTGTAAGTGTTGAATTATTTAAGATGGAATGACATGTCACTAATTTGTATTTAGATACATTGTATTTGTTTTCAATTTTTCTACTTGAATTGTTCACCTTTATTGCATATGATTCATTATTGTACATAATCAGGCTACAGTAAAATTTGCTTTTTATATGTATACTATCATATGAAAATTGAGATGTCATAGAGTTGGTGAGGTCTCCGTATCATAGATTCGAGAGAGCGTATCATATGTGGGGGTGGGGACGAAACCCTTACGTGTGAGCAAGAAAAAAGTTTTAAGGAAAATGGAAACAAAAAGGTCACTTAATCTTAGAATAAGAAAGCGAAACCTGAAATTTCTTTGATTCCTGATGAGGAAAAGAAGGCAAAAAAAAAAAAAAAAAGAAGAAGAAGAAGAATGCCATTAAGAACAGGATGTAAAATCTTATGCCTTATAATCGGACACTCTAACCACTAAGATTTATCCGCAAAGTGAATCTCTCGGCTACCTCTGATAAACATCTCGCTACTGTTATCAATGTCATAAAAATGTATTCTTTGTCTTCGTACAGATATAAATGTCAGATTTGTTTTATCAGAGGTTATTCAAAAGACTTTTGTTTCTCAGGGCTTCAAGATGGCGACGTTTCAGCATTTAGTCGAAGAATGACAATATCTGTATTCACACCTCTCGCTAAAGTTACCAGTTTTATAAGTCAGCTGAGAACGACACGCCTCCCTGAAAAAGATCGCGTAAAAAATGATAAGATGTACACATTTTTCTTTGTTTTTAGTTTTCGCACATCTTCCACGCCTACATTATCTATATCTAATAATAAATAGGAATTCGCCCTTCTAACACAGTAACAAATCATTCAGACGTTCCTTTGAGCTCATAAACACCGGCGTGCATATACAGAAACGCAAACATGGCGTTTTTCCGATGGTACACCGAACAAGAGTTATCAGTCAACAATAACTATTGCGATTCGGTTGGTTGGATGTTTTTTGTTTGGCGGCATATCGACATCTCTATGAGTTATTTAATGCCGAAATCTAAATATTTTGTACGCAATTTATTTTTTGAGATAATAATGGTGATACAAGTCTTACTAATTAACCCATAGGTAAGGGAGATGAGGTAGATTCATACATTTCCCAAGGCTAATGGCGCGAAAGCGAATATAACAAACCCAACTGGAATTGGAACTCGGTTGTCCGATCAACAATTCCGTACCATTATCCATTATATCACATGCACATCCAAATGTAGAGCACCTGTTATTCCCAAGCTGTCACCCATCTAAGTACTGACCAGGCTCGACGTTGCTTAACTTTTTTAACGTTGTTTTAACTTCTCACAAGTACACTTTCATATAATATATATATATATATATATATATATATATATATATATATATATATATATATATATATATATATATATATATATATATATATATATATATAAGACATTGAAGTCAACACTCAGAGGCGATAGGCTAGGCTGGTTTCAGGTTGGAAGCAATTGTTAGGTGGCCTGACAATTGCGTCCAGCACACCTTAAAACTAAAGTGAGCGATCATTGCTCTCCACAACTTTATGTCTCTTGTAGCTCAAAGCAAGCATTTTTATAATTGTTCCTTGACCTTGATCTACTATTCATAATTTAGACAAACTCATTAGATAGGTCATTTTCCTGTTGCTTATAACATTAATCAACATGTGACTCTTCATAATTCCTCCTTTAACCTGCTCTGCTGTCCATTCACAAAAATCCTTTAGATAGATTAATTCCTTTCCAATCAATAACAAAAGTTATATATATATATAAAGAGAGAGAGAGAGAGAGAGAGAGAGAGAGAGAGAGAGAGAGACATATAATGGTAATGGTTTCCATTATAAGGAAACATTTGACCAAGCAACCAGTGCTACTTTCGATTAAAATTTATCAAATCTTACTATTAAAACAATTTTTTTCAGGAAAATTTTTCAGGAAATTTCTCAAGTCTACTAACTTTTAGGGCTCTTTTCAGTATTGATAGAGTTTCCTTACTAACCTTTTGTTTGAAGTAGCGTGGAATGTCGCCATCTTGATTATGTCATTATCTTCTGTTTAAGTTATATGTGCTATCCACACTTTAATTGCTGCTGTCAACAGTCCTGTAGTGATGTGTTGATATTTACAGAATATATCACAGGGACAAGGAGAGACATCAGGTTACTTACCCAACGTGGAGTAGGAGTAGGGAAATAATAATAATAATAATAACAATAATAATAATAATTCCATAAAGAACAGAATGTAAAATCTTATGCCTTATAATCGGACACTCTAACCATTAAGATTTATTGATTTATCTGCAAAGTGAAAATTTCATAGTACTTATTTCGTACAATTCTTTGTGATTCTGAGGCACCAGTCCATAAGTAGTGTTCTTCACTTGCATGAAACAATTTTTAACAATTGATCTGAGAAAGCGGTTGATTACAGGTACTTAGATATTTCAGAACGAGTTTGGTGTTATACATGGCATCTATATGACGAGGCTATTTAAGAACATAACTCTAGTATAAGGTCAATATATTGGTTTTGTGCCAATTTGCGATGTTAATGCGAAACAGCCTATTTTATGTCATATTTATTTATCTCCTATACTGAAATTATTATAACTGATCCATGCGTCGAGGTATTTGAGGAGTTTGCCATTTTGATTTTTATCATGGATTCGGTGTATGTACCATCATTCTATTTAATCCAATTCCAGATCATAGTTTCTGTTTTGGGAAAGATTTATCTTGAGTCATATTTCTGGGAACATTTGGTAGATAATGTTGATTTTTTGTTCAAGATCATTGTTATCCCAATTATGACTGCCTATATCACCAGCATAGCCCACCCCCTCATTATCAGTACATTGGCCTCGGAAGGGAAAGCAGGAACGATGTTTTCTATTAGTATCGTTTGAGATGTGGTATGAAATGCTTAAATAAACAACTTATATATATATATATATATATATATATATATATATATATATATATATATATTAATTTTCATGGTCTCGAACAGACACAAACTTTGGGCTTTATATATCAGATAAGAGGAGCTATAATTTTAGATTATACCTAGACTTTTTCTGTGTTTTTGTTAACTATCCTTGCATCTGCCTGCCGATAATCAAAAGAACACTCCATAAGATATCTTCATTTTGATTGGCTGGCATCTTTAGCCTTCTCCTGCCATTAACAAACCTATTGGATATACTAGAATACTAGTTGCTTTATCGAGATTTACTAAATTTGGTAACTAGCGAAGAAACCGTAATCAAATTACGGACAACGCCCTTTTCTCTCGACCCAGTTTCTTAACCTTTACCAAGCCCCCGCCAGGCTGACCCGACAGATTAGAGACGTAGTTTGAAATAGTTTGTAGTTTTTTATTGTCTTCGCAATAAGTTATAACTTATTTTCTGATTCTACATTCTGTCGGCAGAATTTATTACCGTTTTCGTCGTCTTTCTAATTGGCTCACATTTCTGACAAGACTTTTCAGTTGTCCGTCATTCAACCTATCCCTATCATATATCACATGAAATGACAAAGAAATGGCATCGATTAGAACAGCAGAGAATTTGCTGAGATTCTTTATTTTCATACCAAGCCTATTTTATACCATGAGCCACTCAAGTTACATTTTTACGACTTATTAACCTTTTGTGGGTTATTTAAAGCCGAAACATATTTTTTATTGTAAGAATAATTTTGTTTGTTGTTTTACGAGTGAATATTTAATTAACAATCTGTTTTGTACCTCTTCTTTTTTTTTTTTTTTTTTACTAAATTTCACTCAATACAAGGCTCGAGAGGTACTCAAGATAGACTTAAACGGTTACATTTTTTACGACATCATCCATTTTTGGGTTATTTAAACCTCAAACTTATTTTTGGGTTGAAAGAATTTTTTGCTAGTTAATATTGCATTAACAATTTTTGTCAAGAACAATAATTTGTATAGATACACGTCATAGATGGGGGGGGGAATGCATTCATACCTTTCAGAGAGTTACAGAATTAAATGGTAGTAATGATTGAGGGGCGTGGTATGATTGGAAGAGAAAATGGTAGGAAGTGAAGATTATGGGGAATAAATTGATGTTTGACTTGAAACGGTCAAGATTAAAGTGTTCATGAGTCATTTTAGTTTTCTCGGGAAAAGCAGTCTTCCTTCTTGCATTTAAAATACGGAAGAAATAAGGGTGATTCGGCTCTGTGAAAGCAGTATGATGCGTTTTATCTGTAAACCTTTGAAATTGTGGAACTGAAGAATGGACTACATGTGTATATTTGCCAATGAAATAGCGATAAAGTAGCACCAGCCTTACGGCGTTGTGCCTTTGCGAAAGAGACTGCAGAGTGGAGAATGCCTTTCCCACAAGACCGCGTAAATAATTTTGAATTCTATCAAGGCTGGAAAGTGAGCATTAACCAGTTCCAGCCTAGCTATGGCAGTAACACTCCATCTTAGATCTAATCTGATTCTTGTAAATGTAAAAACCATTTTTACAGATCTTGTCGCAATGAATTGTATAAATGAGTTATGGCGTAAAGGGAAGATCCAACAGTCATTTAAAGTATGGAACCTCAATGGGAATAAAACCGTTTATCGTGGCTGAAGAAAATTTGGAGTCTGAATAATGGTAATGAAACAATTCTTCTTCTATGTGCTGCGTCCCTTCAGGACATTGGCGAGCATGGCTCTCCACAATTTCCTGTGTAGCGTTGCAGATCACACCAGGTTCGTTCTCAGTGTGCAACTTCTTCCAAGTCAAACGCTTATGGCTTAAAAATAACTCTTTAGCCAAATCATCAACCACGAAACAAAACCATGAGATAAGATTTTAGCAATAGGCAAATTTTATTCGATTTTAACTTCCGGCTGTAGACGAGCGTGATACAAATGAGCGTAGTCGAGTGGACGAACTGTCTAACAGGTGTCTTCCGTTTGTGTTGTGCGCTAGTGGTCACTCGTCCCTTTCTGCCCGCTTTGTGTCTTCCTGTTTTCGGATACTAGTAACCACTGTCTTATAGAGGACACAGTTCTTGGTCCTGTCAACTTTATCTAAGAAGTAATTTATCTAAAACTCAGAGTGTAGCTTCACTCGGTGGCCGTCTTTGTCAGGATCGTTTGACTAGGTTTTTGGTAGGACCATTCCATTAAGCTGACCTTATTTACCAAGACAGATAAATGTCAAAGCGATTTCTGTGATACGTTGCAGGTGTGTCGTTAGCAAGATAACCCATAAGTATAGTGTCATGGGTCCTTACCTATAACTACAGAATGAACTCTTCCTGACACTATGTATACTACGACTCTCAAGAGAGAGGGTCGAATCGAGTCGAGCCGATAGTAGTTCACACTAAACCAGACTGACAGTCATACTAACACCTTCCATAGCTTGTATTATTATTTCGTGTAATATACTTTCGTTATTTCTACTCTTGTGTTCGTGTTGTTCTTCCTTGGTCCTAACCTAGACCATAACATATAGCATACATTAAAACTATATTTCTGTCAAATATATATATATATATATATATATATATATATATATATATATATATATATATATCACTGTAAACATTATTTTAGTGGATACTCATGTTGCAGTAGACGCTCCGTTTATTTATTAAACAATATATTTCTTTATTTTGAGTTTTAAGTTGTAGTTTTGTTGAAGTTATACTTTAGAATACAGTTTGATTTCTTTAAGAAATTATAGGATATTATATGGATTAATATCATGAAAGAGTTCTTTCATGTTAATTTGTTGTGTTAGTAATTTTACTATAGTTAGGGTTGGTATTTTTTATATAAAAATGTATTTTTATACTTCAAAGCATTTTGTTTTTGTTTCTGGGGGTTCACTATTTGCCCATAGCCAGGACCCTAACAGGTGCTACGACCCTGTGTCAGGGTGGTACTGGAAATCACAGCAATTAAGAGGTGGTTCCATACTCCTCAAAACTTCCAATCTCCCAATCAAAGGACTTACTTGCCATGGAAATAGCAAGAGAGTATCATTGTATCTGTAGGAAAGGGGTTGCAGGATGAACAATTTCTTCCTTGACAAGAGTGCCCTAACGTGGATGTGGTTTCCAAAAAGAAGCAGTTCTTGGAGAAATTCCGTCTCAGCAGAACTTTCTTTTCACATTTGAAACATTGAGGAAATGAGGATGAATCGACTCTGTGAAAGTAGCATGGGGTGTTCTAGCTGTAAATGTCTGAACTGGTGGAATGGAGTGCTCATCTGAACACTTGCCATAGACTTGATGTGTTTGTTTAACAGCATATCAATGGTCATTTAATGGCAAAATTTAATTTTCTTGGGAGCTTTGGATTAATAAAAATATGTTATATGTTATTCTGCTTTCACAGTTGAACATATGGTAGATGATTCTCAGCTTTTGTGCCTAGACATGTTTGTGTGAACATAATTCCTAGAGGCTGTGATATGTATGTTTTATGTGGTAGTTTTGTTGAAGTTACGTTTTGGAATACAATTTGATTTCTTTAAGAAATTATAGAATATTATATGGGTTAATGTTTTGAAAGAGATCTTTCATTTTGGTTGTTTGGTTGGTTAATTTTATGTTGGCATATCAACCTCTATAGGCCATTTTATGGCGAAATTTAAATATTTTGAACATAGTTTTATGGCTTCAACTACAGATAAGATGTATTGTTGGTCATTTTTCTATAAAATGTATTTTGGTTACTTCTGATTTAAAAGAAAGTATTGTTGTTAATTTCACTATAATTATGTATCGGTGGTATTGCTGGTATTTCTACTATAAAAATATATTTTTATACTTTCATAGTGTTTGGTAGTTGACTATTAGCCTATAGCTGGGAACCTGACAGGTGCTACCACCCCGGGGTCAGGGTGGACCTGAGATCAACAGTGATGTAATGAATATGCATACACCTGGGTTCCCCCTGACAGTAATATAATTGGCTGGTGTCAGCCATAAATACAGACTGATGTGGAGGTACAGGCATACACCTATTGACTACGCCTATTGCCTACCACTACGACGAGGACCAGTCCATTACGATTACCTGCTAGATTGTCCTACTCAGTTACAGTAGTCCAAAACCACTTTGCTACTTCGAACAAATATATCTCTTTTCGGGAAATATCAAACAGTAATTAAAAGGTAGTTTCACGCTCCTAAAAACCACCAATTACTTGATAAGTTGCTTTGTTACTGAATGTATTTTATTGTCATGCCTAGGACTAGTTCTGAATTTAACTAACTTAAGAGGGAAAAAAAAGAAGTAGCATTTTATTAAGTTACCACAATTCCCCATGTATAATAGACATTTTTTTCTAAAAAAAAAAAAATAAGCAAAATCAGGGGTGCATATTATGCATAGCCACAAAAAATCTTTAAAAAATTGCCGTAAAATAAAATAAGAATTATCATAAAACTAAATAGAATAATATTATTCTATGTTTAAAACCATTTTTTAAATAAGAGTAGGAAACGCTGGTCGTAATGAAATTGGAGAGAAACAATTTATACCGTTTGATTCCCAAACAAGAGGTGCATATTATGCATAAATAGAAGCATTTTCCCACACTTTCAGCACAATTTTAGGGGTGCGTATTATAAATGAAGGCGTATTATACATGGGGAATTACGGTAAATGCTTTTTTATTTCGTCCTACCTCAACCACGGGAATGTAAATTCAATGGTTCAGAACCTTTCAGACAGAGTACTACTTGAAATAAATAAATACATTAAGGGCCCCGAGATACAAAAAAAGAAAAGGCGTGGGGCTACTGTTTTAAATCAAGCTTCTTAATTGACACTTCGTATTTTAGTTGTTAGATATGCATTACTGATTGGCGCAAACGCCATTTCGTAATTAAAAGCAGGACGCACACATTACATGAATTTCTCTCAGCAAATTAAGTTCGCAAACAGCCAAGGCCATGCATAGCTGTAAGGGCTTCTAATAAGATTAAACCCATCCACAAAACAGTTATTATATACGATATACGATGAATACATTTAGCCTATTATCCCACTGATATAGGGATATTTTAACCTTTTTACCAGAAAGTATACATGATACATTCGCTCACAAATATATAGAATAAATCGGTAATATCAGATAAGTCTTAATTCAATGGAGAAATTCAGATTGTGGCTAAATATAGGGTTTAAAAAATACTGACATCGCTGCAATTTTTGTTAAATAAGTTTTATATTTGATTAACAATTTATGTAACCCGTAATATTCCGGATAAGATTTATTAATCTAAACACGTAAAAAAATTAATTCACTAAAAAACACATATATATATATATATATATATATATATGTGTGTGTGTGTGTGTGTGTGTGTGTGTGTGTGTGTGTGTGTGTGTGTATTTAGGCAGCAATCCTTCCTTTATGCATGTTCATTACGACAGACAAGGTACTACGGTTAAGCTTTTTATTTAATTTTTCTTGTGTTCGAACGAGAATTTATTCTATATATTTGTGAGCGAATGCAGCATCATGTATACTTTGTGTCCAGAAAAGAAAGCTCTTGTTCGAACACAAGAAAAAGTTAAATAAAAAGCTTAACCGTAGTACCTTGTCCGTCGGTTTTATGAAACGTGCATATATATATATATATATATATATATATATATATATATATATATATATATATATATATATATATATACACGACGGAGAGTCCACCATATATCTATATATATATATATATATATATATATGTCATTCGCAGACAGTACTGTTTCGCTGTATCACAGCTCCTCAGTGCGACTAGACAACCGAATGCCTCAAGCCCGGATCGAAATCCAACCAAGTGGCACCTCGAGGCAGTGTAATGGTTAGCAAGCTTGTCTTGCTAGAACAATTACGACTGAGTAGTGAGTTTGATCCTCACTAGGTGCCCCATACTTTCGGCCTTGTGCCACATCTAAGCTACGCTTGGAAAATCTCTCTCTCTCTCTTTCTCTCTCTTTCTCTCTCTCTCTATATATATATATATAGTGGACTCTCCCGTTGTATTCGACGTATGAGGGTCAAGCAGCTCAGTTCCTAGGAACCGACAGCCCAGGCACCAGCACATATGATTTGATTATAGTGGGGAAGGCTTTGTGCAGAACTAACCACACTCTTTGAAGGGCCGAATACAGAGACCTGGTGCACTCCGTGCCACAAGGTCCCCAAACGACCCACCGTAGGTTTTGAATTCAGTGTTGTCCTACTCCTATCCCAGCTGCCATCCAAGGCTATAGAACCCAGTCTGTCCGGCTATTTACCCATAGCTGAAGAAGAAGAAGAAGAAGAAGAAGAAGATTAATACCTTTACCAAGGTATTTTCACACATAAGCGAATGTAATGGATTTTACTGGATTTCGGCTCTTCGATTTCTCAATCCACTCATCCACCGTGCCTCCATGGGATCTTGATATGGCCGTAAAACGCAATTGAAATTAAAATGGCAGTTATATTCGCCAATATTTAATAATACATTTCTCAAAATAGAGTTACATTATACAGAGTACAAACAATAAACAGCATCCTGTAAGGATGTATTTTTGGGTTATCTTTTTTGGAATGTTAAACGATTCTTCATGTAGATGCCGAGATGAAAACGGTCAGTGCTGCTTTCTTCAAAGCGGAACATTGAATCAGTCTGATGTCTACTCGCCCTTGAGGGCTTAATTTATTTTCGTCTTTTTTTTGTACAAATCTGTTCAGTTGTGTTGTTTTGATTTGCTGATTTGGTAACCGTTAAGTTCACTGAAGGCGTGCAACTTGGAACATAGTTATTCATAGGATAATAATGAACAGATACCATCAAAAGAAATCTTCCACCGCCATTTCAATTTTCCCTTTATTTTCGCTTCTTGTCCTTAATCTCTTTTTCATGTTTTCCCTTTTTCTACTGTTTTATTCCTTGTACCGTTCCTATGTTCGTCTGACCCCGTTCCTATGTTCGTCTGACCCCTTTCTTTCTTATTTTCGCCTTCTCTAGTCCGTTCTTTTCTTCTTTTTTTCTTTATCTCCTTCTCTCTATCTTTCTCATGTTCGTTTTCTCTCGTTCGTTCTCCTTTTCTGCTTATCTCGTCCTTCCTCGTTTTCATCTTGCCTCTTTTTTTTTCTTCTCCCCCCCCTTCCTCTGTTCGTTACCTTTTCCCCGTCTTTCGTTCTTTCTCCATCTTTCGGTTTCTACTCTTTTTCTCTTTGTCTCATTCTTGTCTTTCTAGACTTATTTCGTTTTTTTCGCTTCTTCTTGTCTCTCCTTTTCTCTCCGTGTCTCGTTCTTTTTTCTTTTCGCTATCTTTCGTTGGTTTGTCTTTCGTATATACATTCTTTTTATTTTTATCATTCTCTCACATTGTATTGTCTCGTTCTTTTTGCATTTTCTCCTTCCGCTTTTTCGCCTTTTTTAGTTCTTCCTCTTCTTTGTTGCCTTGTCTCGTTCTTTCTCTCCCTCTTGTCTCATTCTTTCAGTTTTACACCCACTTTTCGAACTTATTCAATCCTTTTGTTCTCAGTCTTTTCCATCTGATATTCCTTCTTTCTTTCTTTCTTTCTTTCTTTCTTTCTTTCTTTCTTTCTTTTATAAACCAAGCATATCTGTTCTAGTCGGTGGATTATGTAGTTGCATTCTTTCTCCAGGTGCAAATAGTTGGTTTCGATACCAAGTAAAACAATTTCGAATAGTAATTTTCAAGTCAGACTTGTCAAGAATATTGGGACAATGCAATTGCCCCAATATTCTACAATTATTATTAATCTGTCTTTGTATTAGACTCAGTATATATAATAAAGTAAGAAGGATTCCATCACCTTCGCTTCACTTAACGCTTTGATTGATTCATTTATTTTTACGGTTTATCAACACATTTGCAGATTATTTACAGCCAGAAAAAAATTAGAATGTAAGAATTTTTGGCATAATAATGTTTTAGTGATCAAAATCTTACTAAATAACCCATAGCTATGGCAGAGAAGAGGTGGTTTCATGCCTTTCCCAAGTGTATTTACGCATAAGTGAATATAACAAACCTGACTGGAATTGGAACTTGGCGCTCCGATTAAAAATTCCGAAATATTATCCATTATACTACCCGTATATCCGAGCTTACAGCACCTGGTTTTCCCAAATTGTCACCCATCTAGGTGCTGACCAGGCTCGACGTTGCTTAGCATCAGTTGTCGTACGGAAACCAGTGTTTCAACGTGATGTGGCCGTAAGCCCCAACAATGTTTTACGTTTACATTTAGGAAAATGCATGTTGAGGCTGATTGTAATTATACACAACAAAACATAGCTTTAACTTAATTAGGTATTCCTAAACAGTCACCTATTTAGATACTGATCAAGCTTGACGTTACTTAATTTTGAGATGTCAACGAACACTCGTTGCCACTTTTGTGATGTTAACGAATACTTGTTACTTTCGTAAGGCTCGTTGTAGTAGAGACTTTGTAATCGCAGATACAACTATAGTAACGTCTTTGAACAACATTGGCGTCAGACGCTTTCGAATAACACTCTCACTAATAGTACTTCCTCGATAATACTCGCTTGAAAAGCAATCACCGTATAGTGATCTGAATAGAGAAACAATATAGTGAATAGAGTAGAGAATAGCCTATAGTAATAGAGGATAGAATAGAAATGGTGATCATTTAAATGTCACGCGACTTCATACATATGCATTTCCCCTATGGTCACGGGATACACTTAATTCAGAATGGGATTGCTTGTGTTTGCTCACTGGCGATCTAGGTTCAAACTCAAGTGACGGCAGCGATATTTTATTCCTATATAACACTTAACATCGGTGATCGTACGGAGACTAGTGTTTCAAAGTGATTTAACTGTAAGCCCTTATTCATATCACACAGGTCATACATCATAACCATTTTAATAGTTATCATTCATCTTGAATTGATCTTGAGCCTTGCATTAGATGAAATTTAAAATCAAGAAATATTGCAGATGAATAAAATAATTGCAGATAAATATGAATAACATCTTTTTCTGGTTTTATTATATGTCAATCGTTATTCGTATTGCCTATATCTGATTGCATGGTTTCTTGGGAAAGATTGCTTACTTTAGCACCAATATCATTGCAGAATTCCGGAATCAGGTATAACGATTTGGGACTAGAGGTAATTTAGCATTAAATTGGACTCATATTTCTTTATTTGCGTCGTGAAATTGAAACATAGGTATACAAACATGATCTCTTTTTTTAATCGTTTCAGCACTGGTAAAGCGATAATGCCACTAGTACGCAAGGGGGTTACAGGGAAGGAAATTGAAAGAGAAGACTGAGAATAAGTAGGATCGGGGAAGGGGATAAAAGATGAACAAGGTAAAAGAAGACATGGATCCATTTGTTTATGTAACTTTCACTTACGTCCGTGAACAAATAAAGAAAACATGAGTGTCAAAAGGGGAGATTTGCTTCCCCCTTAAATATGCTGTCATGTGACACAATAGGAGTCACGTGATACGTTAAGATAAAACCACTTCCTCTCGGACTTCATTTACGGACTAATCTCGACCTTGTGTCAAGTTCCGCTTGAGTATGCATGCGAATAAAAAGCCTTCATCTCGGGCTTCCACAAAGCAGTGAATACTTTCCCCTGATTAACCGTAGCCCTCACCCATCGGAGAGGTACTGCCTAGAAGAAACGTCTTCCTTGAAATTATACTAAAGGGATAAGATAACTCCGTGTACTCATATTAGAAAGCATGGGTTAGAGTAATTGATAGTAAAAGAGAACGAGAAGACTGAAAAAGTCCTGTCGGACTTCATTTACGGACTACCAGTAAATAAGTCATTTATCATAATGTGCTCCTGGGAGCCGTCCCCGACGCGACAATACTTCCTCTCCGGGAGATGGGTAGAATAATTACCTGGCTACTGAGATATCCCTAAAAAAGGGAAAAATCAAGGGTCTTGAGCTTTTTTTTCTCTAGTTCTTGTACATGTGGTCTTCCATCCCACTTTAATCTCGGCCTTCTGTCAATTTCCGCTTGAGTACGCATGCGAATAAATATCTTTCATTTCGGGCTTCCACAAGGCAGTGAATACTTTCCCTGAGACACGTGTGGTTAACCCTAGCCCTCATCCTTCGGAGAGGCACAGCCTAAATGAAACGTTTTCCCTGAAATTATACTAAATGGATATGATAACACCGTGTACTCTTATACGTTTTTTTTAAAAAATCGTTCACCCTCAATATGATACCGTTAGAAAGCATGTAAAAGAGAACGAGAAGACCGTGAAAATGGATGACTGAGGATAAGGACTAAAAAGGAACAGGATTCAAGAAAACAGAAGATTACTCTTGACATTGCATTTAAGTTTTTGAAGATTGTAGTTATCAGGGAAGCAAGAAATCAGTGGGAGTTCCATGGATGGAAACTGCTAGAAAAGAAGCTATTAGAGAAAAAGTAGCGATTGGATCTGGCTAATTAAACAGTAAAACGGTGAGACCTAGTTACCAATCGAGCAGAACGCTTAAAGTCGTGCATTCGAGGCAACGGGGGAAAAAGCTCATCAGAGCAGTTGCCATGAAAATATTTGTAGAAAAGACAGAGTGAAGCCACATCACGTTGGTGAGAAAGTGATTGAAGTTGAGATGCCTGATCAGGATCGTTTATATTACAGACACGTCTTTGGATTTTGTGAAGAATCTTGAGATGTGTAGCAGGAGTACGATACCAGATATGGCAACAGTATTCAATGCACGGACGAAAGAAAAGAAACTGTTGGAGTAGAAGTGGCAGTGGCATTTCGTTATTTCAACAATAAAACGGTGGGACCTAGTTGCCAATCAAGTAACACGCTTAAATTCATGTATTCGGGTCACCAGGGCAAAAAGCTCATCAGAGAAGTTGCTATGAAAATATTTGTAAAAAAAACAGAGGGAAGCCACGGCACGTCGGTGAGAAAATGACTGAAGTCGAGATATCTGATCAGGATTGATTACATTACAGAACCTTCTTTGGAATTTATCAAGAATCGCGAGATATACTGCAGATGCAACTGGACCAGATATAGAAACAGTATTCAATGCACGGACGAATAGTAGATTAAGTAAATGTGCAAGACTGATACTGACGAGATAAATTTTCTGGTAACACTCAGTGATCCAACTATCCTTGCAGTAGATGCAGCTATTGATTCGAAGTAGTCACTTCACTTCATGTCAGGGGAAAACGTGAGTCCACGAAAGAGTAGAGTGTTGCTCTCCTGGAGTCTAGCAACAGCTATATTGATGGCAGTTAGAAAAGGTTCTCTATGGTGGTTAAATGCAAGCAGTTTTTTTTGGAGGCGTTAAAATTTACAAGCCATTTCTTGCCCCAGTTAACTACTGATTTGAAAACCGTTTCAAGACTATCTGCCAGGTTTACGTTGTCAGATCTGATTGATTTATGTCATGGGTCCTTACCTGTAACTACAGAATGAACTCTTCTTAACACTATGTATACTACGCCTCTCAAGGGAGAGGGACGAATCGAGTCGAGCCGATAGTAGTTCACTCCAAACCAGACTGACAGTCATACTAACACCTTCCACATCTTGTATTATTATTTCGTGTAATATACCTTCGTTATTTCTACTCTTGTGTTCGTGTTGTTCTTCCTTGGTCCTAACCTGGACCATAACAATTTACTACTGAGGCAGGAGTAATTGGTAGTGTCATCTACATAAATACCTAGTTGGGAACTGATGACATTGGGGAGATCGTTGATGAAGATCAGAAACAATGTAGGACACAGGATAGAGCCTTGGGGTCCCCCCACAGAACTGACTCTTACTCGTTTCCGAACACATCTGTCCGCTAGGGCGATTAACCATTCCTTGTTGCGGATGCCTGCTCAGGCACATTTGTTTTTTTTTTCAACACTCACAGAACCATCTTGTGGTTTATACCATAAGTATGATGAATGGGCCTGGGAGAGACACCATAATTTGGAATGATCAAGAGTTGAACAAGACCAGAACGCTCAAACCATCGGTTACGATGACTTGTTCCTTTGTGCTAACATAATCAACAACGATTTAGGAATAGTTCCGTCTGCTCAATTTCATTCACGAGACATGAGTCAACCTGTGGTATAATTTTCAGGTACTTTCCAAAGATATTCGTACATATTTATTTAAAAGTCTTCTTCTTTTATACACCGTATTCCTTTAGTATGTGGCTGATCATGGCTCTCCACAACTTCCTATTCTTTGTATCGCTAAGTAATGCCTGCCCCCTTACTGTACATCTTATGCCATGTATTTACACAAATCCGTTAGATAGGTTACTAGCTGTTTCGCTCTGCGAGTCTTATATCCTGTGAATGTCAAATTCTCCAAGCCTTCTTTCTTCATTACGTGTCCCAGAAATTTCAACTATCTGATTCTAAGCACAACTGTCCTTTTAATTCCTATTTTTCTTAAATACGTTCCGTTCATGTTATTCTCAGCATTCTTTTGTAGAACCCCATCTCTTTTGCCTCAAGTTTTAATCTTCATCTGTGATGAAATTGTGTATTATTCACTAACGTTTAGGAAGATTGACAATACATAGCAGTTCAACATTGTTGCCAAGGAGTCTTCCCGTATACACAGACACACGCGTGTGTGGGACGCTCCAAGAGTAATACCTGCAGTTTGAGTATGTTGACTCACAACGGAAGAGGCGGATGTTGGTCTTATTGCAGCTGAGATTGAACCTTTCTGCCAATAACTAATTATTTTTCTTGCTACAGAAAGCAGTTGAGCGGCAATCTTGTAAAATGGCTTCTGATTTAAAAGTATAGTGTCGAAAACAGGCATTCGAAGACAGATTTTTGTTCCGTTTTGATTATCGAATGATTGATTGATTAAATGATTGGTTTTCAACGGCTTATCAACACTTTGCAGGTTATTTAAAGCCAGAAAACATTTTTAGATTGTAAGAAATTTTTTAGACATATTAATGGTTTATTGATACAAGTCTTACAACTAAAGCCGGAGGAAAGAAGAGGGGATTTCATACCTAATCCAAATTTTATAAAGAAACAAGAAATTATATGTATATAAAGTGGGGAATCAATTTTATATTACAATCAATATATAAACTGATCCCTCACCTTGTGGTCACAGTAATTTCTATACATTTATATTCCAGAGAATGTAAATAAGACTAAAAAGACATACCTGTGCAGCTAATCAGTATTTCGTTGATTGATTGATTGGTTTTCTGCGGTTTACCAATGCTTTGCAGGCTATTTAAAGCCATAAAATTTCTTTAGAATTCTTTGGAGATAATAATAATAATAATAGTTTAATGATATAAGTCTTACTAATTAACCCATAGCTAGGAAGAGAAGAAGTGGATTCATACCTTTCCCAAATGTATTTGCACATAAGTGAATATAAAGAACTCGATCGGAATTGGAACTCTGCTCACCGATTAATAATTCCGAGCCATTATCCATTACACCACCCACACACCCACGCTTACAGCAACTGGTATTCCCAAGTGGTCAGCCATCTAGGTACTGACCAGGCTCAACAATGGTTAACTTCAGTGACTGTGCGAGAACCGGTGTAAGCCTTGATTATCGAAAATCGCTCTCGTATGAAAATATTCAATTCGCCCACAGAAGGACGCTTCTATGAAACCATAACCGAAGGAACATTTAAGCTAAGAAGGACTTCTGTGATGAAATTGTCTAGTAGGGGCAGCCCATGTATTGCAACAATAGCAGGTGTGGCGTGGATTAGACAAGACAGCCAGAGCAAGCCCACCGTTTCAAATTTTTCCTTTTCCTGGGATGGAATTCAAGGCAAGAGACTCCGGCCTACACTAATATTTAACTTGGTGTTTAAAACAAAAACAAAGAAAAAAGTCGTATCTTAAATCGTTAAGCATTTCTTATCGTTTCCGAAAGCCTGTATTCGAACTCAGGTTAAAATGCTAGAACTCCGAATGCTGATTTTCGAAGCAGTCAGGACCACCCTTCTTGGAAAACAGGAATATTTGGCAGCGTGTCACTATCATCAACGTTTAGCAAAAGAAGTAAAAGAAAACAAACCTACCCTTGTTAAATGAGCTACAAACACCAGGTAGGCAGCGGCCGAGACAAAGATGCAGTGTTATGCTTTTGCAAACAAGATTTATGCCAACACATTAAACTTCATGACGTCACGTGTGCATCTTATCCACCTGTTTATCAGTTCCCTTCCAATTCCCGCCTCATAGTATTAACCAGTCTGTTAAGCATTGCGCACAACTTACTGAACAAAGCCGGTATATATATATATATATATATATATATATATATATATATATATATGTGGAGGGGCTGTGGCTGTTATGTTGTTGATAGAAGTCAGATGTAGAAGAAACGTATGTAAGGTTCAGATACTCCTGCTCGCCGGACCCAACTACATAAAAAGGTTGGACTTTGATTAAGTCCAAAGAAGAAGGTAAAGAAAGCAAACAAAACACAAGACCGATAATATATGTATATACAAATATATATTAATAACAAGTTGCAATACATGGAAACAGTACAAAGGATGAAGTGTATGGGAATATTCTGTATGTGCGTGTGCGAATATTCTGTATGTGCGTGTGTGTGTATTGTGCTTAGCGTGTTTCCACGCTATCCCTTGTTAGCGCCAAAAATGAATTATAAAGTAGATTGCTTGTTCGTGTGTATGTACGTCTTGCGTAAAACGATTCGCGAGTCTTGTGAGTTGGACTTGCGAGATTCGGTTTGTCGTATCTCGTTCGTTATCTCTCAGTTGTGTCAACGAAACATAAATAAATAAATAAAATAAAAATTGAGGCATGTCTGGTCCCGGGGAACAGGTGCCCAAGACAGTACATCGCTCATTTCACTAGAAACAGGATATCAATAGTAATACCGATGCCAGCGCGACCGACAGATGCGGGGGCTGGTCAATTTTGGGACCTGGCCCGGGTGAATGCGGTCTGGCTCTCCACATTAAACAGACTTTGTATCGCATCCTGCCTGCATGGGGCGGCAAGCAGATATCGAAAACTGCAACATCCGATGACTGCGGTTTTGCAAATTATATCTACTAGTATATATATTATATCTTAGTCAACTTTGCAGTTTCTACTTAATGGAGATAACTGATAAGCATATGAAGTTATAAAAAATAACTGTTTGACCTTTCCAGTCTCTTTTTCGTGAGTTTTATAAGAAATTGTTTTATTTATGGCTTTTATAATTATAAATAGCTCAGTTATTCAAATAAAGTCATTTAGATCCTAGTTTGGGAGTAAAGGGAAGTAATAAATCTAATAAAGGCTGGTTAGCGATGTTTCAATTTATAATAAAATATCGAGGAATAAAAGTGATAATAAGCTCAATGAGATAGTATAAGTTAAGCATCTAGATGCATCATCATCATCATCAGTCGTTTGTAGTTGGGTATGATCCTTGGATAGTTAGTGATGTTTTCACTGCCGTTGCAAATGACTGCAAATCTCCCCAATATTGCAGAATTTCCACATGTTGCAGTTTTTTTGTATATAATATGTACTAGTGAGTTGGCCCAGATGACTTAACTCACTTTATAGTCTACCAATAGAAGGTTAACCAATCAGAAAACGTAGAACATTCAATCCGTCGTGTATAAAGGCGGCCATTTTTGTTCACTCTTCCCGAATGTCCAGTTCCAGCTTGTCAGGCGAAGAGAAACAGAAGGACGAACTACGCTCTGCTACTTTTTACCAAAATATCCACTGCTAACCTGAACAACGCTTTCCTACTGTCTTCGAAATATTCACTGCTAACCTCTGTATTCTATACTCGAAGACGACCGTCATGATGAATAACACCACAGTATTCAGGCGATATTCGAATATTGTTATTTTTTCTTATTATTCTCACTCTGGGTGATTCGTTAATATTGCGTCTTTGATTGACTCTTCCTTTCTTGTCAGAAAGCGAAAGAGAAACAAACAGGATAAATGGAGGTGGGAAGAAGAGAAGTAGAGAGAGAGAGAGAGAGGAGGAGAGAGAGAGAGGGAGGAGAGAGAGAGAGGGAGGGAGAGAGAGGGAGGGGGAGACAATAAGGAAAATAGGGAGAGAAAATAAGTAGTGAAAAACAGAGAGAGAAACAAAGATAAAAACAAATGGGAATAGAAAAAGGATTACAGACAAAGAGAGAGAGAGAGAGAGGGGGGGGGAGCAGACAGACAAATGTCGAAAGAAAAAGTAGAGAGAGAAACAGAAATAGAAAAACTTACAGGAGAAGGAGAGATTTAAGGAGAGGGAAGAGAGAAAGAAACAGACAGAAAGAAAGATGCTGAAAAGAAGAGAGAAAGAAACAGACAGAAAGAAAGATGCTGAAAAGAAGAGAAATACGGAGAGAAGGATTTTCTTTAGATTTCTTTTAATCAAATTCTTGAAACATTCCAAGCCTTTTTAATGCCGAGCAAACGCAAGAATGAATTTGTACCTAACTCATATTAGTATGGAAGGAATAATGTCACAAAGAGCCACAACAAACTCATCAGAATGAAATTTAAACATCTGATCTATTGTCTAAACACTTTGCAGTAAAACTTTTGGCGCCTTTTCTTGCTTTACGGTGGCCATTTTGCCTTAGTTCAAATGCTATCTGTTCCGCCCCGCGGTTATGTGTCTTTTTAGTAACTGTTCAGAAGGGTTGTACTGAAAGATTAAGTTGCCGCTTCAAAGAAAAATTAATCGTTCGTAAAGGCCTGTGTTCATTTCTGTTTAATCATTACCATCATTTTATTTCTCGTTATAATTATGACCGTCGTCGTTTGGTTTCTGTTGTTTCAGCGAAAAAAGTTCTTTTTCTGAGATTCATAATTTCCAAATACATTCAGTTTTTTGTCTATTCATTTTCCCTCTTTACGCACACACACATGTACACACTCTCTCTCTCTCTCTCACACACACACACACACACACACACACACATATATATATATATATATATATATATATATATATATATATATATATATATATATATATATATATATATATATATATATATGGCTTAATGGTGGCTCCGTATGGGATGCAGGTTCGATTTCTGTTGGAGAACGCATATTTTCTGCGAAATTTCTCGAACATTCAGGACGGTAAATGTAATTAATATATATATATATATATATATATAAAAGATTATAACTTAAATATCAATTTTATCCCGACTTCGAAGTTTCTTGGTAAAAATTCCAGTCATCTGGGGGTTCTGCTTTTAAACAATCTATCAAATTAAAAAAAAAAAGATTCCATTTGTTCCGCGATTTTTTCAATCCGCATTTTTTTTATTTCTTTTTGTACACGTGCGTATTCATAAATGGAAAAAAAAAAAAAAAAAATGGAAATATCTTTTAAAGTCAGAATCCTCTGTTGACTGAACATTTTACCAAGAAACTTCGAAGTCAAGATAAAATTGATATTTAAAAATTAACGCTCTATTTTAATATTTTTAATATTGAATTCTATAGGCACAATATATAAAATAGCTGCTGTTTCGTAAATCATATATATATGTGTGTGTCTCCACAGAAACGCAATACCTAACGATTTAAAATGAATGAAAAAATGAAACATCATTCTTCAAGCTTTTATTTTAGACTTCATTTCAAACTAATAGTAAATTTGATATTTCCAGTAAGCAAAATACTTGTTGTATTTCAAAACTAATTTAAATTCAATGGAAAAAAAGTTTTTGTTTTGAAATCGCTAAAATCAGCGATTTTAGCGCCATTTTTAAGTAATCTGTAATTCTCTTTATTAAAAAATCTTTCAAAAATGAAATATATTTTTCTGAAACTTTATTTGAGGAATATTAGCTGATTTAACGTTTAATTATTTGAAACAAATATTACTAGTTTAAAATATAGCAGAAATGCATTTTTAACACGGCGGTAGCTGTTTATTTAAGGTGTTGATAGGTTGACAGCTTGATTTACAGACGGAAGTTTATCTGTTATTTAAGTCATGACAATTATATGTGAAAAATAATATCGCTCAAATGTCCGCGAAATCTGAAAGAAAAAGAAAAATCATTAGACGCTTAAACTTAATTCACATTTAAAATCGGTACAAGTTATTGGAACACCCTTTACAAAGATATACACATGTAGAGACATATATGTGCAGCGGAAGACAGACATTAATGAATCTTTCACACACACACACACACACACACATATATATATATATATATATATATATATATATATATATATATATACATACACACACTCACATATATATGTGTATGTGTGTGTGTATGATAAAATAGTTTTAAGGTATGCTATATTTATTGGTAAAAGTACTCATTGCCAGAGATCGAGCGTATATATGCATACATATTTTTATGAATAAAGAACATGTTGAAATTGAAATAAATATGAGGCAAGATAAATTAAAAATATTAAATAATGTCTTTTCTTCTTTGATGTCCAGTGTCCTCTTAGGACATAGTCAACCATAGCTCTCCACAACTTATTTGTAGCTCTAATCAGTGTCTTTTCCTTATTATCCTTCCTAGTACATGTCCCGTCATCGATTTATACAAGTTTGTTAAGTAATCTATTCGATGTTTTCCTCTATCCTTCTCGCTTTTAATATGTCCTGTGAATATTAAATTTCCCAAGACTTCTTTCCTGATTATGTGTTGCAGAGGTTCCAACTATTTCTTCAACAATACAGATTTTTAGAATTTGTTGCAGCTAAACGTAATGTAAATTTAACATTTATTCTGCTTTTTATCTCGTTTGTATCAACTCAAAATAAGAAATGGTATTGCTATCATGTTTGGAAATGCAAAATTAATACCGTAGTTAGAATAAACAAAATTTATACAGTATTTGGAGTAACGCAGATATTGAAAGCCAGGCAGAACATTTAAAATGATAATGGCATAGACATTAAAAACCATATAAATTGAGCTTCTTCTCGCCAATATGAATGTTAATGTCTGAGTAGATTATTTTTTAAATAATGCAAGATCTAGTTTATGGAAATTATTTGTTTATAATTCAGATTCGTGTATAATATACATCCCTAATTTTAGGTTAAGAAATTCTGGAAATTTATAATACAGATTTTTTAGAATTCGTAGCAGGTAAATATAATATTTAATGATGGGATAATCGGGTAAAAAAAATGATATGCGTTGAAATACACAATTTACATATTTGTGTACAGTATTTTGCATATTTTAGAAAGAATGCAACAAGCCTGCAGCAGAATTAAGCTGGCATAGCAGAAATAATTATAAAGAAACATATTTCAGTGACTATTAAAATGTAGCGGATTGCAGTGAAGATGGCATGTTTTTGGTGGAAGAAGAAGAAAAAGACGACTGTGTGAATAACAAAAATATCAAAGACAATGAAGACATCCAAGACGTCACACATATCGACGTCAACTTTTGATACGGACAGCAGAGAAGCAGACTAAAACGTGTTTAATATATATATATATATATATATATATATATATATATATATATATATATATATATATGTGTGTGTGTGTGTGTGTGTGTGTGTGAATAAATCTTCTTTTTCAAAAAATATTATTCGTTTGAGATTAAAACTCCCTTTTACATATTAGTTTGGATTATAGATATAAGCTAGTTTTAGTTATAATTCCTTGAATATTGCAACATATGTGAACGGATAAAGTTACTTTTTAATAATCGTGTATAATGTGCAACCTGAACTTTTAAGCTTAATTTTTTTTAAAAATATCCCTGCGTAATATACACGAATAATTACGAATGTATCATCGAGATTTCCGGGAGTGTTTGACCAACATAGTTTTTTTTTTTTTTTAAATTGGTAACAATATGCGTTTAGGCTAATGATTATTGATGTGGAAAAGTGTTTCGACGATCTGAGTTCAAATTCTAGCTTATTCTGTTGTATTTACTTTTAGCTGTAATGTCCTTGGAAATGGTATGAATCCATTGTTTTCTTGCAGCTATGGGTTTAACATCAGGGCTCTGAATCTTGGGTGGTATCTAGTCTAGGAGAAGGAATATTTTAAATTCCCAGCTGTGGAGAAAGCAACAGGATTCGACTCCCAAGAAGTCATAGTACTTCACAGATAATAAAAGTAAAGGAATCTGTGGAGGGCCATGATCGCTTTTGTTTTGAAGGGACGTGACATTGAAGATAAAAACACTCATATACATTACAGTACAAATGTTTGACGCAACACCCAGAATTTACATGGGATGTGCTTGACGGAAGAATGAAAAAATGAATAAAAGCTTTTAGCGTCATTGAAAAAAGAATGGAATCAATGTTCAAACTTATACTTTGAGAAACTTTTGCAAAGAATGTCAAAAATTTGTGATGCAGTTTCAAAGCTAAAAGAATTTAATCATAAAATGCTTTTTTCTATTTGTCATAATAAAATTTCTAATAAAAAAATCATGTCTCACTTTTTTTTTAAAGCATATACAATTATTATTTAAAGTACAAAACAACTACTTTTCGGCCAATTTAAAAAAAAAAAAATCAGGGATTTCCTCAAACTTTTGAACTGTAGGGTACTTCTGGGGCATTCTAAAAGAGGGAAGTCCGAAGAACATATCAACAGTAGCATCGTGCTAAAAACAACAAACATGAGGATATTAAACCAAATACTTTGTGGAATGAAGAAAGTGAGTCATGTAAGATTTTTTAATAAATTAGAACGAAGCTTTGTTGCTCGGATCAGCCAAAGGTTTGTAATGAAGAAGATGATGAGATTAAAAAAAATACTGGACGCTATTCAGCTGTTACCGTTATCGTCGGATTGAGAAAACGTGATACAAACAAGGACGCACATATACAGGTTACGATGGGTAAATTGTTGACATTTGTTTTTTCAATTTCGCGCATGCGCGTTGTTTGTTTTTAGACTTTGTCGATTGCACAGTATAGTAGGGTTAGTTAGGCACCGACTCCGAGAAAAAAACAGCACCATGATGCGATTCATTCCGCCAGAAATTTGGAAACGGCATGCTGTATGCTTGCTATTCGCGTCGGAAGCTCTAATACGATCATTTCAGAATGTTTGGGTGTCAATCGGAGGACAGTGCTGAGAATTCGGAAACAAATGGATGAGTCTAATGGTTATTACGAAGATCGGCAAACTCACTCTGATCGGAAAAGAACTCCTCAATTAGTTGGTGAGGGTCTCATACTCAACACAGAGGCCTACATAAAGTGCCTTGAAGAGGTAGTACTGCCCTGGGTCATGAGGGTGGCTGCTGAAAGAATCTATGTCTGGCCACAGGACTCTGCACCATGTCACACAAGCAGGAGCACTCAGTCGTGGCCGTTAGACCACACCACTCCTTATATCTGGCCACCTAAACCTCCAGTTTGAAACCGTCTTGATGATTATGTGTGAGGCGCAGTTGAGCGAGAGACCAACAAAATTCCATGTAACACCAAAGACGAACCGATAGCAAGGATTATGGCAGCAATCACCAACTAAAGGAAACCTTCCAGAAGAGATACAGAAGATTCCCAAGTCGTCTGGAGGCCATGGTTCAAGTCAAAGAGAGAGAGAGACAAAGAAAGAAAGAAAGAAAGAAAGAAAGAAAGAAAGAAAGATCCTTGCTTTTTTCGTTTACGTCACTGAGTGTTAAATTAAAATAATACTTGCATAAATATCTCATTATAATGGCAATTTTATTGAATAAATTTACTCTTTAGCATTTCAAGATATTTTTGTGTAATTTTGGTAAATATATCTGTTAAAATGAAATGTCAGTGTTATTTTAATTTTTGCGTAATTTAGACAATTTATCCATCGAACCCTGGATATTGGAACAATTCTTTGAAGAAAAAAAAATTAAGAAAAAAGAAAATGCTTAATCCCAAACAACATCTACGGTCAAGGAGAAAGAGTAACAGTTCAAGGTCCAAGAGATTATCTGCAAAGGTTTAAATTAGCTTACACACCGCCATGTAGAGCATTGAAAATATAAACTAAATTCGCAGCGAATAGTTTATGTTTCCTGATGCTATAAGACTGCAGAGAAGAGCATCTGGCGAACAGGGAAGGAGACGACAGACTGACTAATAAATAAACTCGGCAATGTTGACTGCCAATGCTGAAGAATACAAGTCAAGTGCATATATATATATATATATATATATATATATATATATATATATATATATATATATATATATATATATATATAATTCTGGCTTTTTTGCCGCAATTTTGAATATCTGGTAGCAACAAGAAAAGCCGAAGTCTAGAAAGTCAGCAGGGAATCGTGAAGAGAATTACAAATAGGGAGAGAGTGGTATGTAAGCAGAAAACACACACACACACACACACACACACACACACACACACACACACACACACACACACACACACACAAGCACGCAAAAGCAAGGACGCACATATGTACCCACACATACGTACACACTTGTGTATAACAAGAACGAAATCTATCGTTATTCTTTTTCATGGCTACCTTTTTATATTCATATTTTTCCTTCCTTCCTTCCTTCCTTCCTTCCTTCCTTCCCTCCTTCCTTCTTTCCTTCCCTCCTTCCTTCTTTCCTTCCTTCCTTCCTTCTTTCTTTCCTTCTGTTTCTTTTCTTAATGCTTTCTTTGAGAATTCTTTTCCTTTTTGACTTTCATTCATTCTTTCTGTCTTTACATCTTTCTTTCTTTCCTTCTTGCTTTTCATCTTTCTTTTTAGAATGCTTTCTTTCAGAATACTTTTTTTTCTTTGACCTTCATTCCTTCTTCCTTTCTTTCCAGCTTTCTTTAATTCCTTCGTTCTTTCTTTCGTTTCATAATGATTACTTTCGGTATTACTTTCTTTCTTTGTGGGACATGTGGGCGGTGTAATGGATAGAGGCTCGCAGTCTGAAAGCTGAGTTTCAATTACAGTCGGTTTCGTTACATTCATTTACGCGTAAATACACCTTGGAAAGGTATGAATCCATCTCCTCCCCTGAGCTATAGGTTAAATAGTAGGATTTATAACTCGAAAATCATTGTTATTCTATAAATAAAATTGTTAATGCAATATTTACTCGCAAAAACAAGGAATTATTCTTAAAATTTGGATTTTAAATAGCCCACAAAGGGTTGATAAACCGTAAAAACTAATCAATTTCATTCGCTCTTTTTTCTATACCTGTGTTTCTCGGGTTAAAAACTCCTTTCTATCTGTTTATATTTGTTCATACAGATCTATGTTTTTTTTTTATATCTATCTTTCTTTCTCGATGTGGTCACATCTATATCTGTTTTGTATCTACAGTGATCCCTCGTTTATCGCGGTAGATTTCGAATAACTGAATTTCCGCGAAGTAGGGACGCCATACTTGCAGTATTTATTTAACGTGTATTTGAACTTTTAAAACCTTCCCTGTACTGATAACAACCCACTCATTACAGTACTCTATTAATATCAAGGACAACTGTTAAGCAATAACACTTTAGATTAAAAAAAATAATGATTGTTACTGTATTCAACACGAAAGAAGTTGAAGTAGAATTTGAATGATGATGGTGATGAATTTGCTGCGCAGTAGAAATGATGATGAAGCTGATGATGACTTCTACTGTGCAGCCGATAATTGTTTTTTACGTCTCTTCAGACGGCGGTGCCCTTTCTATTGCTATTTTACGCTTGTTTTGTTGTTCCTAGACCAGGAAATAATATTTATTATTAATATTTTAATGAAAAATTTCATATATCGTGATTTTTCTAGAATTTTCCAGAAACTCCGCGATATGTTTTCCATATATATATTTTAAAAATCTGCGAAGTCGTGAATCCGAGATAGTAGAAACGCGAATTAGCGAGGGATCACTGTATACATATATCTATTTTGTATCTATATGTATTTTAAAGTATCTCGTCATATTTTTCTTTCTTCTTTTTATATCTATCTTTCTTTCTCGCTGTGGTCATATCTATATCTGTTTTGTATCTACAGTGATGACTCTTTTATCGCGATAGATACAAAACTGCTCCCTTATCCACAATTTCTTTCTGTCTCATATTTTTATTCATATCTATCTATCTATCTATCTATCTATCTATCTATCTATCTATCTATCTACTGAGCTCTGGTTATATTTTTTATCCAGCTAAGTTCATAAATATATAAGTTTATAAGTTTATCCTAATCTATCTATCTATCTATCTATCTATCTATCTAGTATTAATACAAATAATTTTTTTAAATTCTCTCATACACACAGTGGCAGACACACACAGATGCACACTCACACATACGTGTAATAGCTACGAAATGTACGAAAGAAAAAGAAATAAAGTTAAAAGCAACAAAAAAAAATTGTGACAGATGAAAAGATAGAAAGATGAATGAAAGAAAGATGAATGAACGAAAGACGTGATAAAGGCAAGAGCAACAAAAATATAATGATAAAAAGCACTAAGAAAAGAAAGAAAGAATGAATGAATGAAAGAATAAATAAAAAGTTTTAAAAAATAATTTTGACAGAAAACAATATGAAAATAAATAAATAAATGAGAAAACGAATATATAAACGAATGAAAGAAATAAATGTAAACATTATGATAGAAAGCATAATGAAAAGAAAGACAGAATGGAATAAAGAAAAAAAGGAAGAAAGAATGAAAGAAAAAGAAAGAAAAAGAATTACGATAGAAAAGCATTATGAAACAAAAGGGTAAAAGAAAGAAACAAAGAAAAACGAATAAAGGTTTACAGAAAGAATTAAGATAAAACAAAAAAACATTAGGAAATAAAAGAAAGAAAGAATGAATTAAAGAAGAAAGAAATAAAGGTAAAAGAAACAAAAAGAATTATGATTAAGAAAAAGAAACAAGAGAAGAAAGAAAGAAAGAAAGAAAGAATGAAAGAAAGAAAGAAAGAAAGAAAAAGAAAGAAAGAAAGAAAGAAAGAAAGAATGAAAGAAAGAAAGAAAGAAAGAAAGAATGAAAAAAGAAAGAAAGAAAGAAAGAAAGAAAGAATGAAAGAAAAGAAAAAGAAAGAAAGAAAGAAAGAATGAAAGAAAGAAAGAAAAAAGAAATAAATTAAAGAAAAAGAAACAAAAAAAGAAACAAAAAGAATTATGATTAAGAAAAAGAAACAAGAGAAGAAAGAAAGAAAGAAAGAAAGAAAGAAAGAAAGAAAGAAAGAAAGAAAGAAAGAAAGAAAGAAAGAATGAAAGAAAGAAAGAATGAAAGAAAGAATGAAAGAAAGAAAGAAAGAAAGAAAGAATGAAAGAAAGAAAGAAAGAAAGAAAGAAAGCAAAACGACAAGAAGAGATGAATGCAACAAGAATTATAGGAATAGAGCGGAATGCAATCAACCGGTACATAACAATTCACAAATACCATTTATATTTAACTGACATTATTGCCATGTTTTAAGCACGAGACAAGCTGCGAATTTCGATTTAAGTCTAGGAAAATTATACCTTTACAGTTAATAAGTAACACTGAATACAGCACTAGGGTAAACATAAATTCGTACACACACACACACACACAGAAAGAAAGTCAGACATATGCAGATTTACATCAGCTGAAGAAGTGTTTACGTCACTGTGATGCAGTGTTTAGCAAACATATCGCAGACCATTATTTCTGTGCTGGAATCGATCCTTATTGGAAACTCTACTCTTTTTTTGGCTTGTGCTAGACTAAAATTAACTAGAAAATACCTGAACGTTAATCCGTATCAAATCGTTGACAAGCTTATCTCTCAGACCATTATTGCTGTTGCGGAGTCGATCCTCCCTGGGCATCCCAATCTTTTGGCTTAGTGTTGGGTAAAACTAAACTAGAAAATACGTAGGCATGGATCCGTAGCAAACGGTTGATAAACTTATTACTGTCAAGGTGTTGATCTGTTTTCTTTTTATTATTATTTTTCTGACTGGCTACTTTCTTTTATCCTTTCCTCGAATTTTTATTCACTTTCTCGTCATTTCAACCATATTTTCCACTTTTTTCTTTCTTTATTGACACAAAAAATTCAGATAGAATTAAATTCAAAAGGAAGTACTCAAATGCTTAACACATTGAAAGATTTATCTATATATAAAATTCTGTGACTACCGTTAGTCTGTTGGTCAGTCCGTCAGTCACACCCTCTAAAAAAGCCATACATTAATCGAACAAAACTAAATTTTGGGGAGAAGTGCAAACATGTAAGGGTTACAAAGTACAAATGGTTTTTCTAGGGTGCGTAGCTTAGTACAATAAATTTTCATTCATTTTTTGGAAAAATTAAAAGTTTTACTATTTAACATACAAAATACTCCCACTATTTTAAAAACAATTTAAGGATTAAAATAACAAATAATTATTTAATAAAAATGCAATATTGTTTTTTTTACATATCTTTTCTTTAAGTTTTTATATTTACAAAAATCCAGTTTCAACTTCGCCCCGTGTTTGCGAGAACTATAAACAAATCACAAGGCCAAACGCTTCAAAAAGCCGGAATTTTATTCCAGAAAAAAAATATTTGCCCATATTTCCAGTTATATGTTGCATGTTCAAGAGTAAGAAATCCTAAGAATTTATTCTTTGCTGTTAAAAAGGAAAAAAAAAAGAAGAAATTTTCTTAAAAAAGTATTGTTTACCATAAAGTCCTATAAAAGGAAATAAAATTAAAGAAATTATTAAACCTTGAGTTTTGTCAAAGTTTTTGCCACACAAATCAGCTTATTCAAATTTCATCGATTGGTTTGCGAAATTGAACGAAACGCAGAGTTTGTAAACTTCGACAAATAATGTTAGTGATAACTTTAGCAATAGGATTTCAACAAGCGTCAGCGTGTTGCCAAAAAATTTTAGTAAATCTAAAATTCTGAGGTCGTGAGGTACATAAGTCAATATGTCTTCTTTTTCTTCTTTGCCGTCTTTATCACTTCTTCTTTCAGTCCATATAATTATAAATTGATTGTATGATTTTCAGGAATGAACAGCATCAACCATATGTTAACCAATTAGCTGAGTTTTTAAACTGAATTCACAAAACAGTTTTCTTTGTGTTTTTGTGCGTCGTTATTCCTTCAAATAATGGAGAAGCCGACAGGCAGACATTCTTAGCAGATTAACCGGCAATATCTCTATGCACATGGACGCACAGAAAAACATAAGAAAGAAAGCATGTTGTAGTTGAAATCGTCTCGTATTACCCACCAGAACAAGAGGTCGATGTGCGAGTCGAGGTGAAGGCCAGGATTTCTGCCTTTCATTTTCTAAGTAGACAAGTCTTTTTTTTTTACTTGGAAGATGGTCGTAATAAATCATCCTACCAAGACTTTCCGATTTGGAATTGTATTTTATTTTACGTGGTTCTTTTAATATCAACCGGCGGTAAACGATAGATAGATAGATAGATAGATAGATAGATAGATAGATAGATAGATAGATAGATAGATTAGGATAAACTTATATATTTATGAAGTTAACTGGATAAAAAATATAATCGGAGCTCAGTAGATAGATAGATAGATAGATAGATAGATAGATAGATAGATAGATAGATAGATATCCTGGGAAGATTGAGATGGATAGATATGAACAGACTGACATAGATAGATAGATAGATAGATAGATAGATAGATATGAACAGATTGACATATGCACCGTCGATGGTCGTGCGAATACGCAATTACAATGGGCAGTTAGAAGCTCTTTGGGCTTTGTTGACTGTACTACTAGAGATTATATCTTGATAAATCACCCATACCCGCCGCTACCACCAGCCTGGCGACCAGGGGAGATTTATCACTCGAAAAAGTGCACAGTGACTGAAATTCTAGTTTTTTAAATGTCACGTGGGTTCGCTATCGGTCGCAGGTGAAGACGACGGTTCATTGTGCATTTGTTTCAGCATAAAACAGATGCGATTTTTTTGGTATGACAACTGGATTTCAATGTGTTAGTAAATGTGTGTGTGTGTTTGTGTGTATCTGTGTGAGTGTGTGTGAGAGAGAGAGAGAAAGAGAGAGAAAGAGAGAGTGAATAAAAAAAAAGACAATGCCGGGTATTATGTTACGTCGTCATAGGTTCACTTACGTCGACAATAGATTATAACGCCGAAAAATGGGTTGGCTACACATTTGATATCTTGCCGAAAAGCTTACCCGAACAGAAGAGAACGCTTTCTTTACGGTTTTCCTCTCATTTTTCGCTTTCCTCTTTTTATGCCGCAAACGAACATTCTCTTTCGTATACACGCTGTGGGTACGAAAAAAAAAATCGGTTACATAAATAACTGCCGACGAGCAAAGCTCGCACGTTGCCATATGAATCTGGTTGACACAGATATACCGGTCGTCATAAGCAAACAAAATTAAGCATTTTGTGCAAATAGGTATTTCTGAAGCTTATCACAAGGTTACAATCTTGAGGCACCAATGAGATCGAACTCGTAAGCAGCTCATTAACCATTATCCCTTTAGAGTAAAAAAAATGTGCACAAATATACGATAAAAAAGTAATGGGAATTTCCATACAAAACCTTTTCCACTTATGAAGAACAAATGCATATGTCACTTTGGACAAGATGAGGTTTTAAAATGGATTCTTCCTGAACGGCTATAGCATTTCTGGTATCGTTCATCCTTTTCGGTTGCGCGCGCACACACACACAACACACACGTACACACACGCATATATATATATATATATATATATATATATATATATATATATATATATATATATATATATATATATATATATATATATATATACGCATACATACACACACACACACACATATATATATATATATATATATATAAAATTGGAGAATGAGCTCAACCCCAAGTGGCGACAGTCTATTTCATGCTTCATCGCAATCTTCAGGCCATGTCTGAATGTCTCGTGCAAGCATCTCTTACCGTCTACTGTTCTCAGAGTCCAATTTACATTCATATATACTCCATCTTTCACATAACACATAAATATAGCACACCTTAAAACTATATTTAGAGATAAGAGATAAGTTATATATATATATATATATAATATAGATAAGTTTTATATATATATATATGATGCAGTTCGACGTCCACAAACTAATTATCTGCATGCCTATGACGGGCATGACTTTTGAGACCAGCTCAAGAATTGCACAAAAGACCACAAACAGTACAGGAGAAGGTATTGTATCCAAGTGCAGCAGGAACACTGTTAGATGTCTTATTTTGCTTTTCCGTTTCATGTAGTCGACTAATGAGTTACTTCTCAGGGCAGCTATATCAATGTTGTACTTTTTAGCTCCAATGCGACCAGAGCTGTTTTTCTTTCTGGTGCTGAGTTGTTGTCCTGGAAAGTTCGTACATTCCAAGTGGCAAGATGAAGTTGATGTTGTTCGGTAGAGTTTTTCGCAGTAGCCGGATATGTGATGTAGTTGTCATATATATATATATATATATATATATATATATATATATATATATATATATTGTTACGCCTGGGGTTTCGTTGGGACTACGATAGCCGGGACGTAACGAGAAAATAAAAAAAATAAGTAAGAGATCCCAAGGTTCAATATAAAAATAAAGAAAAGAACGTTGGGAGGGAAATTCTCAATTCGGACGTCGGTAAAACGCAGAGAAAAAATGAACAATTCGCAGACACAGAACAACAGAAGACAACACGAGAATATACAATACAAATATTTTATTTCTAGAATACATGGAGTGTGACTATAAGAAAAAGAAAAAGAAACTAAATAATACAAGGGATGGGGAGATAAGTTACCAATTATTAAACAGATACTAATGCGGCGAAATTCATATGAATACAGAAAAAGCAGATTTTAAGATAGGGAAAAACATGCAGAAACTTACATAAGTTTAGAATCGACGTCGATTGACAATTATCGGGGTACAATTTGTTCAAAGAATATTTATACACTTTTTTGATGGGATTGACAATGTTGATCTACAATCTCGCGTCGGTCCTTTGGTTTTTGGTGGCATCTAATTCTTCTAATGGCGAATAGCTAAGACGGGTTTTTGGTGACGTCCGACTCCTCTGATAGCCAGCAACTGTGTGTGTTTGTTGTTACCTTAACACGTCCGAAACGAAAACTGCTATATTTTGAGTCACGTGTTGGCCCCCAAAAAAAGGTATGCGTCATTCACGGACCCTGTTAATATTATCCACAGTTATCTGTCAAACAGCGTTATTCTTGGCCAGCGACTATGGAACTGGTTAACATCATTCACACCTGTCAAACAGCGTTTGTTTGGCCTACGCGTCAGGGATCAGGTAGGAAATGGGGGTAGAAGGGAAGGTTCTTTTCCGAGAACTGGCCCTGACTCATCTGGTTATAAAAACAATATGTATCTCACAATCTGCATATTTAAGAAATAAAGAAGTTAAGATTCATATGTTTCGTCGCAAATACAAAATGTACTGAAAATGTACTTATAAAATCAGAGGTGAGGGTACAAATATGGGGTTAACGTAACATCCCTCACCAAAAAAATGAAAAAAGTATCGCTTGCGATTCTTTTTTCAACACAATAAAAATGGGATTTATTAAAAAATATAAAAGATTTACTCTCCTCTGTTCCATATTATATATATATATATATATATATATATTATATATATATATATATATATATATATATATATATATATATATATATCAAGGCTATATTCTTTATTATGTTAGCAGCATGATAAAGCGTCTGCATGACTAGAGGCATAGAGGGGTCCATCTACGGCTAGGATGGGGCTTGGTTTCCCTCTCTCGTAATATGGTTTGATATGGCGCATTTGTGTTTCTTTCCTTCGGTCTGGGGTGCTCACAATGTACTTGAGGTCGCTAACCTTCCAGGAAATTTCGTTAGGACCGTGAAAGTGAGCCTTCAGAGGGTAACCAGACAAGGGTAACAGCACCAGTATTTTGTTTCCGACATCGAAACCTTTTTCGAATAGTGTTTCGACTGTATTTTCTCGTCATCTTGTTCTGGGCCGCCCGAGACACTTCCTCTCTGTATCTCCTTGGTAATACCAACTGACGTACTCTTGACCAATCCTCCTGGGCAGGTGTGTGTGTGGGTCTCCACTTCTGCATTAAGATCTCGTTCTCGACGTAGTATCCTGAGGGTACCTTGTTCAATTCATCCTCGGGTAACGTCTCTTCGAAAAGGGGGGCGATTTGGCTATCCTCTCTCTGTTCGATTGCCATAGACCTTTCTATGGTGGGCATGACGTATGTTGTTTCCTTTCGCTGGTTGGGGCTTGATGTGGTCTGTTCGAGCATAGGGTTCGATCCGATCTCATGGCCTAAGCAAGTTTGGGAGAGGTCAACCACCTCGTTCCCTTCGTTCTCGCTTTCCATTCTGGCACTCATCTCCTCATGTCTTTTCCTCGCATTCGCTCGGGTCGCCACACATGATGGGAATGTTCCAGGATGCATTTCCTCAGTCTTCTCAGTCTCCTCCGAGACGCTCGGTTTTTGCACCACTCTTGGATGGGGTACAACTCTTTCTCCAGCCAGGTCATTTCCCAGTAACATCGATATGCCTTTCATAGGCAGACTATCAATCACTCCGATGACTATAGGTCCACATACTATGTCAGAGTCAAGGGAGATCCGGTGAAGTGGGACACTAACAAAATTATTTCCTACCCCTTGTATAACTACTCGTTCGCCCGTGGTTGTCTCTGATCCGCGTGGCATGTCTTCTTCGACTATCGCTCCCGTGTCTCTTAGGATTTTGATTTTAACCCTCTTCGTGGGATCATCCACCGGACATACGGAGCCGTTCGACACAAATGGTTCGTACTCCTCTCTGATTTGACCTTTGATCTTCTTACTGAGATCCTTATGCGACGATATAAACCCTTGTGGATTATTTGAGACTGCACTTCTCTGTTCGACATTTTTCTTCTCGAAACAATTCGCCGCCATGTGTCCTACCTTCCCACAGTAGTAACACGTTATGTTTTTCCCTCCTTCCGTCCGTCGGGGGGTAATAGAATCAGAACCAAACCGTTTACACTTCGGGCTGTTCGGTCGATGGGGGTAGTTTACCTGACCAGATCTTGTCCTCGGACCAGCACTAGCCATTACTCGAGGCTTCGTGCTTCTCCCATATTCAGATGGGTCCTCTGAGTTATTCTTGCCTCGCTTATGTGTTAGTGCGTATTCGTCCGCGAGGGTAGCCATCTCGTAGGCTGTGTCGACCTGTCTTTCGTTGAGGAATGTTTTGAGGTTGTCGTGAACGCACCATTTAAATTCTTCAATTAAGATTAACTGTCTTAACTTATCATAATCCGCACCTATTTCTTTCGCCGAAATCCATCGGTCGAAATATGTCTCTTTCCGCCTGAAGAACTCTATATACGTTTGGTTTTCGTCCATTCTATGATCCCTAAATTTCTGCCTATATGCTTCTGGTACCATTTCATAGTTTCTCAGGATCGACGTTTTTACGATATTATAGTCGGAGTGAGGCATACGTTTCTTGTGCTTTACCTTTCAAAGCTGTCTGTAGCAATATCGGCCAGGCTTCGATGGGCCATTCTAGGTTTAAAGCAATTTTCTCGAAGTGTTGGAAATATTTATCCACGTCTTCTTCGTTGAATGTAGGCACAAGTCGGATTTGCTTGGTGAGGTCAAAGTTGTTCCGCTCCCTCTCGTGTCGTAATCGTTCTTGTTCCATTTCTCTGATACGGGTTTCCTGACTAATTCTCACCAGCTTAATCTGGGTCTCATCTTCGATCTTAAGTTTTTCCAGTTCGATCTGGGCTTCTGAGAGTTGAGGCACTTCTGACACAAGGTTGTCAAGAACGCTCGGGTCGAAAACTTCATTATCGACCATGTCTTCTGAGACCACTCTCACCAACTGCGCCTTTCGCATAGACCGTCTTACGTCCAACTCCAGTTTTAAACCTATCTCTAAAATATGGTCCTTTTTCAGCTTTAATAGACCGTCAAAAGTGGGAGAGTTTAGAAAAGTATCTATTACACTACTTCTCGGTTTATGTGCCTTCCGTAATTCTATGACAGCACTGTTCCTCACTGCGAAGTCTTGTGGAAAAGGAGAAATAATCCCCGGACATGAGCCCCCAATTCTGTTACGCCCCGGGGTTTCGTTGGGACTACGATAGCCGGGACGTAACGAGAAAATAAAAAAAAAATAAGTAAGAGATCCCAAGGTTCAATATAAAAATAAAGAAAAGAACGTTGGGAGGGGAATTCTCCAATTCCGGACGTCGGTAAACGCAGAGAGAAAATGAACAATACGCAGACACAGAACAACAGAAGACAACACGAGAATATATAATACAAAGATTTTATTTCTAGAATACATGGAGTGTGACTATAAGAAAAAGAAAAAGAAACTAAATAATACAAGGGATGGGGAGATAAGTTCACAATTAAACAGATACTAATGCGGCAAAATTCATATGAATACAGAAAAAGCAGATTTTAAGATAGGGAAAAACATGCAGAAACTTACATAAGTTTAGAATCGACGTCGATTGACAATTATCGGGGTACAATTTGTTCAAAGAATATTTATACACTTTTTTGATGGGATTGACAATGTTGATCTACAATCTCGCGTCGGTCCTTTGGTTTTTTGGTGGCATCTAATTCTTCTAATGGCGAATAGCTAAGACGGGTTTTTGGTGACGTCCGTCTCCTCTGATAGCCAACAACTGTGTGTGTTTGTTGTTACCTTAACACGTCCGAAACGAAAACTGCTATATTTTGAGTCACGTGTTGGCCCCCAAAAAAAGGTATGCGTCATTCACGGACCCTGTTAATATTATCCACAGTTATCTGTCAAACAGCGTTATTCTTGGCCAGCGACTATGGAACTGGTTAACATCATTCACACCTGTCAAACAACGTTTGTTTGGCCTACGCGTCAGGGATCAGGTAGGAAATGGGGGTAGAAGGGAAGGTTCTTTTCCGAGAACTGGCCCTGACTCATCTGGTTATAAAAACAATATGTATCTCACAATCTGCATATTTAAGAAATAAAGAAGTTAAGATTCATATGTTTCGTCGCAAATACAAAATGTACTGAAAATGTACTTATAAAATCAGAGGTGAGGGTACAAATATGGGGTTAACGTAACAATATATATATATATATATGTATGTATTTGTTGCTATTGAAATAGTGCTCGATGTTATATAACAAAGCTATAAAGTATATATATTAATAAATATACATATTATCCCACACCGTTTGGCACAACTCGGAGTTTAATATCAAACACAATCTTCAGGTTTGGCATCAAACTCCGAGTCGTACCAATGGTGTAGGATAATATGTATATTTATTAATATATATACTTTATAGCTTTGTTATATAGCACTGGGCACTATTTCAATAACAACAGCACTTTATATGCAATTCATATATCTATCTATCCACACACACACACACACACACACACACATATATATATATATATATATATATATATATATATATATATATTTTTAAAACTTATTTCTATTATATATATATATATATATATATATATAAACTTTATATATATATATATATATATATATATATATATATATATATATCCTACGACTCCAAATCTTTTGTGAATACCATAATACTGAATAAAAAATATATTCCTTAGAAATATACGTGCGTGTGTCTGTGTGTGTTTGTGTGTGCACGAGCATAGTTATGCATGCGCATTTGTTTATATATGCGTATATATGCATATATTTGCGTGTATGTGCATATGCACATATATGTATGTGTATATGTTTCTATGTTTATTTGTGCTTTTTGAAATTGTTTCCCTTACACTCTTCTTAATGTTCCGGAACGGATATCCCTACCCTAGGGAAGTCGATACTATCGGATATAATTTTTTTTAAAAATTGGTTTAATGGTGGGCGTTGATACCACTCTAGTGGATTTTAAAAATTCTTCTTTTTTTTTTGCGATGATTCACAAAACTGGTATCTGGGTTGTGGCTCATTCCAGTATAGTCATCTAGTCTACCTATCCCCTTACTAGATCAAGTTTTCCAGCCCAATCTTTCATTTCCGAGCATATATTTAGTTTCACTAAGTGTAATATAAGAATCACGATAATATATTTCTTTTTTAATTAGTAATGGTAATTTTAGCCGTTTCCTTATAAGGAAAAATTCGGCTTTCATTGACCGAACAGATAGTAATACCGTCGATTGAAATTTCTAAAAATATTTCTCTTAAAACAATTTTTCAGGAAAATACGTATCTTAAGTCCAGTAGCTGTTATCGCTCTTTCCAGTATTGATGGAGGTTTCCTTCCTAACTTTATTTGAAGTTGTGTGGATCGTCAACATCTTGATTATGACATTATTTTCTCTTCGAGTTACATGTGATATCCATTTTTGGTGTTACTGCTGTTGAAAGTCCTCAAGTGATGCGGTTTCTGTTTTGTGGTACTTTGTGATTCTGTAGCGCCAGTTCCTAAGTTTCGAAGAAGGATTGTCTTCGCCAAGATCCACAGGCTTCATTCGCAGTAAGCCATTATTAACTACTGGTCTTAGAAAACGATTGTAAACAGCTGACGCTTTAAGTATATATGGTGTTTTCATTTATTACAATAACAAGGCAGACTCAAAGATAATCTTTGGGAATTAAATATAAAATAGATTTTTAGATAATCTTTGAGAATTAAATAAAAAAAGACACAAGGTAAACCGGATAAATATTAGGTTGGTGCAAAAAATAATGACGTAAGAATGTCGTTTTTGAGCGTTAAAAATACGTCAAAAAACGACATTATTACGCCATTATTTTTGCGAAATACAATGCTGCGTTAAAAGTCACTTAAAAATAAAACCAAAGCAAATGGACTAAAAAAAAAAAAAAAAAAAAACGGAAAAGCGACAAAAGAAAGTAAAAAGAAAACCCACACTAATAATAAAAATTAAGCGACAAACCCATAAAAGAGGGGGGGGGGAGGAAACATAAATTGATAAAAAAACAAAAACAAAAAACAAAACAAAACCCCACCAAAAGACAATTACCTACCTAATCAGTAAAAGAAAGTGCTCTATGTCGGAATGAACAATAGAGAGCTTCCTAGCGACACTATTCAAAAAAAAAAAAAAAAAAAAAAAAAAGAAAAGATCGTCAGGCGACCAGAACCTTCTAGTCACCTGACGATCCCGGTAGCGTGAAACCTCGGGTAGTGTTTTCTTTTCCTTTAGTTCAAATTTACTCTCTACACGCTTCAGGACAGATAGGTTCCCTGTGTCAATCACCTCAAAGGTGTTGCTCATGTAAAAGAAGATACAGGGGTATGTGCTGTGACAGGAGTGTTGCAGCTACCATGTTTTCAATCTACATATTCTTGGAAACTGAATCTGTCATAAGGGCCGTTATTTTACCCAAAATCAGTCTTTGCTTAAAATATCAAAAAATATTTTTCTAATTTCTGTGTAAGCTTTGAAGAAACAACATATAACCGTATATTTAATCATTTGAATCGAAATCAGTAAGGTTTGTGGCTCATTTTTAAAGTTTTGTGGAACACGTTGTCATTTTTAGTGATTATTTTTTTTTGTGCCCTGGGCAGATCTGGGCACGTTTCGGTCCCAATTTTCAAAAAGTTGGTCCATTTTCTTCTATTTGAACATAAATGAGTGGAATAAAACACTTTAACACTTCTTTTGAAAAATTTGGTCTACCCCTATTAAAAATAACTTTGCTTCTTATATGAAATGTAATTAATCATGTCATCATGACCATGCTTAAATACCTATATCCATTATATTACTGCTCCATCATGAGGTGATTATAAACTTGTATAAACGATCATTTGTTCACGTATATTTCATTAAGTGGCCAGGTCCTACCAACACTAATGTTATAAGTATAAGAGCTTCAAGGATGCGTTCAATATTCTAAAATGTCTGAAAGATAATGATCGATTCTAGTATCTGTTTGTATAGTCGTAAATGAGTGAAAAATATCGCATTGAGCACATTACCTGCATATATATATATATATATATATATATATATATATATATATATATATATTACTGTGTATTTAGGCAGCAGTTCCTCATTTATACATGTTTCATTAAAGACGACAGTCAAGGTACTAAGATTAAGCTTTTTATTTAATTTTTCTTGTGTTCGAACAAGTGTTTTCTTTTCTGGACACAGGGTGTGTAGAAACTGTCCAAATGTTCTGTAATCCTGAGCCGTTTCGTCTATACTTTTAGCCATTATCAAGGATGATTTTATTTTTACTTTTTAACTGGTTGTATGGCTTGTGTGTTTCTATAGTTGTAGTGATATTTTATTTTCCGAACACGGTTAGCACATTGTGGCCGTGTTCGTAGTTAATATTCTTGAGTGTTGGCTTTTTCTTTTTTATCATTAAGGCTTCCATTATTTTTTAATCTTTTTTAACATGTGGATGAGGTTATCGTGTTTGTATTTTCTACTAGCATGTTTCAGATGGAATCTGGTAAGTTTCTGTGTGTGTTTAAATAGATTCTAATATAGCTGTGGTCGGATAGCTGTAACGTAAGGTGTCTGGTTAGGCATGTAGTGGTGTGACCGATGTAATTAGTTCGGTGTGATAAGGAACACATTTCCTTAAGAGGCATTTGACCTCGTAAATAATATTCGTTCTTTGTAATTTTGATTTTGTGGGTGTTTTTTTTTTTTTTTTTTTTTTTTGAGGATAAGGTTATCTGTTTTAAATTTTTGTAGTAGATAATTTAATTTTTTTTTTGTTCGGTTCGTTTGGGGATTTTATTTCTTTATGATATTTCTATGTGAAGATTCATCTTGTTTGTAGTTGACGTGCATATATATACAAGAAAATAAAGTATTTGTAAAACCAAAGCAAAGGGAATAAAAAAAAGAGTAAAATGTGGCCAAATAAAGTAAAAAGAAAAAACAAACTAATAATAAAAAAAAAACTAAGCGACAAACCAATAAAAGAGGGGGGGGAAAGAAACATAAGCTGACAAAAAAAAAAAAAAAAAGACCAAGCGACACTATTCAAAAAATAAAAATAAAAAAATAAAAAAGATCGTCAGGCTACAAGATACTTCTAGTCACCTGACGATCCCGGTAGCGTGAAACCTCGGGTAGTGGTCTGAACGTTGTTTACTTTTTGTATATATATATACGGCGACAGTCCGTTCCATGCTTAAACGCAATCGTCAGAATATTAAACTAATCTACCCTAACTGCGGAGAGAGGGGTGAAGAAACACTCTCAAAAGTATTTGTGCGCTGTGAACGTAACGATCTCAATCGGACTTTAAACTGATCACCCATAACCCTTTCGTTACCCTCACTTTTAATACTTATTGTTATTACACTATTTACATTGCTCGGACTATCAAACTCATCTTTGTTGTCATATTTGTTTTCACAGTCTTTCGGCCGTTGTACACTCAGGCCTTCTTCAGGTCGTTGGAATGTCGAACTGAACCCTTTATTTCACTCGCTGGGGTAGACTGTTCTAGTTCCACGTGCCATGTCTAATTGATGTCAGTTATCAGTTATCTCCTGTTAATTCCCCTCTCCAAGTTCCCCACCGCCTTAAACAGGTATTGAACTCACACTCTTTGGGTCCTGGAGCAATGTAAATAGTGTACATAATACCTCATCTCAGAAATATAGACAGATACTTATTGTTATTGTTACTAATATATATATATTTATTCTTTCTAACAGAGAGATCCAGAAAAAGAAAAAGAGGCCCTCGACTGGGTGGAGGCTATCCTTGGACAGCCAGTCGACAGGAAGAAGCCTTACGAAGAGGTCTTGAAAGATGGTACAGTTTTGTGCGAGTGAGTGACTATATCATTCTCAATAGCTTTGATACCGATTTATTCAGACATACTGATATGCGTTTTGTTGGTTGATTGATTTTACGATATGTTAATTCTTCTTGAGTGTTATTTAATATTGATATGTCCCAGAAAGGGATATATTTGAACGAAGTAGATAAGTGGTTTTGGCTACTATAACCAAGTAGAATACGGTAGCAGTAATCGACTGGTAGGCGTCGTAGTCGCAGGTAAGAAGTGTAGATCAATGGCGTAGTCCAATGGGCATTGTTATAGACTTAGCTCTCAGACTAAGGCTCTTTTCTGACTCTCCCACGCGTCCGTCGATATTTATGACGGACACCAGCCAATCACACTCCAGTGAGGGGAAACACAGGTGTATGCATATTCCATTATATCAAATATCGAATTTTGTATTGGCCATCAGGTTGAAAGCACTACTAAGTAGAAATGTTCAACCAGACTAGACAAGCTCACTATGCCAAGGCCCCTCATATACGTTTTCGCCCGGTACATTTTTTTGAGTGGCTTCTCGCACTAAAGTTTTCCGTTGACATAAAGTGGAAATATTATATTGGATCAATTGCTAAGCCTGCTGATAGAAAGGGTGGTTCACCTTGTTGTGCAAGACAATTTTTCTCTCCAGAATTTATCTTACCAATTTATATATCTACCATTCTATGCAATGAATATTGCTGCCAAATCTAGTTTGGTGCTTCTGCTATATATTTGGAAAGTAACCTATTGCGTCTTAGTAGCTTTATTCCCTTTCTTGGGGTCAGATGTTTAAAAAAATATTTCGTAGGAAATGACTCCATTTCTTCTCTCTTTATGTGCCATATCCTTTCAGGACGTAGGCGATCATGGCTCTCCACCTCCTTCTATCCCTTACAGCTCTCAACAAGTTCCCTCTCTCCTCCCCCCCAGACCACGTTCTGTCACCCACTTGCTTAAGCCCGCCAGATATGTTTTTTCCATTGTCTCTCTTTCCCTCTATTCGACCCGTGAGTATCAAATTTTCCAGGCCCCACTTCCTCGTTATATGTTCCAGAAACTTCAGCAGCCTCTTCCTGATGTTAAGTATAAGCTTCCTCCTTGTTTGCATCCTCTCTAAAAGCTCACCGTTGTTCATACGCTCGGTCCATGATATCCTTAGCTTCTTTCTGTAGAACCACATCTTTGTCGCCTCGAGTCTCCTCTTCATCTTTGAGGAAATCGTCACGTAACAGTTCAGTATTCTTTTCTTTGTTACCAAAATTCTCTCAATACTCTGCCCAACTTTTGGAATGTGCCCGTGGCCATCCCAATACGTCTACTGATCTCAGTGTCGCACTTACCGTCCTCTGTCAAAACGATTCCATTATATTTTCAAATCTGTCAAAGCAACTGACAGGTAATAAAAGAAAGGACTTTTTGAAGATGGGAAGGAAATAGCATCTGAAAAAAAAAGTTCCGGAAGTTCATAACATCGATGGTTATTTCCATATAGATTAATATCAGCGATGATTTCTTAATTCCAACCGGCGCCAATGATCTGAACTCGGGGCCAAGTAAAAACTCGCATTTTCATTATTGATTTTCAAGGTAAGCAGGTTCTGTTTTCTTGAAAGAAGGGCGTAGTATAACATTCCCAATTCGCTATATGACCTTCACGTGATAAATTTTGAAAATTACTTAGAGCGTCTCGATTTTTATATTTTATAATATTACTAGCAGTAAAGCCAACTTTGATCAGGTCTTTCATTAATGGGATTTTTTGCCTTTCAATTGGAGCGGTTTAAGTTTAAAGTCAGCCCACCCGAAAATCAATATTAGTAACAAAATTTGGGTGAAACTGATGCACATTCCCAAATAGCGGGGGTTTAAGAATTTGAATGTCGGTGGACCTGAACAGGGAACTGTATAATAATAAATACTATTATTGTAATAATTTGAACTATTTATTTTTATTAAAGTTTTTATAAAAGATATATATCCAGGAACAGATAGTAAATAGTAAAACGTTGCTGAGAGTTATAATGGCAGGAAGTAGTGGAGAGTCATTGTCGCCAACAATTTGGACTAAAAAAAAAACCGGCACTGAAGAATTATCTATCAAAAAAAAATTCCTTAAAATCGGATGAAAACTGTGGAAAAGCATAAACAACATCCGATCACACACACACACACACACACACACACACACACACACACACACACACACACACACACACACACACACACACATACATACATACACGCATTCTGAGAATGATATATATAGATTATACTTGCTCATATATATTTACACTATTTATATTCGGACTAGTGTCCTCATCTTTGTTGTTGTTATCACGACATTTCGGTCATTTTGCATCGCCCCCGGTCTTCGTCAGGTGTATATCGATCTCCGGATAACTTACAAGGAATTCTGAACTGACCCTTTGAACGGGAGTAGATTGTATTCGTTCAACTTTCCGTGTTTAGGGATATCTCGTCTAGTTCTTATTTTTAATACCACCCGATTATTGCCCGCCTTGTTTCCTCTGAGTTCAAATCCACACTGCCGGCTCATAGATTGAACTCATAATTTATATGTCGCCAAATTCACGAAACACTAGGCTATTGCTACGTTGTGATAACAACAACAAAAATGAGGACAATAGTGCAGATATAAATCGTCAAAATAACGATAATTCCTCATCCCACAAATTCAGTGAGAAATTATCGAATACTTACAAAGCGATTGAACTCACAATTACTTTTTTGCCAAATTCACGAATAAACATTTGAACCCACTAGGTGCTCCGTACTTGAGGCCTTGTACCACATCTAAACTCTGATTACGAAAAAAGCTACTTTCTTTACTTTGCTAGTCCTTTGCAAACTTTCAGAATTTCATGCTTTAAATCGTAGTTGCTAATTTTTTCCCATTCAGCATTCACTTATCGTGTAAGACATGGAGAAGATGCTTGTCACAACTCTTTTTCCTGATTGGCCAGAAAAACTACATTATCTACATCTACGACAATAAAAAAATCCGTAGAAATTTCTTTATCACATCGTTAAATACTTGAGCTTAACAACTTTAACAAAATATTGCAATTACAATCATAAATATGAATGCTGGTCGTTATTTTAAAAGTAAGAGGTTACAAATGAAAAGATTTTAAATTGACAACTATTTTCATTTCACTTAATGGTGTAATGATAAGGGACCAACTGCCGAAACGTTGTGATAATAACAACGAAGATGAGGATAATAGTCCGAATGTAAATAGTGTACGTAATGATAACTCTTCATCCAAGAAATTCAGACAGAATACATGATTATAAAATTGAAAGTCGTATAATTTTGCTGCAAGGGAATGAGATAAACATAAGTAAAATCACGTAACAGACAAGGTAGGTTTTAAATAATACATGACCATATCTCTACCTATCCTTTTATTTTTCGGCTGTGTAGTAAAATATTATTCGAGGAGTGACAATTTACTTCCAGGAATAGCCCCCTGTAAACTTCTCATTCTAGAAATTCAGAAATTGCCAATATTTTTTTTTATTTCACGTTGGAAGACAAGTGATACAATTTTTACGAAGAGTTTTCTTTCATTCTCTGGAATTTCGCTGCCGCTAGAAACCCTGATAGTTCTTTTTTTATTCGTTTAGTTTTTTTTTTTGCTTTATTTATTTTCATTAATTTTCTTTTTCTTCTTTGTCTTTTTTCAGCTTTATCAACAAACTTGCGCCCGGATCTGTCAAAAAAATCGAAAGGAAAGGTACAGGTTTTGTCTTGAGGCAGAACCTCGAACGATTCCAAGCCGCTCTAAAGAAATATGGGGTACCAGAATCGGAAACGTTCCAAACAGTTGACTTGTTCGAACGCAAAAATATTCCTCAAGTCACTCTCTGTCTTTTTGCTCTCGGCAGAATCGTAAGTTGACGATTCCTTATTTTCTTTCCTTTTGTTAAATAAAGAACGGGATTCGTTTTACAAGTAGAACTGTTTATTTAACTTTGTAGTCCATATATATATATATATATATATATATATATATATATATATATATATATATATATATATATATATATATATATATATATATATATATATATATATATATATATATATATGCGATATCGAGCTACCTGTTAATTTAGATAAATAAAGAAGTTTTTCGTCTTTGAACAGGAAAATGTATGGTTGTGAGTTACAAAAAATGGGTGTGCTCTTAGTCAAATGGTTAGCGACTCGAGACGAGAAATCGGTGAGACGAGTTCAAACTCCGATCGAGTGCGATGCATTAACTTTGACAAAAAAAGAAAAGCATGAATTCATCTCTTTTATCATTAATCTATCGGTTAGACAATAGGGCGGACTGGGCTCTTTCTTGTTTGGCAGTCTAGGAGAACAACGACTAAGAATTCAAAATCGTATATAGCCCTTATCTAAGCACTTACTATACAACCATGAAAACGAGTATGGAGTTCACAATAAAATATCGTTAGAAATAAAAACAAAAACAAAACAAGATGGCCGAACTGCTATGGGATATCAATCCAGTGAAGACTGGACACAGATGAAGAGTATATTTGAAGATGTGGTTCAACAAAAGGATGCTGAGTATACCATAGATGGAGCAGGTGAGCAGCGAGGATATTTGAAGGAAAATGGAACCAGAAAAGACCCAGAATCAGAAAGAGACAGTTGATATTTCTACAACACATATTGAGGAAAGAGGACTTGGAGAATTTAACACTTAAAGGACAAGAGAGACAAACGGAAACAACGAGTGAACGTCTTCACGAGCTTAAGTAAATGGGTGACAGAACAGGGAACTGGACAGATTGTAAAAAGACAAATATTGCTAAGGATGAGAAGATTTGGAAACCAGTAAGCATCCATGTCCTGAAGAGACACGGTACATAGAAAGAGAAGATTAAATTAACCTCGAATGAATTCTATTTACACTATTGACATGCGGACTAATATCTTCATCTTTTCGGTCGTTGTGTCGTTCGGCCTTCATTAGGTGTATATCGATCCGTGTAACCCACAGGGAATTCTGAACTGAACACTTTATTTAATCAAGCGGGTAGACTGTTCTCATTTCACTGACCATGTCTAGGGATATCTTGTCTAGTTCTTATTATTAGTATTGCTCAGATATTGCTTAAGGTTACGGTCACATCACGTACAATGTTAAGTTAAGCAAAGCTGAGTCTGGTCAGTACCTAAATGGGTGACCAAGTGCTGTAAGCTTGGATGTGTAGATGCTGTAATGGTTAATGGTTCTGAATTGGAAAATCGGAGGCTAGAGTTCCAATTCCAGCTCGTTTCATTATATTCACTTACGCACAGATAGTCTTGGGAAAGTTATGAATCCGTCTCTTCTCTCCCAGCTAAGGGTTAATGAGTAGGACTTGTATCAGTAAATCATTATTATCTCAAAAAAATCTTTGAATCTAAAACTATTCTATGGCTTTAAATAACCTGCAAAGGTTTGATAAGCCGTAAAGAATGAATTAATCAACAAAGAAATTTATTGCCAGGGATTGAACTGGCAGCAAATTCAAGAACCACTAGGCTATTATCCTGTTGTGATAACAACAACAAAGATAAGGATAATAGCTCGTATACAAATAGTGTAAATAATGATAACTCGTCATCCAACAAATTCAGACAGAATTTATCGGATGAATTTATATAGCGAAATAGTTTTCAATGCATTTTGAGGCATGCTTTTAGTATTTGCTGTTTCTTTGTACATAATCATTACAATGAATAAAATTGTTTCACGTATTTGTTTAAAAACATCTTTCCGTGATATTGCAATTTACATAAATATCGACTTACCACATAATCTATAATGGATGTATTGAAAACAAGCGAAAGTAAATGATTTTCAAAAATCTGTTTAAATATGTTTATTCTGTTATTTTCTTTTAGGCTCAAACAAAACCTGATTACACTGGCCCAATTCTCGGCCCCAAAATGTCTGACGAGAACGTCCGTGAGTTCACTCAGGATCAGCTAGATGCAGGTAAAAACGTAATCAGCCTTCAGTATGGAAGCAACCAAGGTGCAAGTCAAGCAGGCATCAGCATGGGAAAACAAAGAATGATCGCAGATTAAACTGAGCTCTCCATCAAAATGATTCCAATGTCCCACTAAAAAAAAAAAAAAAAAAAAAATCTGCCATCTTGCAATTAGTTGTTATGCAAAAAATTAAACATTTTTTTATTGGTTAAAAAAGTCTTTATTTTTCATGCCTCTGTATTTTTTTATTTTTTTGTCGCGGGATTTTTAAGCTTTATTTATTAATTTAAATTTAGAACATAATGAAATAAAATGCTTAACTATTGAACAATATACATTATAATCCTTTTGTTCAAATAATCAATAAAACCAGGAAAGACATGAATAATAATAAAATATATTGGAAAATGTCAGAATAAGGATTTTTAATTTCTAGAATATTTTCATTTTAATAATGTAACGAAAATGTAGCTAAAACAGGGTGTCGTATATATATATATTATAAAAATATAGGATTGAGGTATCCTATATTTATGGGTAAAAGTGCCCAATAGCAGGAATAAAGTGCATGTAAATATAAAATTAACTACTGAGGCCAGTAGTCTGTTTTATGCTTCAAGCATGAAACAAACTGTTGTCACTCAGTGTTGCCGTCAATGTCCACTTATCCATACATACATGCATACATACATACATACATACATACATACACATATATATATATATATATATATATATATATATATATATATATATATATATATATATATATATATATTCAAATGCTAGTGAAAAGTTATCGAACCGCCTAAGAAGCCCATCTCCTAATATTCTATTGTTTGGGGCAAGAATTTTTCAGCACCCTACACAGACACACACAAACATACACACAGACACAGACCCCCCCCACACACACACATATATATATATATATGTTTGTGTGTGTGTGCGTGCGCGCATAATACAAATACATATATTACCTACTGATAAGTGGACGGGCGAAACTCTGGAGTCTGAATGCTGACTCTAACATCAATCAGCTAAGTGATAAACCTTTTACTTATATTAATTCTATATAGATAAATATATAAATATTGGACACTATGTTACATATATTGTAATCAATCTAATTAGCTAGCTCGTTAACGTATTCTCTTAATTAAAGATTGAGAAATATTTGTTATCCGTTTTTATAAGAAAAGAAAACAACGCCATATTTATTATACACAATCTACCAATAGCTGTCATATGTTTCTGGTAAAGCTGACACGAAGCACTGAATTAATTAAGATGTATTTTTCTATGAATTTAAGCTTTTACGGGGGACACTTTTTGTCGTTTCTTTTCTTTCCATACTTTTGTTTGTAAAATGCAATTTACATTTTGTTCTTTCATCGCTTATAAACCAATTATGCAATTGTATATTAGTGTATTAAAATAGATTAATAAAAAATATTATTTTCAACCGGATTTTATGCAGTTACACTGGCTTCGAAGATTTTCTTGGACTTCGTTTATATTTTTAATCGAAATGTTAATTGCATTAATAATCACATTTGCCGAAACTATCCTTTGCTTCTTCTTGGGATAAAATGTTTCTTTAATAACAATAAAAACGTAAGTTTTTGACCTGTAATGTTTCACAGAAGCATAAAACATTTTCGGTCATTTCGAAGACGAGAAGAAGAGTTCTGGTAGATTTTATTAATATTTTCTGGTAAAAAAAAATGTATCTGGTATTTTACCAAAAAAATAAATATTTTAAAAACAACCGATTTTTGTTTTGTTTATTTATTTACTTTGATTTCTGTTGTATACATTTTTCCTTTCGTGTCTCAACGTGCGACCTAAGGCCAGAAATGGTTTCATGATATTTTACACTGACCATTTTGGCAAAAAGTTCACACAGATTTTACATAGATAAAGCCCCTTGGATGTGTGAGCTGTACTTGTGTTATAGAGTAGTTTTCCCAGTGGAGGCTTGTATTTCACCAAGTCGGTCCTAAAATAGGTTCGACGTACAAAACGTTAGGAACTTGATATAGTAGGCATTACGCAGAGTAATCTAGTTGTGGTCACTGATACTTTCGTATTCGACTAACTGTCGTCCGACATCGACAGACGGACTGACAGACTGACTGACCCATTACTCTTACTACTCCTACTTATTATAGGTGGGAGAATCTATAAACTATAGAATAGGTGTGTTCCAGTATAACAACTTGTGAGTACAATTTTTTGTATTTCTTTAAGGTATGGGCACCATGCGATTCCTTTAATGAGTCTATCGGAACCTTTTTCAACCAAACCGAATTCTCCAACTTTAACCGGAACGATCGATGTGCCATATTTTTTAAATTTCCGCTTCATGATCCTTTTATTTTGATAGTTTTTTTTAAAGGTCTTCGAAGATACATTACAATCTGCAGGAGCTACAATTTCAATAAGAAAGCACGTTTTATTTTTATGGTCTTTAAACAAGATGTCTGGTCTTTGATTATTCAATCTGTGTTATCATACTTATTATAAAACCAAAGTTGTGTGTGTGTGTGTGTGTGTGTATGTGTGTGTGTGTGTGTGTGTGTGTTCGTTTATATATGGGATCGGATTTCCTACATTTTTCAACCGATTTCAACAAAACTTTACAGAACTACGTAAAATTACCTTGCGGTGGTTGTGACAGCACCAAAAATTGGAAAAAACACAATTGTTTTTGCACGAAACCAATTTGAAAACACGATTAAGAGGCATCGCGAGAATGAAAAGGGGACAACTCATATCGAATTATACTTATTATAAAACCCAGGTTGTTTGTTTGTGTGTGTGTGTGTGTGTGTGTGTGTGTGTGTGTGTGTGTGTGTGTGTGTGTGTGTGTTCGTTTATATATGGGATCAGATTTCCTACATTTTTCAACCGATTTCAACAAAATTTCACTTTTTTTTTGGCAGGTAGTATTTCTTATTGTCTTGCACACTTTTTTTTATTTTTACGTTCAGAATGCTTTAAAAATTCCATTTACAAGACAATTGTTTATAATAAAATTCTATTCAATCGGTAGACTCATAACGATTGAAAACAATGTTTTTGTTTGAGTTTGGGTTTGACCAATTCGTAAAAAAAAATAAAAAATAAAAAAAACTAATTAAGACATGCGTGTCCGTCAACCTTAAACAATAATCTTTGTCAGTTTTATTTTTCAGTGTTTATGATGGTCGATACTTGATCTATCTCTTACTGTTACATCCCCGGGCAACGCTGGGCTCTACTGCTAGTTATAATTATTATTCACAACATATGATATCTATTTATATTTCTGAGATGAGGTCTTATGTACATTATAGCAAGTGGAACTAGAACAGTCTACCCTAGTGAGTGAAATAAACGTTGATCCTCGACAGTGTAATCACTGAGCTGAACGTCCATATGTCTGACCTAGTTGCTCCCTGCCTGAACGACAAAATGCTGCGTACGGCTATCTGGCCGTCATCCATGCACTCAGATGATGTCTCCCGTCATCACCTCCTTGTTGTTTTTGCCGCCTAATTTCAAAATTGTCTTTAATTCCTGATTATCCTCGTAAGTTCAGGTCAGGTAACAAATGATCCCTGATTGAGGATATTCTAAAGTATCTAGATGAAGTTATATAAGCAACACACAGTCTTTGACTTCTTCGTGAGAAGATCTACGTTTGAAGGAAACTCCCCCAAGATATAAAATGTCTAAATCCAGAAGTTGATAAGCAATAATTTTACACATGGATGATTTAGTCTCGTGTTTGTATTAGTTTTTACAGTGATAAAGTCACGCAGATATTAATGTTTTGTAATCGGTTTTTTTTTTGTACCTATTATTTTACTAGTGGACATATTTTAAGATAATCGATTGGATGAATTTAAGCGTACCACTAAATTATCAACCAGGTCAAATCGTTTTACGGTTGAAATAACAAGATGTAACCGCAAGTTCTAATCTAAGAGTTTCTTTTCTCGCACTTCTCGCTTGTGGAACTCTCTTCTGTTTTTTTTTTTTTTTTTTTTTTTGCTTCCTTGCTACATAAGATCTTCAAAAATTTAAATTCAAACGCCAATCGCCATCTCCTTTTTTCCTGGATCCTGTTTTTTTTAGTCCTTTCTCCTAACTAACGTCTTCTTATCTTCTTTCACTCTCAGTAAGCACTGGCGTCTTAGTGGGATGATTGCCATACTTGGAGTGGAACGATTGAAAAATAAAAGGGTCTGAACTAGTAGAACTCAAATACGGAGTTCATCTGAACATTTGCGATGACATTAGCGATAGAATAGGGAAATAGGCAAAAAAGATATTTTTAGATTGTAAGAATTTTTTTTTTGAAATAATAATGATTTACTGATACAAGTCCTACTATTTAACCTATAGCTAGGGGGAGAAGAAAATACATTTGCATATGAAAGATTTAGTATCGTATTCTTATTATTGGTCTTTACAACAATATACACCTATTCATCATCATTTAGCGCATTTTGCGCCGTTCTAGTCACTCTTCCTTCTTTTGCATGTGGTACATGGTGACTCTTAAGGCAAAATAGTGCAATTGCTTGCCGCTTCCTTTTGATGTTCAGATATCCCGACTCAGAAGTTCCTCCATTCACTGGTAAACCTGTTAAACTCTGATTCACACGTCAATCACCTTATTCTCTCTTTCTAAACTCTGTTTTTTTTTTTTGCCTTTTTCCTAATTAGCGTCTTCTCAGTGTCTTTCACTCTCGGCAACCCTTTGCGTTTTAGTGGAATTATTGACTTTTTTTTTGGTGGGGGGTGTCAATTAAAAAAAAAGGTCTGAACTTGTAGAACTAAAATTCAGAATGCATATAAACATTTGCAATGGCATTAGCGATAGAGTAAGCGAAAAGGTAAAAAAGATATTTTAAGTTTGTAAGATTTAAAAAAAAAATAATAATAACGACTTACTGATACTCGTCCTACTAATTAACCCATAGCTGGAGTGAGATAGTAATATCTCTTCTTTTATTACCTCTTCTGCCATCCATTTACAGAAGCTTGCTCCGCAGGTTTCTAGATTTTTGTCTTTTTGCTTTCAATATATCCAGTGTCAAATGCTCTACGCTCTCATTCTTCGGGGGGGTGGGAATTCAACTTGACCCCTGGTAAAGTAGGATTTTTAATGATTTCTTTTTTTTTTCTGATTTATCAACCTTTGCAGGTTATTCAAAGTCAGCAAATATCTTTATCTTGTAAGAATTATTTTTATATAATAATGATTTACTGATACAAGTTTAACTAATTAACTGTGGGATGGATATATATATATATATATATATATATATATATATATATATATATATATATATATATATATTTCTTAAGTGTATTTGCGTCTAAGTAAATATGCACGAACCCGATTAGAATTGGAACTCAGCTCTCCAATTTCGCATCCCGAGCCGTTATCCATTACACCGCCCGCACATGCAAGCTTAACGCACCTGATATTGCCAAGCGGTCATCCATCTACATACTGACCAGAGCTGACGTTGCTTAACTTCGGCGATCACACGAGAAGAGGCGTTTCAACGTGATATGGCCGGAAGCCTTGATAAAGTATTAATTTTAATAATAATAAAGTTTTTTTTTTGTTGGCGGTGACAGATAAAATCAAACGTTTAGTATAGTAAAGTAGTGTGTGATTCACACCAGGAAATAATGGGGTCTGAGTCAATTTTAATGCCAAAAAGAAAACTTTACTAAATTATGCACTGGGTTCACCCTAAAAGATACCAAAAATATGCATTTCACTCAGCTTTACCCCACATCATCAGAGTTGCCAGGTGTAGTCAGGTGTTGCCAGGTGTAGCAGAGAGATTAACTGGAAGATGACCGCATAATCTCAAGGTGCAAAATCAGGATTCACAGGATTTCAATAGCCTCTCCCGATATGTAAACAGGTGGTATATCTATTTTTTTTTAGTTGAATTTACTTCAAGCAAAACAGTAAAGCTCCCAAGTAACAGTTACTAGGTGTGACATAATTAGAAAACAGAAACATTATGAATGGAAGAGTAAACAGGAAGACAGTAGATAACGATTCACATTGAATTTAATGTTTGAAGATCAATGTTGGCCGGGAAGCATGGAGCCGGGAGAGAGTTCCACAAGCGAGAAGTGCGAGAAAAGAAACTGTTAGCACAGAATTTACGGTTGCATCTAACCAACTCAACTGTGAATTGATGAGACCTTGTTTACTATCTAGTACTGCGCTTAAATTCATAAAGTCTAGGTACCGAAGCGAAGAGATCAATTATCATGAAAGTATCTATATAAAAGGGAGGCAACTTTACGTCGATGGGGAAGTGACTGAAGCCGGGATGCCAGATCACGGCCAATAACATTGCTGATTTTTCTTTGGATTTTTATCAAGAATCTCTAAATATACAGATGGAGCACCGGACCATATATAGCAACAATATTCTAAGCATGGGCGAATGGCAGACTTATAGATATATATAAAAAAATATTGTCTCGCACGACAGTGAATCTACTTTCTTAGCAACTGATCTAGCAATGTATTCAATGTAGTCTTTCCACTTCATGTCAACCGAGAATGTTAGCCCGAGAAGACGCAACGAGTCACTTGCCTGGAGGTTAGCATCAGCCATGCCGATGGAAGGCAACAAGGGGTCTCTCAGATGGTTAATAGATAGCGGTTTGGTTTTAGAGGAATTAGAATTAAGAAGCCAAATTAACAACAGACTGTAGATCGTTTTGGGGATTAGCCGCTAATTTGACCTTATCGAACTGATCAGTCACGTGTAAATACTTGTCATCAGCATATATACCAAGTTAAGAGTGAATGTCACCAGGAAAGTCCTTTTTTGAAAATTAAAAACAAAATAGATCCATTGATAGCAACCTTAGGGACACTTGCATTAGTACAGAAGGAGCTAAAAGAGTGGCCGTTCAGGACAGCGTTCATTACACGATTTGATAAGTAAAAAGTCTGTCCGAAAACACCATAACTTTTCAACTTGTGAAGAAGACCGTTATGCCAAACCTTGTCGAAGATGTCAAAAGTAACAGTGTGAGCTTCGCCATTCTTATCTAAAGTTTTATAGACTCTTTCCGCAATAATCGTTAATATATCAGCAATTGACCTAGATAAACGAAAGCCATATTGCTTGTCTGAAAGAAAGCTCCGCGTTGTGAGATGCTTAATTAATTCAGCATTACTTAGGACTTAGTAGTTTGCCGAAAAGAGTTATAAGAATAGTTGGAAGGATCAGAGAGTTCACCTGAGTTCTTAAAGACTGGACCTAAGGATTTCCAACAAGCAGGAACGTAAGAGGCAATTATTATACAGTTTAGAGAGAACAGGAATCAGTTTAGGAGGACATTTCTTAAGGAATATCCTGATTAGAGATGATATCAGAAACCATGTAAGGGGTTATATACATATCACTTAACTCAGTTCTAAATAGAAAGTTAGGCAGAGATTCTCTAGATGAGTCAAGAGTAGATTTTAAAGGGAATTTACGAGCGATACAATCTGTTTTATCAGTAGATGTTATCTCAAATTTATTGTACCTCATTTTCTCAACAACGACCTAGCTCGTTCGAAAACACATTTACATTTATTACATGCATCCACGAACAGGCGTCTGTTGTGATCCGAACTATAATGCTGGTAGAGCCGGAAATAGTGATTTCTGTGCAGAACAGGCTGGCGTGAACCCTGGAGAAGATTGATGTTTTATCTGGCATTTCCGAGAAGGAATAAAAGTATCTATGCCGACTTTGAGCCAAAAAGAAACTTCACTGGCACAATTCTCAATAGGATGTTGTGATTAGGAAGTGAATATGTGAGACAAGCGGACTACAGGAAGTTATATATGCACCTCATCCGAGCTAGAAATGTCAGAAAGTCTTCCGTATCCACTCGAGAATATAGCCGTTCAGAGAAAGCATGAAGCCACACACCCGAATATAGATATTTATTGACGAAGTCCGAAAGAAAATAAACAATAATTTTATATTTGATAGATTTAGTCTCGTATTCTGAGTAGTTTTTATATCAATAACTTTATATACATATTGTCACTGGGCTCAGCTCAGTAAATATATGTGTGTGCTATTTATTGTCTGGCATCTGAGATTTTCTCGCCTTCTTTCCATGTACACAGTATATATTCTTACCTTTGAGTCTCAAATAGACGGACTAGGACAATTATTCTTTCCCAGGGAAAAAATCAACTCGGGATATTCGTATTCTAACCAACTGTTTTATTAAATATTTAGGAAATTCCTTTCATTCTTTAATTTCGGCTGTCCATCTGCTAGAATAAAGCGTTTTCATTACTAAAAATTCTAAAAAAATTCCAACTCCTTACTTCTGTTGCAGTCACATCTCGTATTGCCTTGTATTCGAAACTCAAGTATATGTGTGATTTCAGCGATCTTTTTGAGGTGCTAGGTCCTTGCAGAACATGTACGATCATGGCTCTCCACAATTTCCGGTCATTTCTTTTCTTACCCTCAAAAAGGTTACGCGAAGTTTCCCATCCCAACCGCTTCTTGTGCATTCGTTGTGTCCTGCAAGTGTTAACGTCTCTAAGCCACTTTTCCCCAATATGCCCCTATTAAAAAGAGATAGACCATGAAATTCATTAATATTTCTACAAGAAAGGGGGGGGGGTTCTTTTTGGCAAGTTTCCTGCAGTTAAAAATCTCGAGGAGTGAGACGCAGAAAAAATAAGACCGCCCCGTTTATTAATTTAGCATATTTGGGAACATGTAAATAATTTTTCGACTCCCCTTTTATTACCCCCCCCCAGTTTATTACATATTGAGAAAATCCCCCCAATTATTAATAGCTCTATTGTATTAGGCCCCTAAATGTATACACTTATCTTGCCTCATGGTTCAAATAGTCTCAGGTAGTTTTCGTATTTCCGGTTAATGCTGGAAGTCGATATTCGAACCGAAATTTTGAAAGCTGGTTTACTGCACAGTCAGACGATCTCTTGGAACAATGGTGCGAAGTAATCTTCCTATTTCTTTCAACCGTCATCACTGCGTTAGGCTAAATTTATCGCACCAGAATATATCTTATATATTTATAAGTCTACCATTAATCCATGCTTTGAATATTTCTGCCACATATGGTCTGGTGCTCCTGCTATATACTTACAGATTCTTGAAAAAATCCAAAGAAGAATCTGCAAAGTTATTCGTCCTGACCTGGCATCTTGGCTTCAGTCCCATTCCCACGGCCGTAATATAACTTTTCTGTGCCTTTTCTATAAATACTTTCTTGGTAATTGTTCTGAAGAACTTTACTCTATGGTACATACACTTTATGAATTTAAGCGCAGTACTAAATAGGCGACAAGTTCTCATCATTTTACAGTTGAAATTTGTTATATTCCGTGCTAAGGGAATAAACATATAACACCAGGTGGATACTAGAAGAAAAGAGAGTGCCACTAACTGGAAGGTCGGACGTAATTGCGTCGTCTCGCTCTCACCTCGCCTCTCTCTCCTCGTAGACGGTTGACTTTATAGGTACTTACTACCTATAGCGTAATCATTCATGGGGGTGACTGGTTATTCCATTACAAAATTACTAGATGTAACCGGAAGTTCTATGCTAACAGTTTCCTCTATCTTACTTCTCGCTAGTGGAACTCTCTTCCAACTTATTGCTTCCTAGTTAACTTTGATCTCTAAAAATTTAAATGCAATGCCAATCGTTATCTACTGTCTTCTTAATTTTTGTTGTTTTCAGTTAAAAGTAAAAAATAAATCATACTTGATATTGGCTCGGATAAACAAAACATTTGGACAATTTCTGCCTCATTTATGTTCAGAAAAGAAGAAAGAAAAATTAAATAAAAAGAAAAATTGAATAAAACCTTAACCGTAGTACCTTGTCACTCGTATTTAATGAAATTGTCTAAAAGAAGAAATTGCTGCACAAATACACAATTATATATATATATATATATATATATTGCCATCCACAGACAGACTGTCTCGTTGTATCACAGCTCTTCAGTGTGGCTAGACTTTCGATTGCTTCAAGCGGGGATAGAAACCTGGCCGATTTGGCATCAATAAGAGATCCTACCCCTAGGCTATCAGCACACGGCAGTCAGAGAGGGAAATTTTAACGTTTTCATTAAATATGACAGACAAGGTGCTTTAATTAAGTTTTTTTATATAATTTCTCATATGATCTTATATCTATTTTTCTTTTCCGTGGATAAATTATAAAAAAAAAAACTGTCCAAATGTTTTATTTTTTCACGCGCTTTCAGCTATACCTTTAACCAATATAGATATTTATCCTTTTATTGTTCTCTCTCCTTGATAATTTTTCTCATATTCTGTAAGACTCAGTAACCCCATGCGTCTTGGTGGCGTTATTGCCTTACTTAAGGTAAAATGACAAAAAAAAAAAAAAAACATAATTTAATGCTCGGCCGTCACTCGAGTATCGCATTCTCCCAAAATAATTTTGTGTTGATATTTCCAGTCATTGCTCCCGTCCTTATTATCTATAAATTTTTCCTACTCGCCGAGAAGTTTAAACGCTATATTAAAAACATATCAAACCGCCTGCAAGTCGACCACAAGGTCAAATCCTTTTCTTTTTTTAAAAGCCGATTCCTACCTATCAACTACTAACCCAAGAGCAGCCAGAAACAGCCAGACGAAATCAGCCTCCTGTCTAAATAGCGATTACGTTGTAGAACAATGTTTAGAAAACTAGCCGAGTAGACAATTACTAATCTAAGTATACCACACACGTTGTCTTGATTTGTACTGAGATACGATGTGTTAATAGTCTTACTTAAGTTCATATCAAGTTATCTACGTACATTAAAAGAATAGACAGGAAATGTAATCAAAATATTGTAGGTTCCATACCGAAGAATCTGATCTTTAAAAAAAATAGCGGCTGCTTTTAAAGAGTAGTCAGTTGCAATTCCTACAAGCCCATTATAGTGATTTAACAAGCACAGCTTAATTGTGACACAAGACCGGACGTCTGGGCCACCCGGTGAAGACCGAACTCACTTCTTTTTATGTGCCATGTCATTTCAGGACGTAGACGATCATGGCTCTCCACCTCTTCCTCTATCCCTTGCAGTTCTCAACAAGTTCCATCCCTCTGCTATCTCCTCCAGACCACGTTCTGTCATCCACCTGCTCAAGCCCGCCAGGAATGTCATGCGCTGCTTTTCATTGTCTCTCTTTCCCTCTATTCGACCCGTGAGTATCAGATTCTTCCTCATGTGTCACAGAAACTTCAACTGCCTCTTTCTGATGTTAAGCATGAGCCCCGTTCTTGTCTGCATCCTCTCCAAGACCTGATCGTTGCTCACACGTTCGGTCCACGAAATCCTCATCATCCTTCAGTATAGAACCACATCTCCGTCTCTTCTTCATTCTTGAGGAAATTGTCCAGCATTCGCTGCCGCAAAGAAGGGCAGATTTCACGTAACAGCTACTCGGTCGTAATTGATGTAGCGAGATAAGCTTGATAAGCAATTACACAACATCGAAGTGCCACTCGCACAACCAATCTAACTCGGCAATCTGAACCACATAAAATTAAAGCACTTTCTAAACAGTTTCCTGTTAGTAAATAGTTAAATAGTTATCTCTTTTAATTAAAGTAACTTTTTTAAATCGAAATTATGGTCACACTCATTACGGGGAGTAACTAATGCACTGAGTATATTGTTTTGGTACACTCATACACACACATACACACACACACACACACACACACACACACACACATATATATATATATATATATATATATATATATATATAGAGTTAAGTTACGAAAACTTGATAATCCGTATGGGTAGACCCAAGGAGGATGAAATCCTGAGAGCTCAATGTAAATCCAGAGCTAATAATTTAAAGAAAAAAAAAAAACACTTTAAGGTTCCATTGTAATAATTTATTTCACCAGAGCCCTTTTAATATATATATATATATATATATATATATATATATATATATATATATATATATAGATAGATAGATAGATAGATAGATATGTATATATATATATATATATATATATATATATAGTGTATGTATATATATAGTGTATATAGTTCCATTGTAATAATCTATTTCACAGAGCCCTTTTAATCTATATATATATATATATATATATATATATATATATATATATATATATATATATATATATATATATATATATATATATATATATATATATATATATATATATATATATATATATATATATATATATATATATATATATTAAATATGGTGAAATAGATTATTACAATGGAACTATATATATATTATATATATATATATATATACACTATCTTCTATCTATATATATATATATATATATATATATATATATATATATATATAGTGTATTTAGGCAACAGTCCTTCTTTCATGCAAACTTCATTAAATATGACAGACAAGTTGCTTTGATTAAGTTTTTTTATATAATTTCTCATATGATCTTATAATGTTTTCTTTTCTGTAAATAAATTATAAAAAAAACTGTCCAAACGTTTTATTTTTCTAAGCGCTTTCGGCTATACATTTAGCCAATATCAAGGATGAATTATATTTACTGTTAAGTGAAAATGGATTGTTGTATGTATGTATTTAACATTTATAGAATGTTTTATTTTCAAAACATTGTCAACATATTGTGCCCATGTTCAGAGTTGATATTATTGAGTGGCTTTTTTTTTATTAATAAGGTTTCTATTATATAATTCATCCTTGATAACGGCTAAAGGCATAGCCGAAAGCGTGTGAAAAAATTAAACATTTGGATTGTTTTTGTATAGTTTATCCACGGAAAAGAAAAAAAGATATAAGAATAAAGCACCTTGTCTGTCATATTTAATGAAAAAGTTAAAATTTACCTCTCTCTCTCTGCCGTGTGCTGATAGCCTAGGGGTAGGATCTCTTATTGATGCCAAATCGGGTTTCTATCCCAGCTTGAAGCAATCGAACGTCTAGCCACACTGAAGAGCTGTGATATAACGAGACAGTCTGTCTGTGGATGGCAATATATATATATATATATATATATATATATATATATATATATATATATATATATATATATATATATATATATATATAATTGTGTATTAGTGCAGCAATTTCTTCTTTTAGACAATTTCATTAAATACGAGTGACAAGGTACTACGGTTATGAATTTATTCAATTTTTCTTTTTATTTAATTTTTCTTTTCTGAACATAAATGAGGCAGAAATTGTCCAAATGTTTTGTATATCCGAGCCAATATCAAGTATGATTTATTTTTATTTTTAATTGAATGTAAGGATTGTTTTATGTATGTATTTCGAGTTATAGGAATGTTTTATTTTCTAAAAACGGTCAGCACATTATAGCCGTGTTCATAGTTGATATTATTGAGTGTTGGCCTTTTCTTTTTTATTACTGTTCCCGTTGCAACTAAGGTTCGCTCTGTGGCTGTTGAAAAAACAAATATTCGCCTGAATTCTCACACGAGACTCCTTCTTATCCAGAAACTAACGGATGGCTCCTACTGCTGGGTGTGTAAAATGGTTGCACTTTTTGTTGTCAAAATAGTCGGTGTTTGATCCCAAGCATGATTTTGAATGCTGTTTATTTTTAAAACAGATTTTCCTAAATGTAAATTTGGCGCAATTCAATCTTTTTACCCCCATTTTCTCCTATTTGTTATTTTTAATATGTCTAACGGATATGATGTTAAAGGAACGGCTACCGGAATATTTTATCGGCTGAGCAGATTTAATTTTCTGGCTTAGACTTTTCTGTTCACTTTTCGTCTAACGCTCTTTAGAACTCTCCCCTTCAGCTATGGATTAAATAGTAAAGTATACTGAGCTCCATCACGCTGGATGGCCTCCAGTCCAGGAGAAGGACTACTCTGATTTCAAAATCATTGGAAAGGCAACGGGAAATCATTTCATTTCAATTTTTTTCTACTGTTAAAATCTGTTCCTGGAATTTTTTACTATAAAAATGTACTTTTATACTTTCATAGCGTTTTGACGCCAGTTTGGGGGTTAAATATTTGCCTATAGCTGGGACCCTAACAGGTGCTGCCACACTGGATCAGAATGGAGCTGGGAACGACAGCAATTAAGAGGTAGTTCCATGCTCTTCAAAAGCTTCCGATCAGAGGCCTTGCTACCGGATGTAGTCAATCATCAGTCCCAGGACGTAGCCTCGACCCGGGGCGGGGGCGAGGGGCGAGGGGGGGGCTTAATATTATTTGGACCTTCCAAAAGGCCGAGCAGTGATGTGTTTTGAAGTGTAACGATACTAAATTTAAAACAAATTACGGTGACTCTTTAGATTAATACGCTTATATTTATTTATCCACAAACGTTTCTGCTGTGTTTATAGAAAGTTAAGAAAGCTGACTTCTTTGAAAGATAAAACCCATCCTATAAGAGTACTTTGGAAACCTAAGGAAGAGGCTATGGCAGCTGGGTTAGTGTAATCTTATGTATCAAATACAAGTGCCGGCACAATTAAATTATTTCCTTTAAATTTTATTCCTCGTCACAGTGCATATTTCGTACAGCACGCTTGTTATCCTTCAAATACTTTTTTCTCTACGATAAGATTCTTTATTTCGTTCTAGGTTTAGTAAACTTATCTAAGAATTCGCAACGGCTCGTTTATTTGAACGGATACGTTTATTTTATAAGTTGAAGAATTTAAAGGAAAGCAGTGGAAAATGTACCGATTCAGAGGCCATATTTTTTCTAACTATCGAACGATTCTTGAAACGTGTATACTTCCTGTTATGAATAATCAAGAGTAGTCTCCTCTTGTTTTGTTACTCTCCTCTTTGAGAGAGCTATTTCTGTTTACTGGGACTACAAAAGGACACCATACGCGAACCTTGTATTCTCAGTTGAATAAAGCTTTCTTAAAGCCTACACCTGCGAACTTTTGTCATCACAATTCCTTCTTAATGGTTCTGTTAAGCTAGAGAATTCAACAGAAGGATGTTGAGATTACCACGCACGACTGAACAAATGAGTAATGAAATGGAAATAAAATGTAGACTTACACGTATCATCAGAAAGAGACTGACATTTCTACGAAGCATAATGAGGAAAGGGGGCTTCGAAAATATGACCTTCACAGGACATACTGAAGGCAAGAGGGACAGAGGAAACAAGCGTATAACCTTCCTAATGAGGTTATGTAAAACGATGGCAGGACATGGATTAGGGCAGGAAGTTATGGAACATCATATTCAACAACGTCCTGAAGGGGCACGGCACATAGAAGAAGAAGAAGAAGAAGAAGAAGAAGAAGAAGAAGAAGAAGAAGAAGAAGAATCCTTTTTCCGTCTGCGTAAATCTCTGATAGGAACATATATCAATGAACTCCCTGACTTATCTGACAGCTATGGAAGTGGCTACGAAGCGTATAGCCTTTACTTTATCTAGGTCTGCTGGTATTCATTTAGCACTCATTTTAAACCGTAAGTACTGTCTTTATGTCTTAAAAACTTCACACTTGTACGGTTTTAGCTTCAATCTATGTTTTCTTAAGCTACTAAAGAAACATTTGGATGTGTTCTTCATACAGAAAACACTAACATATTTATCTAAATATGACAGAGCGTAACGTACATGTGGTCGTGACTGTAAAATGGCGTATAATTCCTGAAATACACCGGGTGCGCTTGTCAGTCCAAATGGCATAACTGATGTAATGAAGGACACAAGTTACTGGAAAAGAAATGAAGACACCAACGCGACAATTCGGAAGATGTATCAGATATTCAGGTGGGTGAAAGGAGAGCAAAAGAAAATGATACGGTCAAACGTAGTAGTAAAATATCTTTCTGGGGTCAGACATGGAGGCATGTACGACTAAAATGGAGCAGAATTTTTCTAGGCATTGAGAATTAAAAATTGATCAAACTTGTCAGTGATGGTCATAATCAGTATCTGTCTATATTTTTGAGATGAGGTATTATGTACACTATTTATATTATTCGGACTATTGTCCTCATTTTTGTCGCCATATTTATTACAACGTTTCGGTCGTTGTACGCTCCGGCCTTCTTCAGGTGGTTGGAATGTCGAACTGAACCCCTTATTTCGCTCACTTGGGTAGACTATTCTAGTTCCAGGTGCCATGTCTGGTTAAGGCGGTGGAGAAATTGGAGAGGTGAATTAACAGGAGATAACTGATAGCTGACATCCATTAGACATGTCACGTGGACCTAGAACAGTCTACCCCAGTGAGCGAAATAGTTCAGTTCGACATTCCAACCACCTGAAGAAGGCCGGGGCGTACAACGGCCGAAACATTGTAATAAATATGGCGACAAAGATGAGGACAGTGGCCCGAATAATGTAAATAATGATCATATTCGCTGAACGAGTTGACAGTCATCATGTGTGCAATTATACCCTTAGACGGATCGGGACGATTATACTATTTTGGGGAGAAAAAAGCCACAATGGACGTTCTCCTTTCAACCACCCCTTTTATAAAATATTTATAAAATATACCTTCACTCATTAATTTATACTGCGAGCATTCTCTAACAAAGCATTTCATTACAAGAAAGTTATGAAGTTATAAAAAAAAAAATTAAAAAATGAAACAAACAAAAATATCTCAGCTTCCCATTTTATTCCAATCACCTCGTCTGGTAATTTAAAAAAAAAAAAATTTATTATTGTTGTTTGTTTTAAAACGTTTAGTATTAAAAAATAGTTTTGTAGATCACTGTGACGTCGATAGTCATTGGGTCCCCCGCAATTTTGTCCTTGTACAAAACTTTGAAAAGTAAATGTTTGCTAATTTGTTGTACATTTTCAGAAATGGTAGGTTCTTTTTTCGTATATAGTTTCTTCTTTTTTATTTTTTTATTTTATGCGCTGACGTCATAGATTGTTTTTACGACCACGCGTTAAGAGCAATCGATATTAAAAAAAAAACAGGTACATTGGCAGGTGAATCCAGCAGACAACCGGGGGTTCTGAATGACTGTACAAGTGGGACATAGCCAATAGAAACTACCAGTGAATCCTTTTACAAAATTACCTAAATATCGCTTCGTATTACCCACCGGTTTTCCTCCCAGATGTCACACCCACACAAAACATAATCTGTTAACGTTCCTCGCTTGCATCTTGATTCTTAATTGTTCAGGGAATCTTCATTTTTACCTTCATGAGGAAGAGTAATTTTACTTATATGTATTGGCAGTCGAGTTCATTCTGAATCCATATGCTCATATAATTGATAGCAAAGCAACAACAAATATACAAAGTAGATATGTACTCAAATTTAACACCCGATACTCTCAGTGGTGTAACGTGGGTGAGGCCACCGGGCGCCAAATTATCCTTGGTGCAAAATTTCAAAAGCAAAAATAATTAAGTAGTTACAATAAGTAATATATATATATATATATATATATATATATATATATATATATATATATATATATATATATATATATATATATATATATATATATATAAGTGGACTGTGGGTTTACGCGTTGTTAAATTAGGAACACGTGTGTTTATTCCTGCTCGAATATTAAAAGGTTCACTACAAGAACATGGCGGACTCAGAGACTGAATCCACCATAAAGAAGTGTAAAGAAAACCAACAAGACTGATATATATATATATATATATATATATATATATATATATATATATATATATATATATATATATATATAAAGAACAGTAAGATATATAATCCGGTGTTCTTATAGATATTTTTATTTTTACAAAATAATGCTCAATGTAAATTTACAGAGCATTAATATTATAAATTAATTGATTTAAAATGTTTTTTCGCTACACAGTTCTAACCATGTTTCAAATTTAGTTGTTTAATACATATACTTGTTTGTGTATATATATATATATATATATATATATATATATATATATATATATATATATACAAACAAGTATATGTATTAAACAACTAAATTTACACTGGACATAGACATTAACATTTCTGTTTGTGTGTAAACGGAAAGAGTTTGTATTTTGGTGAATGTTCGTACGTACGTGTATGTGTGTATAATGTTCATGGCGTCTCCCACAAATGGGAAGACGCAATATTCTGCCAGAGCTTACATTGTAGATGTGTTCGCTGAAAATGAAGAAATGAAAAAGAGAACGAGGCAAGACATCGCTAAGTATTTATAGTGTCGGAATATGTTAAACCAAAAATTCCTCTGTCGCTTGTGTAGATATTTGGATTCAAAAAAAGTACCCTAGCAACCTGGATCACTTGCGTGCATATGTTGAGTCTGAAAAAATCCCTTAGCATCCGGAGTCACTCGTGGGAATATATTGACAAAAGAATCCCCTAACTTACCGACTGGAATTGGAACTCGGCTCTCTGATTTCCGTTTCCAAGTCGTTAACCACTATACCACGCGAACATCCAAGCTCGCTGCATCTGGTATTCCCAAGCTCTCACCCATCTAGGTCCTGACCAGGCTCGACGTTGCTTAACTTTAGTGATCGTACGAGAACCGATGTTTGAACGCGGTATTTCTTTGCAATTAAAATACAGTGTAACCCGGATATAAGAGAGTTGCCGGGACCGGAGAAGAAGTCTCTAATATTCGGGTTTCTCTTATATCCGGGTTTGGCCTATTTTGTTTAGGTAAGTATGGCTCTAATTTGGGACCAGAGAAAATCTCTCTTATATTCGGGTTTCTCTTATATCCGGGTTTCTCTTATATCCGGGTCTCTTATATCCGGGTCTCTTATATCCTGGTCTCTTATATCCGGGTTACACTGTATAACAAAGAAAATAATTTCTGGAGATGACTGCGTCCGACCTGAATGTGAGCGGCATTTAAAAATATCATCGTAATCTTTCCTATGGTCGTAACAAAGAAGTACTTCAAGACTAGATTCAAGCTTGTATTCCTTGATAATAAAAAGATTTACAACAGCCTAATCAAGTAATTTCTTTAACATTACTGTATGACTAACGTAATTACAATGGCATCAAAAACTTTATTAAACAGACAAAAATGCTATCAGATGTTTAAAATAGTAAAAACTTTTGTAGTGGATCTAGGAAGGCTGTGTGAATATTTAAGATTGTGCTGCAAATAAAATAAGCAATATCCGCATAAATTATAAGAAATGGACAAATGGTAACGATATTCAATCACGACAAAAAATACATGTTTGAAACAACAAATTAAAATTTATATATACAATTTACAATTTCTTTATTTGTAATGATGTGTTCAAAAGTCTATGTAAGAGAAAAAAATTCTTTGCTATTTTGGAAATGTTCAATGTCGAAAAGTTGTTTGCCTTTGATTAAAAAGGTTGAATTTAACTTAGACAAAAGTTTTTTTCTATTAAAGATATTGAATGAAAAAGTTTGTTGGATAAAATTTTCTAATCTCTCATAAAGGAAGTTTATTTCTTTGGCGGCTATTTGACACCTAATTCCCGTGTGTATCTTTCGCGTGTGTGAATCTCAATTGTGACGAAAATTCGTTCGCCGTTTTTATTTATAGTTTTTTTTAACAACCAAATCGGCTCAACAGGGCTTAGTAGCTGTTGCGAATTTTTCTGAAAAATTCGTGGGTGAATGCTATATTTTTTATTTTTTAGCCAATAGGATTTCTTGAAACATTTAAATTAGGGATGAATTTGAGAAAGATTTTTTTTACGTCGGCTGAGTCTACTTTTGCACAAAATTTGATTGTTTTGTTACGGAAATTTCTCGAACCAATGAAATTTAAGAAAATGTTTAAAATTGAAATGAGGGTTACTAAGCTTTCAACGCTTTTGGCAGCTCTGAAAAAGAAGCGTTATTTTTTATATCTAGGGATATAATTCAAAGTTTTATAAAATAAAAAAAATAAAAATGTTGCAATAATAAAAAAAAAAAACAGAAAGCAAATAACATTATTAAAAAAAAAATGTTTACACAGAAAAATGGCATTAAATTTTACATTTTCGATTTTTCAAACGCATCTTTATTTTGTATAAATTTTGTCTGCAACAACCTGAATCTAAAAGAGTTTTAAAACCGTAATGTAAAAATATATGTCACATTTTCATACACAAATATAATTGGGTAATTTGCTTTTTAAGCCCCGCGTTAAGTATCAAATACAAATTTCCCGAATAGTTATATTTACGTGTAAATGTATATGTTTTATTCGAAAATAATAAAGGAATTTTGATAAAATCTACCGTTTTAGAGTTATCGACAATAAAAGTTCGGATTCATTCGCGTCGCAACAGCCATTATTAATGAGTCCTCAGTTACGCAGTAATTAAAGCAAGTAGGATCAGTAAAAAGGCCGTTAACAAGGTAATCTTCCGCGCATGTCTGTTGAGCAGCGAATGTATGTAAACAATGCCAGTAATGGCTGTCGTGACGTAGCAGCCAACGACGCGAATGAGTCCGAAATAGATATTATAACTATTCCGGAAATTTTTATTTGAGACTTAGCGCGAGCCTTAAAAAGCAAATTATCCGAAATTTTTCCTTATGGAAAAATAAACTATACAGCATATTTTATTAAAATTAATTATCAGCAACTTTCCACAAAAAATAATTTTTGTCTTTTCTTGAATTCTATTCTTAAAATTTTGGAACATATTTTTTTATATATATATTAAATTCTCTTTAGCATTTTCGGAGATTTAATTTTTGTAAAAATTAAAAACATCCAAAATTCACTAGAGCAGAATAACCACAATTTAAAAAAAAGAGGTGGGTATAAATGACTTAAAAAAATACTTCCACAAAACTTTTAAAAAATCACTATAAAGTTCATTCCCTGATAAATAAATGATGAAAATGTCAATGAAATCTGATAATTCATTTATTTTTGGTATTTTTTTCAAAACTTGGGGTATCGTTTTCTTGTTTATTTTTTTTATTTTTATTTTCACGTCTCGAAAGTGCACATGATTTTGAAGGCACATTGTAATTTATATTATCAAAGATAATTTCTTCGGACAATTTCTGATGGAATTTCCTCCTTGTCTGAGAAAGAATAGTTAAGTTGTAATTCGGAAAAGTTGACCAGTAACAATAATTGACACAAAATGTTTGTTGTCTTTAATAATATTTGCCTTAAAGAACATTTGCTTCCTAGGTACACAAAATTTCTAATATATATGCATGCCTAGTGTATATATAATAGTGTGCGCGCATATGGGACAATCAGTTCTTAACTAACAGTCTTATTCAATTAGACGCTAACTCATTATTAATCGTGTATATGAGATTTTAAAGTACAGGGGAAGTAACTCGTTGTTGTGCAGAAGCATTTATCTCCCCTGTAATTTTTTTTTTTTTTCTCAGAAGATATTTTTTTCAATGAGAAAATTTTGTACTGGAAGGACGAGTATTGATGTCCTTGTAACAAAACACTGAAAAATGTTTTGTAATTTCAGCTCAAAGAATTTAGTAATTGGTTAACAAGACGTTGATACTTCTCATTCCTTCAAATCACACGATCAATCTAGATTTATTTACCTGAAAATAAATTTGGCTGCTGCTACTACTACTAACTACTAAGGAGGAGGAGGTGACATTATCTAACAACGATATTGAAAGAAATAGACAGAAACAGGAAAATGGATAAAATGTGGTAGAAATTTTTATTCTATCAGGAACTTTTAATTTAGTTCAAGGATAGTTTCTGTAAACTTAAAAACTGTTCTGTTGATAGTCCCCGTAAGAAAAGTCAAAAATTGACGTGGTTGAACTTATAGTGACGTGGGGCTTAGGAGTTATGAAAAGTTGATTTACCCACGTCAAGAAGATTAATGAAAGATGATAATGACAAGGAAACACACGGATAATTTTAACAAAACAAAATAAAGACACAATTTCAATCGGGTAAATTCGTAAATAAATTACGAATTTGCCCGATTGAAATTGTGTCAGTAGCTCGTTTCAGAAAAATAAATCGGAAATTTTTAAAGTCCGTAGTTTTAACGAATTATCACGAAGAAGAAATGTTCATACAACAGATAAAATTAAACACAAGATAAAATTTTAAAAAAAGAAGTTAAAACAAATGTAAGAGAGTTCATTGCTCACAGAAGGGATATGCAGTTGCATACGTTGAAGTAAACGAAGAGAGATAGTTAAAAGCCGATGATGTAATTGGCGAATAATTTTACACTGGCGAGAACTTGAACTCTGGTCGTTGGTCGGGAGGAACTGAAACGAAACCTTGCACATGATTCAGACACTCTTCTCTTGTTAATTTAATTTTTCTCCTCATTTTATATCAACAGAAATTTTGAATAGGTTCGCTATTTTATTTTATTTTTCTTCTTTGCTCAACGGCTAATTTCTCTGGAAACAAGGTCTTCATTGGTTCAAAAGTAATTTCATATAGGTTCGCGAATATATTTCCGTCTTCTTCTCAGCTCGCCGATCAATCTCAGTGAAGGCAAGGTTTTCATTGGTTCAAAGAAAATTTGACATGAGCTCGCGAATTTCTCCCCGTCTTTTTTCTCAGTCCTTCGAATCTGAAGAGAGTGAAAGGGAATTATTATTTCGCACTCACTACAAACTGAATCTGTTGGTTAGTGAAAGAGTGAGTGAGGTTTCTTGTTTACGTGTCCTCCTGTGACTGCTAAGTTTCGTATTGTACCTCGTCTACGGCGCAGTATGAAAGGGGACCAACCCCTTAGGATTCGCGCTACACATTCTTCCATATTTTTTACGCATGCCTAAAAGCTGTAAATTGCTCGCTGTTACTAATAAGGTTTTCAACGCATGCGCGTTACACCAAATCAAGTGTAGCATCTGCAATAACCCCCCCGCACCTCACCCTGGATTGTTGTCGAATGTTGTTATCAGTAGGTTAGTACCTAATGTAGATTTTAAAATGTCGCCCGAATGATACTTTCCAACCGGATTTTGTTTGTGCATCTGTTGCAGTTGTCTGTTGTGCTTATTTTTCATCTGTAGCTTCAGGGTTGATCTTGTTCGCGTTAGTCTTTTTGCCTGGGGGTTTGCTTTCTGCTGAGGCAGGCACAAGACTGCCAAAGGCAACTGTATGATTTTTACCCTTTTTATGCACAGTAAAATGTTTACAACAGAAAAGTGGTTCTACAGAAGAATGCTGAGAATATCATGGATCGAACATGTGAGCAACGACGAAGTTTTAGAGAAAATGGAAACAAAAAGGACACTTATTATTCTTAAGATCAGGAAGAGGCAGTTGATGTTTCTAGGTGATATAATGAGGAAAGAGGGCTTGGAAAATCTGATACTGACAGGACAGACTGAACGCAAGAGGGACAGAGAGAAATAACGCATAACATACTGAGTGAACTTGGATGGCGGAACAGAAATAACAGAAAGACAAAACTTATTAAGAGCCACAAAAGACAGGAAATTGTGGAGAGCCGTGATCGCCTACGTCCTGAGAGGCATGTAAAGAAGCTTGAGGCAGGTACCTAGATTGCTATTGCGTTTCGCCAACTTCATTAGGTACAAGCACACATTCACTGTCAAAGAGATTCTTGGGGATATACTATTGTCTATTTGTCTGGTGGGTTGGTGCAAATTGTATTCTGATATTTTGGGTCTTGCACAAAGTTTGATGCAAGAGGTATATCTTTGTTTTCGTCAAAATATTGTCCAGGCTGTATTAGTGTCGTTCCAAAAACTAATTCAGCTGGCGTACAAACCAAGTCTTGTTTAATGATATTCTTAACTGGCAGGAGAACTAGAAGTAAATTATTATCCTTCTTGGCTTTGTTCGGTCTCATTGTTAAAGTTGTTTAAAGTTGTCGGTGGTCTCTTTCCACTTGGAGATTGGAGCATGGAAGGTATGCCGCTGTTCGTACGTGCTTGCTGACTAGTAGAGGGTTGATTTATCGGAAACTGTGTACCTCTGTTGGTCGTGATAACAGCAGGTACACGGGAAATGGCAGTCCAGTCTCTGGGAATTGTTCGTCATGATGTCAGCTGAAATATTTCTCAGTGGAATGTCTGTCGGTCAGCGAGAAAATCGACGATTGTAAGCACATTTGTGGAGTTTTAGCACGCTGAAAGAGGTTCAACAATGTCGATATGTTAGTTTGAAAATCGCATATCGGGGTTGCTAAGTGTCCTATAGATAATTTGGTGTGTCCGCTAACTTTACAAAAGCTGAAAATCTATATAATTACCAGTTCAAAGTCTGATATCCTTGTTCATTTAGAACAGTGGTTCCAAAACCTTTCTATGCTTCGCACCCCTAGAAAACTTATATGATCTCGCACCCCTATATATATATATATATATATATATATATATATATATATATAGGGTGTCCATAAAGTTCGTGTGCACTTTAAAATATTTATAACTTTATTTGTATTTGCGATAGAAGTAATTTGTAAAAAGGAATAGAAAGCAGTAAATCTATATTTTTTAAGGTTTTATAGAAATTTTATTTAAGTTTCTACATGTCCTCCATCATTAGTACTATAAGGTAATACGATTTTGCAGTTCACGGAAAACATTTGTCAACTGATTTACAGTAATGCCTGAAGTCACATTAGTTATTTTAGCTATACTTAAAACTAGGTACATTAAACTTTATAATATTTTTTTTACAGATTTTTTCTATCGCAATTACAAATAAAGCTATAATTTTTTAAAGTACACACGAACTTTATGGACACCCTGTACGTGTGTGTGTGTGTATATATATATATATATATATATATATATATATATATATATATAGAAAAAGTTTCAAATTGAAAATTATAATGTTTTATTTTATGAAAGTATTTATTTATTTATATATATATTTGATATTTCAAATTGTCCTCAATTTTTCATCAGAATATATATATATATATATATATATATATATATATATATATATATATATATATATATATATATATATTCCGATTATGAATCACTGATCCGTCACTAATGAGCTTGAATGTCGCTCTCTTGCTGGGATAGGAATCATGTGAAAATGTTCGTATATATGTTGTCGCAGTGAAAACGGGGAACGTAAGTTCAAGGGATGGTTGTCATAGTGTCACAGTAAATAGTTGTTTTACTGAATGCTACTGGCATTTTTGTTAGTTGTAAATATGTGTTTTATTATTTCCTGTAAAGTAGGATATTTTTCCTGCTCCGTGGCAATTAAGTCGTAATTGAGGACATCTTGGGTAATGGAGTGTGTCAAAATCTCTTACATAAGGTAGCGACGGAGAGTGTGAAGAAGGGACTAAGCATAAACTACAAGAAAACAGAACGCATAGTCATCAGTAAAAGGATGAGCCCTAAATGCGATTTGCAGATCTAGAACACTAGAATCAAGCAGACTCGGCAATTTAAATATCTGGGAAAGGTTATATCAGAAAATGTCAAATGCGACACTGTGATCCGTAGACGTATTGGGATGGCCAAGGACGTATTCCAAAAGCAGGGCAGATTATTGCGAGACAGGAGGTTTTTTTTTTTGGTAACGAAGAAAACAATACTGAGCTGTTACGTGATATCTGTCCTTCTTTACGACAGCGAATGTTGAACGATTTCCTCAAAGATGAAGAAGAGACTAGAGGCGACGGAGATGTGGTCCTACAGAAGGTTGCTAAGGATATGGAGCGAACGTTTGAGCAACGGTGAGGTTTTAGAGAGGATGCAAACAAGGAAGAGGCTTATACTTAACATCAAGAAGAAGCAGCTGAAGTTTCCTGGGACATAATGAGAGCCTGGAGAATCTGATACTCTCCGGTCGAATAGAGGGAAAGAGAGACAAGCGAAAACAAAGCATGTCCTATCTAGCGGCCTTAAACAAGTAGATGACAGAACGTGTCTGGAGGAGATGGCAGAGGGAAGGAATTTGTTGAGAGCTGCAAGGAATAGAGGGAAGTGGAGAGCCATGATCGCCTACTTCCTGAAAGAGTACGGAACATAGGAAGAAAGAATCTGTTCGAGAACGTGTTTATGAAACAGTGCTTTTCTCACCTTTGATATATCTGATATCAGTTAGGAACTATGGCATATATACCTGACAACGAGTTTCTCAAGCTGTGTAGTTGTCAAAGTGTGAAAACAAAGCCTGCATTAAAGTTTTGTGATCGTTGAAGATTGTAAAGGTCAACCCTAGAATATGTGCTTGAAGTATATTAATTGCATGATAAATTGCAAAAAGTTCTCTGAAAATGGTGTTGTATTTTGATTGTTTGACAGAGAAAAATATATGGGTACCTTGGTGTTATCTATTTTCTGGTGCCTGACTGCACACAAAAATGGTTTGCTTGCATCAGTGCTTAGGGTCAGTTTTGCTCGGACGTCGTCAATGCGGTGAGTTTTGTGAAGTTGGTCAGTGCAGACTTGACTCTGTTGAACGCATCCTGTGCTTCCGCGTCAAGTGTGAGGGTCTGATTCCGTCTTTTTTACTTAGTCCCGCGGGATGTTTGTCAGTGGTGACAGTATCATAGAGCAATACAGGATAAAACGTCGGTAGTAACTGATAATCTCTATGAAACGTCGCAACTATCGAACTGAGGTTGCTTTTTAGAATCATTTTGTTACTTCTATCTTTGCTGGTAAAGGCGTAATTCCATTGTTGTCAATTTTATGAACTAAAAATTGCAATTGATCAGCACCAAATATTCACTTTTCTACTTTTATTTTAAACCATGAACAGGAGTAGAGGTTTATCCGTTATTTTCTATTTAGGATTAGGTTTCCAGTTACTTCTAAAAATCTACTTCAGCTCTATACACTTTTCCTGAGCTAATATAACTCCACACAATAACCCTCTACCTTGAGTGGCTCTTAGGTTTTGTATTGGTTGAAGTAAAAAAGAAGTATTTTTCGAAGAATTTCCTATGCCCAAAGTCCAAAGTTGGTTGTGACAACCGTTTTCAGGATATCCTCATCGGCTACTGGCATTTGGTAGAACGCTTTTGTCTAAAGTGAAATCGTGGATATGCGGAAAAGGATAACGGTCTGCAGTTGTTGAGGCAGTGACATCGGTAGATGTGGAATGAATTTGAGTCTTATTAAATTGACAACATGAATAGGTGAATCATATTGATTTGATTAAGTTTTTCATCGACTTACTTTTGAATTTATTTTATGGCGCAGTTTGATAGCATCATTAGTTCCGGACATTTGTATTCTGTGTTGTGCTCAATGGAACGAGTGATTTGTCGAGGAATAGACTTTAAGACATCCTGTTGCTAATAAAGAAAAAGAGAGATAAAGGGAGAGAGAGACAGAGACAGAGACAGAGAGTAAGAGAGAGAGGGGGAGCAAGAGAAAGAGAACGAGAGAAAAAGAGAGAGACAGAGAGTGAGAGGCAGCAAGAGAAAGAGAACGAGAGAATAAGAGAGATAAATAGAGAGACAGAGAATAAAGAGAGAAAGAGAGAGTAGGAGCTAGAGGAGGAGAACGAGAGAAAAAGAGAGATAGAGAGACAGAGAGTAAGAGAGAGGGGAGCAAGAGAAAGAGAAGCAGAGAAAAAGAGAGATAAAGAGAGAGACAGAGAGTAAGAGATAGAGATAGAGAGAAAGCAAGAGAAAGAGAAAAAGAGAGAGATGATTTTCATCCTTTTCTTTTATAGTGCTTTTTCAGAATACCATTTCGAGGACGTTAGCAGAAGTTTCTTGACAGACAAGTGACGTAATCCTACATCAGTAAGTCGATAAGTGTATCGAGTGCTTTGTTATCAAAAACAATAATGGAAGAGTAAAACTCTTAATAAAATAAATGTACCAGAGACGAAAGCTTATTAGAACAGATCTTGATCCAGTTCCAGGACTTTCTCACTCCTTGGAGTAGCCTCTCTCTGTTTAACCATGTCTTCAGGGGTGTAACCGTACTCACCACGCTTGGCCAATTGCAGGTTAGTGAGGTTATTTAACTCATATTTGGATGTTTTGAATTCAGAGTTGTCCTTCTAAACAGGTTGGCACCTAAGGCTATGGAAGCCAGTCTGTCCTACTATTTACCCATTGCTGGTATTTGCACGTAAGCGAATGTAACGAATTCAATTAGTATTCGACCTTGGCTTTTCCTATTCCTCAATCCTAAAAGCAACGACAATAATATTCTGATTAAGTAATAGTAGAAAAAAAATGTTAATAGCGAAAAAAATTACATTTGTCGAAAATGCAGGTTAGTGAGGTTATTTAACTCATATTAACACTTTTCGTATGTCGTGAGTCATCGTTTTTTTCTAATGTTCTTTAGAAATTAAATTCAAAAGATCTTCTGCATCTGATATGAATTTTTTAAAAAATCATTATCGTTGGTCAACATTTTATTAATTATTATACACAAAATGAACATCACCACATGAAAATGAAAATGATTTTACAAGAGTATGAAAAGAATGTTTTCAAAGATACAATTGTAATAACATTGTTGAACATCTTTTTTTCAAGACACACATTTGGCATCAGTGGACGTTGTAAAGATCTTGCGTTTTACAGTTATTGGGTTTTATTTTTATAGTTTCAAGGATTTCAGTTCATGCTTGCCTTTTTTTTCGTATGAAGCTTTATTCTGTTTCAAACTGAAGATTTCAAATATATTTATAATTTGGGGAGTAAAGAATTTGTTAAAAAAACTAAACAAATAAGGAATTCATTCATAATAAACTCATCTGGAAAGGAAGATGAAGAAAGAAAAAAAAACATTTTGAATGAAATGACGTCAATGTTTAACCTTTGTGCATCCACCCCACCTCGAAAAAAAAAAAAGAAAAAAAAAAGCGTGTGTCAAAACGAGGCTTATCGTCTTCGCCCTGCTATTACTACGCACTTTTTGACTCCCTCGGCAACGTTTATTTACAAGATTATAAAAGATATTTGAACTAAACGAGATATATTTTTATTTAGCTTTTATATGGCCAAGAACGCATTCAAAAAGCTGGGTAGAGTATTGCGAGACAGGAGGATTTCTTTGGTAACAAAGAAAAGAATACTGAGCTGTTACGTGACATCTGTCCTTCTTTACGGCAGCGAATGCTGGACGATTTTCTCAAGGATGAAGAAGAGACTCAAGGCGACGGAGATGTGGTTCTACAGAAGGATTCTGAGGATTTCGTGGGCAGAGCGTGTGAGCAACGATGAGGTTTTGGAAAGGATGCAGACAAGGAAGAGGCTCATGTTTAACACCAGGAAGAGGCAGCTGAAGTTTCTGGGACACATAATGAGGAAGGAGGGCCTTGAGAATCTGATACTCACGAGTCGAATAGAGGGAAAGAGAGACAAGGGAAAACAGCGCGTGACATTCCAGGCGGTCTTGAGCAGGTGGATGACATAATGTGGTCTGGTGGAGGTAGCAGAGAGAAGGAACTTGTTAAGAGCTGCAAGGGATAGAGGTGGAGAGCCATGATCGCCTACGTCTTGAAAGGACATGGCACAAATAAAGAAAGAAAGATTTATTATTTACCATTTTACAAAGAAATGAATTTGAGAAGAAATATTTTCATTTAAAAAAATAATTTAAAAAATGACAAAGTTATGAAAATATATAAGACGAAGAGATGCTGTCAACCTATTTTAGTGGATTTATGTGGCCAAAACCAATAAAGTCTCGAAACACAATGTTGCATTTTTCAAAATTCATAATTAGTTATTTGTTATGTGTTTATTTAAATTTTCTTCTTCACAGACATTTTTATAAATTTATGAATGAAAAAATTTTCTTTTCATATTTATTTCTTTATAAAACGATAAATAATAAATATTTCCTTATAGTTGGTTCCCATATTTTTATAATCTTGTAAGTATAAAATTATTCTTGTAAATAAGCAATCACATAAATAAAAAGTGTTTAATATTTATGTTGTCAATTTTCAAGACTAAAAAAAAATGTATAAATCCACTTTCATATGTTTGCATTTTATTGATCATCACTTTTAAAAGCAATAAACATTGTCGAGGGAGTCAAAAGTGTATTCAGTAAAAGCGGGGCCAGGAGAATAACTGTCCTTTTCACACACCCCATTCTTTTTTTTTTTTTTTTTTTTTGGCACGAAGCTTAAACATCTCAAGCATTTTACATCTTTTATTGTGTTCATACTTATTGTAAAAGTGGATTTTTTTAGCTCAGCACACAATAAAATAATAATAAAAAAAAGATTTCAGTCGAACTAACTGAAGATAGAAAATATTCTTGTAAAGCCCTTTGTGTAATATTCGCAGTAGGGATATTATTGGTTGCTAGTATACATTTGTACTCATTTCTTAAAATAGTATTAATTTTATTCCGGCACATTAATATTCACATTATGACATTTAAATTGAATGTCTGTAAACTTATGTTTTTAATCAAGAAAATCAACATTAATAAATGTGTTTTCAATTTAATACGTATTCAAGAACCAATAATAATAATAATAATAATAATAATAATAATAAAGAGGATGTAAATCCGTGGCAATTTGATGTCATAAATGATAACATTTTAAGTTTTTGAATTTTTGCAAATTAATCATCTATGAGATCATATTTTTTCTCTTCGTGCAAACAAAGATTCATCGGTTTTCACTATGCATCTAAATTAAACAGTGGCTCTGGGTGATGAAGTACACAATAGTGTGTGTGTGTGTGTGCGCGCGCGCGCGTGTGCGTGTGTGTGTGTGTGTGTGTGTGCGTGCGTGTGCGTGTGTGTGTGTGCGTGCGTACGCGTGCGTGCGCGTACATGCAGGAGTATTTTTCTTAATATTTTATATTCAATAAAAGATGGTTATTCGTTTAACCTGTTGAAAAAAAGTATTTGTTACAGAAAAGTATTTGATACAGAAAAATATTTGATACAGAAAAGTATTTGATACAGAAAAGGATTGCTTACAGAAAAATTTGTTACTGAAAAAGTATATATTGAATAAAAAATATGTGTTACAGTAAAAGTATGTTACATAGAAGTATTTGTTGCTGTAAATGTTATTGAAAAATGCATTTCTTACACAAAACGTATTTGTTACTGGAAAAGTCATTTGTTGCAGAAAAACGTATTTGTTACAGAAATATTTATTTGCTGCAGAAAATGTATTTGTTACTGAAAAACATTTGTTATAGAAAAAGTGTTTGTTACAGGAAAATGTATTGGAAAAGGTATTTGTTACTGAAAAATGTATTTGTTAAACAAAAAGTATTTGTTACTGGGAAATGTATTTGTTACGCAAAAAAGTAATTATTACAGATAAGTTATTTGTTGCAGAAAATGTATTTGTTACTGAAAGAAACATTTGTTACAGAAAAGTTGTTACTGGAAAAACGTATTTGTTGCACAAAATTATTTGTTACAGAAAAAGTAATTGTTACAGAACGTTATTTGTTACTGAAAAATGTATTTGTTACAGGAAAAAAGTATTTGTTACACAGAAACGTATTTGTTACAGAAAAGATATTTGTTGCACATAATGTATCTGTTACAAACAAGTATTTGTTACTGAAAAAGTATTTGTTGCACAAAAAGAAAGTAGTCAAACTGCATCAATTTAAAAAAAAATAACAGCAAGAAAATCTTAAGCGAACAAGAAACGATAAAAACCTGTTTGACGTTAAGTGTTTTCGAATTGTATCAACTAGATTTTTATATCATCCACATCATCTTCATCTCGTATTGGTATCCATCCAGGCCAGAAAAAATCTGAAAAGTCTTCACTGAACACTTTTCTTAAACGTGATCCTTCTTTGGCAGGTGGCATATAATAGGTGACAATGCCATTGGCTAACCACGCTGCCCACCAGCTATAGCTCCCCACAGAACTGATGGTATGGTTACATACGGATAGAATCGCCATATCCAAAACAGCCGAGGTGCCCTTTCCTGTCGTATAGATTGTGTTCGGTAAATTTTCTTTGCACCATTCTGAAGAATCGGTTGCAAGAACGAAGATTATGTGCTGGAATTTTTTCCTAAATGCAGCCATGGCTTTAAGGAAATACGATAATGGAGCAACCGTGTACCCTTTTGTTGCGGCCACCAAATCACCACGGCGGACATGAATTCCTACAAATATAACAGTCTTTGGTATGGTTTTATTGCTATAATGCTGGCTCTTAATTCCTTGTAAAAAACTCTGCGCTCTCTGGATAATATGCGGTTTAAAAGTATATAATTCCCTGATATCTTTTTCGGCGTTTCCGAAATATTTCCACGACTGTAGGTAACCCAGCAAAAGTATAACGGATTCATTGCCGAATAGTTTGTCACTTGGGTCATACCTGCAAGCGTACTTCGCATTGTATCGTTTGGCCTTTCGACAAAGTTTTAACTTATCGTACTGGATAATGTTATTCTTCGTCTCCATCTTAAAATAAGAAAATTGTTGCTTACTGGACAGTAAAATCATGTTTTTCTCTTTGGCGAGGCCGAAATTGGAGGCGAAAATAAACATGTGATTTCCCATTCGTTGCATTAATCTGTAGCAGAGATACTGTCTTGGCAGAGGCTTAAAAATTGTAAAATTTTGACTATTGTTCGTCAGTCCAGTCGGAGAAAATTGCATTTTTAGCAGGGCTATCGGATAGGATAAATTGGCTAGTTGGAGCCAATTATTTAATATATTGAAAATGAAGAAGTTGAAGCATAGAAAGACCACCAGGAACAGAACCGCTGTTTTCAGTACTGCAAACAACAAAATACACATTATTATTATTATTATTATTATTATTATTGTTGTTGTTGTTATTTCTATGGTTTTCTGTTGTATACACATTTACTTCCGGATCCCAAACAGAGAAGTAACCGTCCTGGGCATGACGATAAACTACATCCCCATCCTGGGTAAGACGATAAACTACGTCTAACAGCAAGACCCCTGATCAGGAGTTTTTCAGGGGCGCGGAACGACCTCTTAATTGTTGGTGTTTCGAGGTCCACCCTGACACGGGGTGGTAGCACCTGTTAGGGTCCCAACTATGGGCAAATATTTAATCTCCAAACTGGGGTCAAAAGACTATGAAAGTGTAAAATAGGTTTAATACCAGAAATAGTTTGTAAACAAATTATTTTCAGCAATAAATTTTTGAAGAAAAATTATTACCAGCAATACATTAAAAAAAAAAAAAAATTATCAGATATACATTTTTGAAGGAAAAAATATTACCAGCAATAAAAATTGTCGGCATTAAACAACCCATTGTGATTGATATGGCGTAAAATAAAAACCAACCCAAAGAACTAATGTTAGAAATGGCTTCCTGACATCTTCCACTGATCATCTTTGGTATAAAAAATTATTATTATTACTATTATTATTATTATTAATATTAATAATTCACTAATTTCTCTTATTTATTACCACTTAGAATCGGTTCGGAAGAAAAGTTTAAAGTATTTCATTAAATGTATTTCAAAGACAATATTTAGATATTTGAACATAGATTTATTCAACCATATATGTATCATTTTTTTCCACTACCTTGCGCTATCTTTGCGGGCAGCTTCAATATTCCATCCTCTCAGATCGTGGCATCTTTCTTGGTGATGAACTAGTCCTTAAGTGGCTTTGGCAAGCTTCCACTGAATTGAAGTTATTCCCATTAAGAGAAATTTGGCGATATCGAAATAAGCGGTAATCCGAATTTGGAAGGTCAGGTGAGTAGGGTAGAAGGTTGGGGAAGGGGTAGAACATCTTAGCTAAGCCGTAGCCATTTCTATCGATTGTGCGAAGAAACGGGAGGTCACGCCTTGCCCTGGTAGAAAACACGGTTCCAACAAAGAGGCATGTGACCTGGATTAATTTTAAGCGTTTGGATTTCGATTTCATCATCATCCAGGACTGCGGGCCTTTCCTGAACGTTCTAAGTCTTCCAGATCAAAATAGAACCTAGAGAACCACTCACAAACAATATCCTCAGCTATGGCACCATCTCCATAAACGGTACCTATCTTTTTTTTTCTGTTTGTCTTTCCGGAAATAAAGCGCATAAAATGACACAAATGCGTCCCGTTTTCATGCCACACTTGAATCGTATAGAAAGATATGTTGAAATGCTACAGCTACTTTTAATATAACAAACTGATAAAATTTCAATAGAACTTTATACACAGTTAGGCACATATACAAAGTACAAATTGTTGCATTTTTTGTGTATATTGTGTAACTAGTGAGCTAGCCCAAATGACTAGACTCACTTTATAGTTCACCAATAGAAGGTTAACCAATCAGAAGACGTAGAATATTCAATCCGTCGTGTATAAAGCGGCCATTTTGTTTACTCTATCCGAATGTCCAGTACCAGCTTGTCAGGCGAAGAGGAACAGAAGGAAGAACTACGCTCTGCTACTTTTACCGGGATATCCACTGCTACCCTGAACAACGCTTCCCTACTGTCTTCAAAATATTCACTGCTAACTTCTGGATTCTATACTCAAAGACGACCGTCATCATGAACAACACAAATATCACTCGATATGGCCACCATCGGCAGTAACCACTTTCCTCAGCGGGACCTGAAACTGGAGCAGGCCTTGGCGACGGCGTGACTGCCAATGTTGGCCGTAGGCGTCCCTAATGGCTATCTTAAGAGTCTCCTTGGTGTTGTAGGGCCTGCTGTTCACCTTCCTCTCGAAGACGCCCCATACAAAATAGTCGACAGGATTGCAGTCTGGTGATGAGGAGAGGCCATATTTTAGGCAACCAGTGGAACGGCGAGCAAGTGGTGCCTCTTGAGCCCATAAGATTTATAAATCAAGACCTCCTTGACAATACACCCCATTGTTCGCTTGCTGGTTCGTATTTCCTTGGAGATTTTCTGCATGCTTTTGTCGCCAGAGTGCTTCTTATGAGTCTTGCGTTCTGGCCTGAATTTCTCCTTATCGTCTAAGACCCATATGCCTTAGCAAAGTCGTAGACCATAGTTTTAGAATATTTAAAACATTCAATGATTTTCTTGGCGCTCTCAAAACCACGCTACGCTGTGACATCATGCCGCTGTTGCCACGTAAACATTTGAAATTAATCGGTACCTCACTGTGTATGTCATAAATTTCGGACACGTGCGAAACAAAATCACTCGTTAAAACGCCACCTATTGCAAAAGGCTAAGAACTTTCGTTCCAGTCCAATGTTATTTGCAGTCATTTTTACAGCTTACGGTGTGATACAGAATTTCTCTCTTAATAATTTGGAGTATATCGTGTTTTGTTTGGTCATATGTTAATATTAGATAAATGCCAAGTTCATCGGAACGATAGATAGAGTTAAAGATCACACACACACACACACACACACACACACACACACACACACACAGACACGCACACACACACACACACACACAAAAATATATATATATATATATATATATATATATATATATATATATACAGAGAGAGAGAGAGAGAAAGAGGAGAGAGAGAGAAAATAGATAGAGAGAATTAATGGATTTATTTTAAATCGACATTTTTGTTACTTCAAACATTATTTTTAGTGGATACCTGTTTTTGAATAAACGCTTAGTTTTATTTTATAAAAAAACAGTAAAAATGGAACGTCTATTCAAACACGAGTATCCACAAAAAAATAAGGCTTGTAGTAACAAAAATATATATATAAAACTTTGGATCAACAATTCGTAACTACCTCACGCTGGGATCGTCTCCCCATGCTGATAATATCAAGTAATAACCTCCATGAAAAATCGGCCATGGTGTGATTCGAACCTGGTTCTCATAGTCGGAAAGCTAATAGGATAACCATCATCATTTTTGTTTAGCAGTATATATCCCCCTATCGAAATATTTTGTACGCAATTTTATGCCTTCAACCTCTGGTATTTTATATGTAATTTTATACTTACAGGGCAAACGTATCTTTTATAGTAGATTAGTAGATGTCCGATTGTATTTTTTTTACTTACTTAATATGAAAACGTATTGCTGGTAATTTTTTTCTATTGTATTTTTATATTTTCATGTTTTGACCCCAGTTTGGGGGTTCACTGTTTTCCCATAGTTAGGACCCTAACAAATGCTGCCACCCTGAATCAGGGTTGACTTTGGAACATCATCAATTAAGAAATGGTTTCACGCTTCTCAAAACCTCCAGAACCCTTGCTGCCGGATGTAGTTTATCGTCATACCCAGCACGATTTATGGTAGGGCATTATGTTGATGGTTTCAGTATTTTCAAATGGTTTCCTTATGTTGTTTTTCTTGTAGTATTTATATATTATAGAGGCTAAACCAACGCCTTTATCCACTGTGCCATGTGTCCTCAAGGACACATGGCACAGTGGATAAAGGCGTTGGTTAGATCCAGTGACAGGACCCAAAGAGTGTGAGTTCAATACCCGGTTAAGGCAGTGGAGAACTTGGAGAGGGGAATTAACAGGAGATAACTGATAACTGACATCCATCAAACATGGCACGTGGAACTAGAACAGTCTACCCCGGTGAGCGAAATAAAGGGTTCAGTTCGACATTCCAACCACCTGAAGAAGGCCGGAGCGTACAACGGCCGAAACGTTGTGATAAATATGGCGAAAAAGATGAAAACAATAGTCCGAATAATGTAAATAATGTACATAATACCTCATCTCAGAAATATAGCCAGACTCTGAAGAATAACAAATAGTATGAAAAAATTATAAATTATAATTCATGTACATATTTTATTTAAATAACTTCTTCTTCTATGTGCCATGTCCCTTCAGGACTTTGAAGATTACGGATCTTCACAATTTCCTTTCCTTTTTTAGCTCTTAATAAATTTTGTTTTTATGTTATCTCTCCTCAACCTTGTATCGTCATTCATTTATTCAAGCTCACTAGATAGGTTATACGTCATTTTCCCCTGTCTTGCCTTCAAATTGTCCTGCGAGTATCAAATTTCTCCTGTCCTCTTTCCTCGCTTTTTGCTTTTAAGACTACGTGTCCTTTTTGTTTTCATTTTCTCTAAAGATTTGCCATTGCTCAGATGTTTGGTCCATGGTATTCTCTCTTCTTTAGAATCACACTTTGTGTTGCTTCAAATCTCCCCTTCATCTGCGAGGAGATTGTCCAACATTCAGTGCCATAGAGGAGGACCGATACTACACAACAATCCAGTATTCTTTTATTTGTTTCTAATGAAATGTTTCTGTTTCTTAACACTTTGCTTAGCTTTTGGAAGGCATCTTTTGCAAATCTCACTGCGCCTTCAGATTTCAGTAATGTGATTTTGTTTGATTTTGGGAGCGAAATAAAGGGTTCAGTTCGACATTCCAACCACCTGAAGAAGGCCGGAGCGTAAATTGTGACAAATATGGCGACAAAGATGAGGACAATAGTCCGAATAATGTAAATAGTGTACATAATACTTCATCTCAGAAATATAGACAAATACTGAAATTATACTTCTTCTTCATCTTCTACGTTCCGTATCTTTATGGACGTGGACAATCATGGCTCTCCACAACCTCCTCGCCCTTGTACTCTTAACAACGTTTGTTCGTTTGCCAAACGGTCCTTCACCCATTCCGCCATCAATTTACACAAGGTAGGTGTCCTGCTGTCTTCCTTTGTATCTCTTGCACTCGTTATACCCTGTGAGTCAAATTCCCCCCTTCTTTATATGTATAAGAAATTTCCGCTGTCTCTTTCTGGATATAGGCATAAGTGTCCTTTTTGTTTCTTTTCCTTAAGACTTCTTATGCGCTCTGTCCATGGAATTCTCAGCATCTTTCTGTAGATCCATATTTTTTGTTGCCTCCAGTTTTCACTTCATCTGTGAGGAGATGTCCGGCATTTACTACCATACAAGAGGATTGATCAACACCTCTTACTTTTTTTTCAAACGAAATTACACAGTTCTTTAGAAGTTTAGCTTTTCGAATATAAATTCGGTAATTTCAAGAACACCCAAGCCGTTTATGGACATGGAAAGAAGAAAGAAATCGACTAGATAGCGGCAATTAGAAGGTTCAGGAATGCAGTTTTACATTATAAAATATGCCTAAGTGGTGATTGAGGAAGTGACCCCTTTCTAGGGATATGTGAACGCAAGTTGAAGAAGGTCAAGGCAGCACCCAATTTGAGATACGAGAGATTCCTGAATGACCGAATTGCAAAGAGATGTATACTGACAGTGTTAAAAGCTGATACAATGAGCTAAACGAGAATAAAATTTCAAATTGAGTCATTAAAAGAAGGTTTTAAAACCTTTAGCAAACGAGATAATCCCAAAGAAAACTAGAAAAGGAAAAAATGCCATGAAATTCTCGACATGATGAAAAAGAGACAGCAAACAATGCCAGGTTATGGTACAGAATATAGGAACAAACACAAAGAAATTATAAACAAATGCAGGCATACAAAAGAGGAATGGCACAACAGATAAGGTACGTGTTCATAAATAAGAGAAATAACACGTCAGCAAACATGCTCAACAATTGCATGAATAAAATCAAAAGGGAATACTAATAATAAATACTGATAATAAAGAAAGAAAAATACTTCAAAGGTGGCACGAATACATCTTCCGCAAAAAAGGAAATTCTGTAATAGACAAAAATATAGAAGGACCAGAAATATTCATGTCCAAATTGAAATCATCAATTAAATTTGTAAAAAAAAATACACAATAATTAATAAATATTTGGAGCATTTCATTAGATTAACTATTTGCAAAAAAATCCTCTTTTAAACACTATATTTATCACTTCTAATTAATCAACGCATAAAGTTGTTAAAACGATTGCGTCTGATATTGTGAATTTTAGGTTAAAATTTAAATTAATAACAAAACTCAAAGGGAAAATAGAGATTCCATTAACATAGAGATTCCATTAACATTCCAATGCATTAATTTTAAGTGATTAACAAAAGTATAGTTCATGTCTTTAAGAACTGTCTTGAACCTTCTGATCCATAGAATTATCAGATAAACAATATAGCTTTCGTTATAGAAACTATATCACTTGTTGGCTATTGTGGCATGTGGGGGCTTCCTTACTTTGCTCGATTAAGCAGGAAGATTAACCTAGTTTCTCTAGGTTAACCGCCGACGTGTTAACGGTTATTACTGAATTTGTATATCAAGCTTTAGATAAGAACGATGAGGCTCGGGCAATGGGTCTAGATATCTCGAGGGTGTTTGATATGATTTGACAGACTGACCATCTGTACAAGCACAAGGGCTATGGTATCTCTGGACGGATATTTTTAATCCAATCGTTCTTAACAAATCGTGTAATGAAGGTCTAGTTGAACGCCCACGCTTCTAGATAATTTCACAATAATGCAGAGTTCCCCATGGGATCTCTCTTTGAACCTACGTTGTTTTTTTTATCTTCATCAACGACCCTTACGATATCATTAGTCCCTAATTAGATATTTATTCTGATGACATATCTATTTACTCCTGTCTTAATAGTAAGTCCCATAGCTCCGACGAACAGGCAGTTGATCTCGAAAATGTGCTTCAATCAGTTGTTAACTAGGGCAAGAAATGGCTTGTAAATTTTAACACCTACGAAATGAAATTACTATCCTTTAATAAACATAGAGAATCATTTTCCCTCTGTCAGCATGGCTAATTGTAACATCCAGGAGAGTAACTCATTACGTCTTTTTGATTGCATGTTTTCTACTGATATGAAGTGGATAAATGATATTGAATAAATTATTAGTTTTGTTGATTCACTGTGTCGTGCCAGACAATGTTTCCCTTTTCGCACATTTATAAATATATACCATTCGTTCGTTCTGCCATATCTGCTCTGGTGCCCCTAATTTATATCTTGAGATTCTCGACAAAATCCATAGAAGGGTCTGTAATGTTATCAGTCCTGACCTGGCATCTCAACTTCAGTCACTTTCCAACCGCTGTGACGGCGCTTCCCCGTGTCTTTTCAATAAATATTTCATAGCGTTGTTATAATGAGCTCTCCTCCTTGGCATATTGACCGCGGGAATTTATGCATATTACTTGATTAACAAATACATCTCACCGTTTTACTGTTGTAATAGCTGGATGCAACCGTAAGATCTATTCTAATAGTTTCTTTTTCTCGGTTGTGGGACGCTCTTCTGGATTCTTGCTTCCTTGCCACCTACAATTTTCAAAAGTTTAAATGCAACGTCAATCGCTATCTTGAATCTTGTACTTTTGTTTTTCTTACTCCTCACTAAAGTCTTCTCATTCTATTCCACTCCAAGTGATCCCTTGCGTCTTAATGGCATTATAACCTTGCTTGGGGTTAATAATTTAAAAAAAGTTAAATTTCCATCATCATAACAATAATTTTTGTTTTGTTTTTTTTTAAATAAAAGAAATTTATGAAAAAATAAACTCAGATAAACTCAAATAAATAAATAAACAAATGAACGATTTCCGGTAAAATAACCGCCAAAATAGACTACCCACAATGCATCACTGACCCGTATATATAAATAGCTGAGAAAAATAACAGCACTCGTGGCCTGACGGTTGCATCTAGCATGAAACAGACTGTCGCCTCTAAGTGTGGACTACTATATATATATATATATATATATATATATATATATATATATATATATATATATATATATATATGAGGATTCAGTGTCGAAACCTGTTAGGGAGCATATATTCTTTATTAAATCTTTCGAATGCGCAAGACGGTAAACGAAATCCACCCTATTTGAAAATAAACAGGGCGTCTACTGAAACATGGATATACACTAAAATATCGTTTGGAGCAATATATATATATATATATATATATATATATATATATATATATATATTATTCTTATCAGCAAACTTAGACCTTCCACAATAAACGGAATGTCGAAAGAACTGTTTTTCTATTGACCCCGCTATTATTTTAACTACCTTAACACATCGGCCATCTTTATTCCTTTAAAAAGCGATTATTAGAGTTGTAATCAAACCTGAACATATCATAAAAGTGAACTTATACATTTTTTTTTGTTCTTGAGAATTTACGACAAAAATATTAATCAATATTTATTTATTAGATTGTTTATTATCAAGAATAAATTTATATTTACAATATTCTAACAATTAATACAAATGTATTAAAACTGATGCAATGCAATATTTATCATATATCAATTTACATATAAATATAAAAACAATTTTTATTCATAAACTTATAAACTGTACTGAATTATTAAAATATGTGAACTATAATGAAATCCTTATTATTTACCAAATTATAAAATTCGAATCATCCTTGGTATGACGATAAACTGCATCCGCGCCCTGGGTATGATGATAAACTACATCCAGAAGTAAGGCCTCTGATCAGGAGGTTTTGAGAAGCGTGTAATCACCTCTTAATTGCTGGTGTTCCCAGGTCCACTCTAACCCGGGGTGGTAGCACCTGTTAAGGTCACAGCTATGGGCAAATAATTAACTCCCAAACTGGGGTCAAAACACTATAAAAGTGTGAAAATTTTTAACTAGCAATATATTACCAGAAGTACTTTTTTTTTTAAAAGAAAAAATATTACTAGCAAATACACTTCTGAATATATATATATATATATATATATATATATATATATATATATATATATTTTTGAAAAGAAAAACATCATTATCAATACATTTTTGAAAAAAAAACATCATTATCAAACATTTTTGAGAAAAAAAATATTATCAGTAATAAAACAAAACAAACGTAATATTAAATAACTCATTGAGATGTTTTGTAACTGTTCAAATAAAAAATATAATATATAAAACGTAAATAAACTGAATCGATTGGCAATTAGTTTATTGTTTTGTCAACTCTCAAAAAGAATGAATATGTAAAAATTCACTTTCATAATTTTAGGTTTTATTACAAATTTAATTTTTTATTTTAAAAACAATAAACATTGCCGATGAGTGAAGAGAGTTAAAATAATGGCTCAAGTTTGTCTAATTTTCTCTATTTCATTTTAGAAATAAGAACATAATGGAATCCTCCATATTTGCCAGTCACCCCTGCGAGAAAATGTGTTCTTCCCCCAAATCAACTTCAATCATCTCTTCACTTTTCCAAACTTGACTGCCCATTGGTTAAAAGAACACAAAAAATGTAGCAAGTTGAGACAAATCCATTTTCGCGCTCACCTATCTGGAGCCGGTCTGAAATCCAAAAAGTCAATAAATAGGATCGCTTGACAAGATTCAAGCAGTCAGGAACTGAGTCTTTTAAAATCCAAAATTAGAACGTTTGCTGCCGATTTTAGTCGTCGACTCAATCTAGATTGATTAGCGGCGCAAACGGTTTTAGAAGAAAAGGTTGATCGGGCCGTGAAATCCCGTGTTAGTGGGGACATAGCCTTAGCTAAGGCAGAGTTGTCCTCCTTGCTTATCAAGAAGGATCAAGCTCTGGTAGTTAGGGCTAGGCTAAAAAGAATGTCTTCTGAGGCGACGAACATGGCCGCTGAATTGCGTGCAAAGGAAAATCGGAACGCGGCTAGGCGACATATAGCGTGCGTCACATTGCCGGATAAGCGGACCGTGACTACAAACGCGGGCATATGCGAGGCCTTTCGGGATTACTTTCAGGATCTTTTCACCAGGGAGCCCGGTCTGAGCTCTGCTCAGTTCGACGCCTATTTAGCTGATTTTCCCTGCCTTGAGGCAGCTGAAGCGGCTAGGTGCGAGGGTCCCATTACAGAGTCGGAAATCTGGGAAGCGCTGAAGCAGGTTGGCCTGGATAAGTCTCCGGGACTAGATGGTCTTCCCTACGAAGTGTACTTGAGGCTGTCGCCCGTTTTGTTCCTTTGCTGAACTGATTTTCAACCACTGGATGAAGCAGGGGTCTTTACCTGAACGCTTCACCAGGGGTGTGATCAAGTTGCTGCGTAAGGACAAGAACGGTGGGGATGGTTGGGGAACTTTCGCCCTTTAACGATGTTAAATACTGACTTAAAGATTTTGGCGAAGATCTTAGTCAACCGTTTGCAGCTTGTCCTGTCTCGTCTGATTGGCCCCGAACAGACTTGTGCTGTGAAGGCAGGACTATTCAGGATAACCTTCATATGGTACGCTTGATCTTTGAACAAGTCGACAGTGAAGCCGCGCTGATCAATTTAGATCAGTCCAAGGCCTTCGATAGGGTTGACCATCGGTTTCTGGAGGCTGTCTTTTCGGCGGCCGGTTTCGGAGCCGACTTTCGCTCCTGGATCCGACTTTTGTATGCGACCCCGGGTGCGCTGGTGGAAGTGAATGGGGTAAGATCGAAACCTTTCGTATTGTCTCGCTCCATTCGTCAAGGTTGTCCGCTCTCACCTATGCTTTACGTTCTTGCGTTGGAACCATTCCTTCGCAAGTTAAAGGCGAATCCGGTCCTGCGCGGAATTACCCTGCCTGGGGCTACCACCTCAGCCAGGTATTCTGCCTATGCTGACGACGTTTCGGCTCTTGTGTCGAGCAGAGCCGAGATTGACGAAGTCAGCAAAGAAATCAGTGGGTATGAGATGGTGACAGGGGCCAAGATCAACTGCGATGTCTGTGGGCTTGCGGTTGGGTGCGTGGAAGGGAGTTTCTCTTCCCGGACCTTTCCTCTGGACGGATGGGCCGATCAAGATACTCGGCGTCTGGTTCGGTCCTGATCTCCAGTTGGAAATGAACTGGTCGGAGTTACAAGGGAAGGCCGACATCGCGATTAATCTGTGGTCTCGGAGGAGACTTTCCCTGAAGGGAAGGGCGGAAGTATGTGTTTCACACATCTATCCGATCCTCCTGTACCGACTCTCTGTGCTTCCACTTCCCTATGCCCGATCAATGTCATTAGTCCGGAACTTGTTCTCTTTCTTGTGGAGAGGCAAGGCCCATATGGTATCTCGCGAGATCTGTTGCCTTCATCCCTCTGAGGGCGGTCTGGGTATGCCTAGCATTGAGATTCGTCAATATATGCTTCGCATTACCTTTCTAGACCGAATGTGTCATGGGTCGGATGAGGAGGGTGCCTTTTGGAAAGAAGACGTCCAGAAATATTTCCCGTCCGTGAGAAGTGTGCACTCGTGCGAAGAAGAGGCCGGCCGTACACCACGAGCCGAGTGCTCCTTCTATCGTGAATGTCGTCGCGCTGAAGCTCCTCTTACGGGCTTCGGATGGCCTCTCCAACGCCCAGGCGTTGTCTCGCAAGGCATTGTATCAAGTGTTAGTTAGGGGCCGTACAAGATGATCTAATTGGCGAGCTCCGGTCTTACGAAGCAGGAGGCTCGCTCGATATGGCCTTTGGGCGCCTGGGTTGAAATGCCTCAATAACGATGAGGCATAACTCACCTGGCTGGTGATTCGTGAAGCCCTCTGGGTCGGCAAGAGACTTTGTTCAGCAGGCTTGGAGAAATATCCAAACTGTCGTCGCTGTACGGGGAAGTCGAGACCATTGGTCACGCCTTCTTTCAGTGCAAGGCAGGTAGTGCCGTTAATGCACATTTGTTGAAGGCCTCATGGTTCGCATGCTGCAGGGAAAGTTTTTGTCCTTGAAGCCAGTTCTGTTTGTTGCAATGTGGTGCCGCAGATGACGAAGGCTGAACACAATGTGTTCTGTTGTTTGCTAGGGGTTATGAGAGTCGTGATTTGAACGACGCGTCAGAAGGGATTCTATGAGGGCGAGGTTCACTTCTTCCCAACTGATCTTGTTCTTTAAGCATCTGCTTAAAGTCAAGATTAGGACGGAAAGGCGGCGGCTCACCTCATCAGAATTTGGCAAAAGGTGGGTGAATCTTGCGCGTATGTGCCGAGTAAAAGGGGCTGACCTTGAGTGGCATTTTGATGCCGGTTAGGCATTAGGATATTGTTTTTCCTGGGTTCAACATAGGAAACCCATCCCGAAATTAGTTTAGCATAGGTCTTGTTTTTTGAGTTTTAGTTTTTCTTCTTTTCAGTAAACTTAGCTAGGCTCATTGGTCCCTTTTATTTCTGTCCCCATTTTTCTTCCTTTAGTTTAACTCCCCATCCCCTCCCTCGTTTTGGTAGTCAGTGATGTCAGTTCTCTGGTGGATGCGGGGCGCCTTTCGTTTCGTGTGTGTGTTTTCGTATTTGTTGTTGTGTATGAATGAGTGTGTGCCTGTGTGAATGCTTGGGAGGAATGAGTGTGTCCTTTATTTTCATAAGTCCCGCATCGATTTCGTCCGGTTAACCGATATTTCTGCCACATTTAAAGTTTGTGGGGGGGGGGTTAGTACTAACATTAATTTTGTTTAGTTTCTTGTAATTATATTTGTCATTTAGTATATACTCATTGGGGATCTTTTTAAAAAACTGTAGTTTTTATGCCCACCCCCAGACAATACTTGTACATAAGGGGAGCATTTAGGATTTTCATTGAGTCAAAGAGGCATTTTGGTGAACGTAGTAAGAAAGGTATGGACAAATGTGTTGTTTTGGTGAAAGGAATATTGTTTTGTATGATAGGGTCGGTGGTTGTGGCTAGCTAAGTTTTATACTAAGACAAGTGATGACCGTCCTTTACCCCAACCCCCTTTTCGGCCTTGTGCCACATTTATTGTATTTCAATAATAAATATTGTCAGGAACAGAGTCTTGAGTCAGTCGTTCACATTTGAACTGACTGTTCGGTTGTACTCTCTTCCTACGGGCAGGAGGAACCCGAAGGAGGCTACGGCGAAGGGCGGAGTCTCCTTCGGGGAGGTAAAACCAGCCCTGAGCCCGTTTATACGGGTTCAATGGGTATATTTTTGGCCGAGCCCACGGGCTCGGAATGCCCACGTTAAAAAGGCCTTGTGCCACATGACAACCTCGTGGGAGGTGACTGAATATCGTCAGGAACTGAGTCTTGAGTCAGTCGTTCACATTTGAACTGACTGTTCGGTTGTACTCTCTTCCTACGGACGGGAGGTACCCGAAGGAGGCTACGCCGAAGGGCGGAGTCTCCTTCGGGGAGGTAGACCGGCTCTGAACTCGTTTATACGCGTTCAATGGGCATATTTTTGGCCGAGCCCACGGTCTCGGAATGCCCACGTTTAAAAGGCCTTGTGCCACATGACACCTTTTTGGTGGGGTGACTGAATATCGTCAGGAACTGTGTCTTTGAGAGATGCCAACAAACTTCACGCGCACCAACACACTGACTCAACAACCACCATTCTCTCTCAGCAACTCAACACAAATCACACAATCTTGCCGCGCGAATAAACTGAACTTACAATTCACTAGAAAAAGTGACATTCTCACTACAAAGTAGTAATTGTATATTTAGTCAATTTATATCATATCAGTCAAAGGTACATGACTCCTTATGACTTCAAACAATATTTAAAATTGTCACACACATACACACTAATGTTTGAACTCACACAAGTGACATTTCACCTTGCAGAATTCAAACTGTTTTAATCTCATAGACAAACTTAAACTACAAGCTTTCATACACCAAATCTCTGCATGGTCACTCCTTACAATTTTATCTCACTTGCCACATTCATCAAGCAATCATAAATTCAATTTGTGTATATCAAATGTAAATAAATTCATGTTATTTGTTGAAATCTATAACTACGTTGTTTGTCCTTGATTTCTTCCAATTGAATTGTCTTCAAATGTTTGCTTATTCTATTTATGGCGGATGAATGCTTAACGAACAAGTACATTTTTAAGCCTTCATACACTCTCACCTTCTGACACCTCTAAATTAGCATAAATTCCGCAACAAACACTTCATTTTCTTTTTCGTTCTTTTTGAAACACTTGTTTCTAAAATTTATCTGTAAGTCCCGTAGATCCAATTACAGGAAAATGTATACAAATGAAAAGTATAAAAATTAAAAAAAAGTAAATGTACTTAAAATTGAAAGAGAAAATATTTCCCATAGAGAAAACAGTTCTTGAACCAACACTGCCTACTCAGCTGCAAATATAAATTTATTTATAATGTCTACGTTAAATACTATGTGATACTTTCATCACCCCGCCCCCGCCGTAGTGAACAACTGAAATGTTTCCCCTTTACGTTTTTTTTAAGCTAACGGAAAAATCAATTTTACTTTAACAATGTCTACTTTTGTTGTTTGGAGAGTAGTAGCGTTTTAAAAGATCGATTTCAAGAGATAAATAGGTGTGTGAAGATTTCGCATTTAACAGTTATAGGACAGATATGAATAGGCCATTTTGTCCTTTAAGTTAAAGAAAAAAAAACTCTTTCAAATGTCTGTTTCCTCTTTTGACATTTACGTGCGAAACATCCAAAAAAGAAATGCAATCAATAGATTAAGTGATGTTGAAAAAAAAAAAAAAAAGGAAATTGTCGCTGTCAACCTATCTCAACTATTACTGATTTTCTAGAACTTTTTGTTTCTTTCATTCTCTCTGTCTTTATTTCCCCACTGTGTACCTGTCTTTTTCTTTGCAACACACACACACACACACACACACACACACACACACACACACACACACACACACACACACACACAGTGGGTGCGAGGGATAAATTTTCGCCATTTTATATATTTTTTAATTTCGCGCATGCGCGTTGTTTATTTTTGACTTTGTCGACTGCACAGTATAGTAAAGTAAGATGGACACTGTCTGTGAGAAAAAAGACCAACATGACGCAAATCACTCCGCCTGAAATTTGGAAACGGCATGCTAAACTCGCGCCGGAAGCTCCAATACGAACATTTCGGAGTATTTGGATGTCAATTTGAGGACAATGCAGAAAATTCGGAAATAGTTGGATAAGTCTAACAGAGATTAAGAAGATGTTTGGAGTGATCACTAGTGATAGCGACGTTATGCCTTCATTAATCTTCCCACAGTGCGTCAGGCTCAGCATCAAGTACTTAGAGAAGGTAAGTGCTGCCCTGGGTCAAGAGAATGACTGCTGGAAGACAGCAGGACCCGGCACCATGCCACACAAGCAGGAGAACCCATTCATAGATGTCAGACAATTTCTGTGACCACATCATACCTTACATCTGGCCACCAAACTCCCCAGAATGCAACTCCAGATGTGACATCAATATTTAAATGTACAGACGAATGGCTGATTTATAAAAGAGCAAGATGGATCTAGTGAGAAAAAAATGTCTAGCACGGCACCATGAACCAAAATTCTTAACAACGGACCTAGCAATTAATTCAGTGTAATCGTTCCACTTCACGTCAGTACAAAACGTGAGACCGAGAAGGTGCAATGATTTTATCTCCTGGAGGTTAGCATCAGCCATGCTGGTGGAAGGTAAGAATGCTTATTTAAGATGACTAAAAGACAGTAGTTTTGGTTTTCGAGGCGTTAAAATAACAAGCCATTTCTTGTCCTAGTTAACAACTGATTTATGGTCATTTTCAAAATCAGGTGAAAGTTTTACTTTATCAAATGTATTATTAAGACAGGGGTAAATAGTTGTGTCATCAGTAAAAATAACGAGTTGGGAACTGATGAGATCAGGAAAGTCGTTAATGAACATAATAATCAACGTATTTTCAAGGGTAGAACCCAGGGTAACCCCGCATTAATGCGATAAGATCTAGAAGAGTTGATATTCAACACCAACTTCGTTACACGATCTATTATAGAAAGATTGAATCAAGACGAATATTCGACTAGAGACCCCATAGTCCTTCAACTTGTGAAGAAGGCCAGCGTGCCAAACACGGCCAAACGCCTTCGAAATATCTAAATCCACAGCTCGAGCCAGACCGTTCTTATCTAAAGCTTAGTAGTAAAATTCACTAATAACCATTAACACAGCGGTAGTTCACTAGAAAAACGAAAGCCATATTCTTTGGCCGAGCGAAATTACGTGACATCTATCTTGTTACGTGACATTTATCCTTCTTTACGGCAGCGAATGTTAGGCGATTTTCTCAAAGATTAAGAAGAGACTCGAGGCGACGGAGATGTGGCTCTACAGAAGGATGCTAAGGATATCATGGACCGAGAGTATGAGCAACGATAAGGTCTTAGAGAGAATGCAAACAGGGGAGGCTTATACTTAACACCAGGAAGAGGCAGCTGAAGTTCCTGATACACATAATGAGGAAGGAGGGCCTGGAGAATCTGATACTCACGGGTCGAATAGAAGGAGAGAGAGACAAGGGAAAACAACGTATGACAACGCATGACATACCAAGTGGCTGACAGAACGTGGTCTAGGGGTGGCAGAGAGAAGGGACATGTTGAGAATTGCAAGGGACGTGGAGAGCCATGATCGCCTACGCCCTGAAAGAACACGGCATATAGAAAGAAAGGACCTATTTACCGTTGATTAGAGGATCTAGTACTTTGCCAAAAAGACCAACGGGACGATAATTCTAGAGATCAGATTAAAGACAGAAACTATAGTAGAGGAAAGCTAGAAATCATGAAATAGTAAGGCATTTGTTGTAAGGCATTTGTAATAAGGCATTTGTAGTAGAGTTTAGAAAGTACAAGAGGTAGTTCAGAAACACATTTATTTAGTACAATTTCAAGATACCATCAAGTCTGCATGTGTTTTTGGGCTTTAGTTTGGAGATGAGAGAGAAGAGTTATATGCATATCAAACAGGAGAGATTCGGTTGTAGGTGGAAAATCAGTCAAAGATACTTCTGATGAGTCGAGGGTGGGTTAGAAGTGAAATTACAAGCAAAGCATTTCTTCTGTATTAGCAGTAGATGGCAACAATTTAAAGTGGTTGGAGAGAGGAAAAATTGATGTTTTAATCTTGTTTAACACTCTTGCATAGCCGACAGTAATCATGAGAACGAAACTATTTTATTCTAAGCTGAATAAAGCTTCATAAGCTATACAGCTCTTTACAATAATATAAAAAAAATGATTCAAATGAAATTGTGGTCAAATTTATTTATCTGGAATATAATTGTTATTTGGGACGACAAATTCCACCTATGAAACTAAATTCTGGCAATTTTTAACTTTCGTGCCCGCAATATGTCAAAAAAATAAAAATAAAAATAAATAAATAAAAGAGTTTCTCCGTTGAAACCGCCATTATTTGAACTACTTTCACCAACCTTGGCAATGTCTGCTGTTTTAAAAAGCAATGATTAAAATTTTAATAAAACCAAAACATATGAATGTGAATTTATACATTTTCATTGTTTGAGAATTTACGCCCAAAATATTAAACACTATTTATTTATTATATTCACAAGAATTATTTTATATTCAGAACATTCTAAAAATACAATGTTTATCATTTATCAGTTTATGAAGAAATCAATATTTGTTTCATATATATGTGTATGTGTGCGTGTGTGTGTGCGAAGAGTCATTTATTTTTAATCCGACATTTTTATTACTCCAGACGCTTTCTTTTAGCGGATACAGGTATTTGAAATAGACGGCCCCCCTTTTTTTAAAATTTTAAGCTGTGTGTATTGCGTCTATTGACCTGCGTAGTTGAGAAAATGTTCTCTCTGGCAGGGTTCGGATCTGCGGCCTGCTTTGTACGAGAATTCATCGTTTGATCCGGCATACTTTAGATAGCTCGGCCACAGACACGGAACAGTTCAGCAAGGTTTAATTTTTTTCCCTTCTAAGGATAGCACATGTACTCGTTAAAATTATTTTTCTCGACATTCCATATCTGCTCAATTTCGTATCCGAGACGTAAACACACACACACACACACACACACACACACACACACACACACACACACACACACACACACACACAAAACCCACTCATATATTTCCATATTTATTTCACCAAACGTAATTTTTAGTGGATACGCGTATTTGAATAGACGCCTCGTTTATTTTAAACAGTATTTATTCCGTTTAAACTAAATGGAGCGTCTACTTAAATACAGGTACCCAATAAAAACAATGCTCAAAATAATAAAAATATGCCTGATAAAAAACAAAATCCTTTAATTCTTTATATATATATATATATATATTTCCTGTTGAGGTTTCTATCAGACTCAATGAATCAATTAAATATAATTATCAAATCCTCCTACTTATTATTATCTGTCTTTATCTTCGCTTGAACCGGCTTCTAATGCTCCAGTCGGCGCGGCTTGGTGAGAGTAGTCGTGGCTCCCGGGGGCACAGTCCCACGGTTACAGAGAATTCAGTAGAGTTCCGCCACGGAATATGTGAGCGAGCGGCGCTAGTTGAGTCTGATTAGGAATCTCTTCGTAACCGAGGCCCATTTGGTACATTTGGTATGTTGTTCGCTTGACAACCCAACTGTCAGGGTTTCGATACTCGGTGGTGGATGCGCGCTGCTGATTAGTCCCAATTATAGGACGAAACGGCCGTCCAGTGCTTCCTGTTGAGGTTTCTATCAGACTCAATGAATCAATTAAATATATATATATATACAAAATTATATATATATAAATTTTTTCTCCTGATGATGGCCATGTTGGCCGAAACTAGTCGAGGAATGTAAATGAAATAATAATAAAAACGAAAGAATATTAATATACAACCCAGTGTGTTCGAAAATTTTAATTTTTTTAATATTTTTCAGTTTTTAATATTTTTCATTTTTAATAATTTTAAAAATATTTTTTATTGTTCAATATATATATATATATATATATATATATATATATATATATATAGACAAAATTATATATATATGCTAGTTTATTACAAGAAATACATATATATATATAGTCATCCACAGACAGACTGTTTCGCTGTATCACAGCTCCTCAGTGTGGCAAGACGTACGATTGCTTCAAGCCAGGATTGAAATTTGACATCAGTCAGATCTCTTACCCCTAGACCATCGTCGCACGACAGGGAAGGAAGGGAATTTTAACGTTTTTCTCGATACGAAATACGCCAGCAGCTCATAGAACTCAATTCAATTTTACTTGAAGAGTAATGCTAGATTCAATTTCAATTCAATTTTCCTTGAAGTATAATATATATGTATATATATGATCAGATATAGTTTTAAGTTGTACCATATTTTATGAGTTAAAGTGCTCAATATCAGGGATGCAGTGTATGTAAATATAAAAGTGGACATTAAAGTAAACACCAAGAGGCGACATTCTGTTTCATGCTAAACGCAATCGTCAGGCCATCAATCTGTTGTTAACCGGGACAAGAAGTGGCCTGTTAATTTTAACGCCTGGCCTAGCGATTGTGTTTAGCTTCAATGTCCAATTTCACACACACACACACACACACACACACACACACACACACACACACACACACACACACACACACACATATATATATATATATAAATTTGACACTCACAAGGCTTATCAAAGGCAAGAGGTGCAAAGTAAAAGAGGGAACAAACTATCAAAAAATGTTAGTAAAAAGAGAAATATTAATTAGGGTTACAAAGTATAGAAAGTTGTGGAGAGCCATTAACGCCTAAGTCCTGAAGGGTTATGACACATAAATATAGTGATTTCGATCCTGTCTTGGTAACTCATTTATATATCCTTGTGAAGGATTAATTTAGACTTAGTAAATAACCACTAGTTTTGTAATATTTAAATCGGACATATTAACGGCTCAACTGGGAACTGTGTACATTGTTAACTTTGGTGATCCACTGCTATAGTGTTATGTAAAACGAAATAAACTGAGTGAGTTCGATCCTCACTGGTGCCGTCAAGCATCTTGTCATCAATATTAATTTTATTAAAGTTAGAAAGACTAAAAAAAAAAAAGTTTTGAGGTACACCCTTTGTTTACTAACAAAATGAACTTAATTAAAACTGAATACGCACCACTTTTCTTCATTGTTGTCAAAAAATCGGAGTGATTTCTGAAACAAAAAATGTTACAAATGTGTGTGAACTGCTACAGATCTGAATTATAAATTACATGTTGTAATAGATCGACCCAGAAAGATAGATTAATTGATAGACATTGAAGCAGATGGGAACATATTATGATTAGGTGTATAGTATTTAAAACACTTCAGTTTTTTTGTTTCAGGCATTTAAAAGACACACTGTTTCGTTGGCAAAAAAACAACAAAAAAAAAAACAACAACAAAAAACAAACAATTGAAGCATAAATCAAATACGAATAATTAGTTGATCTAAGAATACAGAGTGGATGGTTGTTAGCAAAAGAGACAGTCCAACATACAAATTACAAATTGGAGATAACAAAATCAAACAAGCACAACAATTTAGATATGTACGAAGTGTTTTAACAGAGGACAGAAAGAGCGGCACTGAAATCTGAAGGTCCATTGGAATAGCGAAATATGCCTTCCAAAAGCTAAGCAAAGTATTAAGAAACAGAAAATAGTACTGAACTTTTATGTAATATCAGTTCTTCTATATGCTGGACAATCTTCTCACGGATGAAAGAAGGGACTTGAAGCAACAGAAATGTAGCTCTACAGACGGATACTGAGAATGCAAGTTGTTATGTTAAAAAACACCTATTCTATAGTTAATAGACTCTCCCACCTAATATAAATAGGAGCAGTAAGAGAAACGAGGGTCAGTCGATGTCGGACGACCGGCTGAACAGTTGAACTCTCTGTCTTCAGGCGGGGAGGAATCCGAACGAGGCTACACCGAAGGGCGGAGTCTCGTTCGGGGAGGTAAACCGACCCTGAACCCGTTTATACGGGTTCAAAGGGTATATTTTTAGCCGATCCCACGGGCTCGGAGATCCCACGTTAAACAGGCCTTGTGCCAGATGATACCCTCGTGAGGGGGTGACTAAATACTAGTCGATGTCGGACGACCGGCTGAACGGTTGAACTCACTGCCTTCGGGCGGGGAGAAACCCGAACGAGGCTACGTCGAATGGCGGAGTATCGTTCGGGGAGGTAAACCGACCCTGAACCCGTTTATACGGGTTCAAAGGGTATATTTTTGGGCGAGCCCACGGGCTCGGAGATCTCACGTTAAACCGGCCTTGCGCCACATGATGCCCTTGTGGGGGGGGTCACTAAATGCCAGTCGATGTCGGCCGAAAGTAGTCAGCGACCACAACAAGATTACTCTGCGTAATACCTATTATATCAAGTTCCTAACGTTTTGTACGTCGAACCTATTTAAGGACCGACTTAGTACAAATACACGCCTCCACTGCGAAACACTCCACAACACAAGTGGGCCAAACATACTTAACATCAGAGAGAGAGTAGAAATTTTTAGTGTACATAATAAGGAAAATGGACTGTAATCGGGACAGAGGAAAACGACGCCTGAAATACGTAGGGAGCTTGAGTAAATTGGTGGCAGAACAGGGAGAAAATAACGAAAAGCGAAAATTTCTTAAAAGTTACAAAAGACAGGAAGTTGTGGAGAGCCATGATCTCCAACGTCCGGAAGAAACAAACCCCATAAGAGAAGACAAGTTTTAATCTCCTCACAGATGAAAAGAGACAGAAATGTTGTTCTATAGAAGGGCGCTGAAAATACCATGGACCGAACATTTAACGAATATGTTTTAAAGGAAATGGCAACAAAAAGAACACTTGTGCTTAACATCATGAAGAGACAGTTGAAATTTCTAGGGCGCATAATGAGGAAAGAGGGCTTGGAAAAATTGATACTCACAGAACAGATTAAAGACAAGAGGGAAACGACGCATAACGCACATAGCAAACGTAACTGAATAGATAGCAAAATACGGTTTAGGAGAGATAACAAAAAGATCTACAAAGGACAGGAAATTGTAGAGAGCCATCATCACCAACGTCCTGAAGGAACACGGTACATAGAAGATATCAAACGGAATGAAAAGGATTTATCCCGTTTATTGAATAAAGAGCACTATGCTAAATTTCCAACAAGTTACCCAGCCCGAAAGACGCTTTAAATAGCCCAGATATTAAAATAACCAAAACCTGACAATTGTAACAGCTTCAGCGTGTACATGATTTGGGATTGATTAATGTACACAAAAAAAGAATTCGGAATGCTTATTACAGAGACAGATAAATGCGATAAACGGTCATTGATAAATAAACGATAGTGCCGTACTAAAAGCAAAAAAAAAAAAAATCTCAGAAGTTTCAGTTCAGTGAGGAAATAAGGAGATAGTCAAGATTTACGCATACAGACACACACATGCACGTACAAAAAAGACGTCAACCACTCAAAAATTCACGTAATTCACCAAGTGCCGATCTCATTAAAATACTAGCAATAACCATTAAGAGGATGTACGGATTGTGTAACAGAGATCGGCTAGATAAGTGGAATAGGTTCAAATACCGGGCCAGTCCGTTGCATTTACTTTCGCACAGATATCTAAAAGGTAAAGCCATGAATTCGTATCTTCTCCCTGCTATGGATCGAACAGGAGGATAAACTGAGCTCTCTAACCTTACCTGGCGAACAGTCTAATAGAAAGAGAGAGAGAGAGAGAGAGAGAGAGAGAGAGAGAGAGAGAGAGAGAGAGAACGAAATCCACAACGCGATGCGGTGAAGGCAACGGGAAATAACCCAATCTTTCCCAAGAATGCATGGTAATTTACAGATAATTAAGAAGAAGGAACGTGTAGAGAGTCATGATCGCTTACGTGTTGAAGTGATAATGCCTTGAAAAAAAAGTTTTCATTAAGAATAATTGAATGTAAATAGAAGGATTAAAATTGTTTACCTTAAATAAATTGTAAGAAGAAAACCCTTTGCTCACTGCCTGTTGTAGTGAAGCCACTCGATAAAAAAAAAAAGACTATGAAAGTGGTAACATGTGTTTCGTAAGTACGTGTCTGTCTGGGTGTATGCGTGCACATGAAAGACAGGGAATGTGAAAGAGAGAAAGCAAAAGAAGAAAAAGAAAAAGAAGAAAAGAGAGAAAGAGAGACGGAACACTTTGGGGAGACGTCGATGGTAGTGATAGTCACAAGACATCGTAACGGAGGGTTTCAGCGTGTTGGTGGGGATAAGACTCTTGATCATGCTTGATAAAGCGTTCTCTACCAGAAACTGTAACTATGGTCCGCTCAGCATAGTTGCTGTATAAACCATTGGTGGGCTCTGTGGGTGTTGAACAAACACAAATGTACCTGAGTAGGCTTCTGTAACAGGGATTGGCTAGCCAGCCGAATAGACGAACATCCCCGGATACAAGTGGCCAGCCATATATATATATATATATATATATATATATATATATATATATATGATCAAATACATAAATGTACGTTCATGTGTTCATACAGGGTAGAGTCTCGTCTCGGAAAACTGACTCCGTTTTTACGTCGTCTATAGGAATTTTTGCCCGAGCCTACGGGCTCAGATACCCCACTTTAAACTCGGCCTTGTGCCACATCTTGCTGCGTGGGCAGCAGGTAAATAATCATATATATATATATATATATATATATATCCTGGATCATAGTCTGTTGGAGAGTTCTCTTCTACAAGAAGTGAATGTTGGCACAAGGCTACTTTACTAGTATCCCTTCCATCACACCTCGTTTGGCCGTAGGGATTATCACTCCTTACGTCTAAGTAGTCATGCGAGAAACAATATCGTCGCCTGTTATCCTTGTACGTATCTCTTTGAATTTAATTCTGTATTTATTTTACTTTCTTTCTGTCTCTCTCTCTTTTCAATCGTACTAACGTTTTCTTCCTTTTTTATTTTGTTTCTTGAATTGAATTTATTTTACCTTCTTTTTCTCTCTTTGAAAACTTTGAATATTATATCTTTGGCGATTTTTCGGGTTCGTACGTTGTTTTTTAATCGTGGCTCGCAGACCGTTGGAGTATTTTCTTTTACAAGAAGTAAGTGTTGGACTTTTAAGTTAATACTTTATATTTACATTCCAGATTAACTATTCATAGCCCCTTCGACTCATAAACTTCTACTCTCTCCATCTATAGCAATCCATATTGGGGGGGGGAGTGAATGCTCATGCAGATCCCTTTAGGCTCTCCTCCGAATGTGTCTTTTAGCCATCTAGCCCACGAACGATCTATACATACGTAACCATCCACCTTAGTTCCCAGCCCAGCTTGGCTCTCCAGTTGTGGTTCCATGTCCGTTGTTGTTGTATTTGTTTGTTGTTTGTTTTTGTCCGTTTCTTGAATGTTTTAGCTTTTGTTTTGTTATTGTTTTTTAATAGGAGTAAATAGGCATTCCTATCGCCCGATTAATACTCCTTATCCTTCTTTTGAGCAGGAATAGAGGCTCATCCCTTTTTTTCCAGTTTAGGAAAGGGTTCCAAGATCGTTTACTTATCTCTGGCTTTAGTAGTAGCGCTGTCGTGAATGTCTTGAGATGTGTGTGGTTTGTTGCAATGTCTCTTCATATTGAGTGTACTGGCCTGGCAGTTTTCTGGTTGCTGTTCCCAACTGCTAGTTAGGAGCCCGAACTCTTGCGTAACACCTTGAGAGGCTGCTTTGATAAGCATAATTGCAAAATATGGGGGTTCCTGCAGTACCTTGGCGCGCATGGATGGGTATCCCTGCATGCATCTCCGGTAGGTAACACTGAGGCCAAATTATGTTGTAGTCTACGCCAGTTCCTTTCTGCTCATGCCACATTTAATGACCGACTGCTTTTATTATTTTAGGACTTTTTCTTACCAACGTAACATCACCATAAGCAATCAAAAATATAAACCTAAACCAGTTAAAAAAAATCACCTAAACTCTTTAACATTTCCGTTTCCAACATCCAATGTAGAATCGTTCCTCTTTGATAATTCTCCTGATATACTAGCTCTCCGCGAGACTAACCTTAATTCTGTCTATATTTCTGAGATGATGTATTATGTACATTATTTACATTATTCGGACTATTTCCCACCATTTATCACAATATGGCAGCAAAGATGAGGACAATAGTCCGAATAATGTAAATAATGTAACCTTAATTCGTTTATCCCTTCCTCTGATTTTTCGATTGCTGGCTATCTTCCTCTCCTTAGAAAGGACTCTAAAATGGCCTGAGAGCTTATGTCCGCGACCATCTCCCGCTGGCTAGAGAACTCTTTTGGGAATCTCCAGACTATTCGTATATGTGTCTCTGTCTATCTCTCCTCAATTCAGAAAGCTATTTCTTCTTCCTCTAACGTCCCACTTCCTCTCAAGACTGTTGTGTACTCAATAGCATTTCTGATAATATAGACAAAGCCATCTCTCTACATCCGTTTGCAAACATATTCGTGTTCGGAGACTTTAACGCCCACCATGCCATGTGGTTTAAACAGTCTTTGACTGACATCGCTAGCATCCAAACCCTTAACTTTTCAATCATTCAATCCTTCACGCAAGTGGCTGACTTTTTGCTGATGTGCTTACGGCGATAACTGAATATGTATACCAAGCTGTTGATAATAATGGCGAAGCTCGAGCTGTTACTCTAGATATATCGGAGGTTTTTGACAGGGTTTGGCATGCCGGCTTTCTACGTAAGCTTCAGGGATACAGTATTACAGGGCGCTTACTTGATTTAATCCAATCATTCTTGTCTAACTGTGAAATGAAAGTTGTCATGAACGGGTTCTCTTCCAGTTCCTTCCATACGAACGCTGGTGTTCCTCAAAAAACAACAGTATTTTATGCATGGACGAATTGTAGATTTTTAGATGTGAAGGATAGACACAGACGAGAAAATCCTTCTGGCGTGACACAGGGGACCAACATTCCTTGCAGTAGTTGCAGCTATTGATTCAATGCAGTTGTTCCACCTCAGGTCAATAGAGAACGTGAGACCAAGAAGGCGCAATGAGGCTCTCTCGTGGAGTTGAGCATCAACCATGCCGATAAGAGTCAAGGACGTTTCTCTGTGGTGAGAATATGATAGCAGTTTTGTTTTGGATGCATTAAAATTCACAGATCGTTTCCTGCCCCAGTCAACCACAGATTGGAGGTCGTTTTCGAAACCAACGGCCAGTAATGCCGGATTTACTATGCAGACTGGAGTAAATGGTAATGTCGTTGCGTAGATGCCGACTTGAGAACTGATGACGCCAGGAAGATCATTGATGAGTTGATTACTATTATTAAATATTTAATTGTACTATAATCTAAAATTAAATTTAGGTTCAAACTTACACTTATAATTAAAAATTAAAAGAGGATGATACAAAATTCATGGAGAATTTCATATTCCTATTTATTTATTTATTTATTTTTCAAAATATATGTATACACACAGAATAAAATATACAGAGCAACATCGGTTCTCGAAAGTATTGCATGTCGAACAAGTTTGTTTCCGAACAGAAAATTCGAGATAAATATGCCTCGGTTATCGAACAAAATTTCGGTTATCGAACAACCGAGTTAACCCGAACGGAATCATTTGTGAGTCGATCCCCGTGTTGTATATGTATTCGTTTGTCGTGTTGTGCTTTTCTTTTCCATTTTTATTGTACTATGACTTATTTTTCTCTACATTGATTCCCGTTGGAAAAATAGTTTCCGTTTACGAACATTTCGGGTTACGAAGAGCCTTCAGGAACTAATTAAATTCGTGACCGAGGTCCCACTGTATCTATATTTTACACTGGATGTGGGAGGGAACATTTCGTCATCACATGTGACACTTATTATTATTACTTTAATGGCAATAATAGAAAGATGTGTCGCGATAGAATCATATTTTTATCATAAAATATTTTTAAAAGAAAATAATTATATATATATATATATATATATATATATATATATATATATATATATATAAAAAGTGAACATAAAGTCAACACTTAGAGGCGACAGTCTGTTTCATGCTATATGCAATCGTCAGGCCACGTGTGCTGTTATTTTTCTCGGCTATTTATACATATACGGGTCAGTGGTGCATTGTGGGTACTCTATTATGGCGGTTATTTTACCGGAAGTCGTTTATTTATTTATTTGGATTAAAATATTTTCTTTGTTTTTATTTAATTTTATTTTTTGTTTCTTATTTTATTTATGTATTTATTTACTTATCTTTTAATCGGTGTTTTTTTTTATTAACGTAGTAAAAATTTGTTTATATCAATTATTTAATAGTTTTGTTTTGTTTTGATAATTTAATTAAAGCTATTTGTTCGGTTTTGGGGTTGGTTGTTGTAGATTATTATAACTATTCTTTTGGCAGAAACAGTTTTTAATTTGTGTTTTTTGGGTTGATTATATTTATTTGTTTTTTCTGACGTTAACTTTATCGGGATTGGTTTGTTTATTTATTTACTTTGATGAATTTAGGTCAATTTATTTTACTTGTATATTTTCTCTTTTCGGTTTTCGATTTTTACGTAGCATAGTATTTATTTATTTATTTTTATTTTATTTTATTTTTATTTTATTTTATTTATTTATGGTTATATAACAGTTATAGCTATTTTTTTCGTCCGATTTTTAGTCTAACTAATATTTTAGTCATAATGGTTTGCTACTTTGTTTATTATTTACTTTATTTATTTGGGTTCGTTGTTTTTGTTTTGTTTTTTTGTTATTATTATTATTATTATTATTATTATTATTATTATTATTATTATTCTCTTTCGTCTATTCTAACAGGTGTGATTTGGTAATTTGTTTGGATTAATTAATTTTGCTTATTTTATATTTACACACGCTCTATCTCTGATACTGAGCACTTTATCCCATAAATATAGCACACCTTAAGACTATATTTCTTCATATATATATATATATGCTATTTTTAGTGGATACCCATATTTGAGTAAATTCTCCATTTATTTTAAACACTATTTTATTTCGTCTACCGGTCCGGACATTCGAGAAATTTTATTAATGAAAATGCACCCTTCGGCAGGATTCGAAACAACGCTCCCGCTTCTTTGCAAGTTTTTGGAGATATGCATTGACTGCCCACTATCATTTCTTTGTTTAACTTTCTATTTTTCTTTTTCCGACCAGGATGGTGTATCATCTTGCAAGTCTGACACATAAAATAAAATACCTTGAGCTGTCAGCCGTAACGTGTAAGTAAACTGGTTTTTCCATTTGTCTTGGTTGGGTGGTTAATGACTAAACATCTTCACGTGCGTGCTCTCTCTCACTCACACACACACACACACACAAAAATAATATAATCGATCTAAAATATAATACTCCTTGAGTATATTCTCTGTAATTTTTGCTGTACAAGGTTTTATCTCATTTGAACTGGTGCCAGTGTCTTTGTAATGATAATGGCGAATTGTTCAAAGCTGTTTCAGAAGCCGGGAGATAAAAAGACCGCATCTGTAAAACTGGAAAAAAGATCTGGCTTCTGTTCTCTCTAAATTCTACAATAAATGCCGTGTGGCCCTTTTACTTTCCTGCTTACTGGAAATCCTCTTTTCCGTAGTTCCAGTATTTAAGAACTCAGGAGAACAGTATGATCCTTCTAACCTATATCGACCAATTACCCTTCTACCTCTTTTTAACAAAGTACTAGAGGCGCTAATCAATTCTGAATTAGCTAAACACCTCACATTACAAGGTAAGCAAGGTTTCAGATAAGCAATATGGCTTTCGCTTCTCTAGATCTACTGCCGATATATTAACGATTACTATTGAAAAAGTCTGTCAAACTTTAGATAATGATGGTGATGCGCGGATTAGAAGTTTGGATAACACGAAGGCATTTGACAGAATTTGGCACGATGGCTTTCATCACAAGATGAAAGTTCATGGTATTTCAGAGCACATTTTTGATCTGATTTAATCTTTCTTATCAAATCGCGAATTGAATGTTATCTTGAACGGCAACTCTTCCAGATCTTTTTGCTTTAATGCAGGTGGCCTCAGTGCTGTATTGTTGGACCTATGTTGTTCGTAATGTTCATCAAGGACTATCCTGATATAATCAGTTCTCATCTCACTATCAATACTGATGAGACAGTTATTTACTCCTGTCTTAATGAAAAATTCGACCTGTTCGATAAGGTCAAATTGGCAGCTAAGATCAAAAGTAACCAATCATCTGTTGTCAACTGAGTCAAGAAAGGGTCAGTTAATTTTAATGCCCCCAAAACAAAACTACTTTTTAATCGTCTGAGAGAAACTTTTTCTTTTTTAACTTCCATCGGAATTACTGATGCTAACCTTCGTGAGATTAACTCGTTACGGATTATTGGATTAAGATTTTCCACTGATATGAAGTAGAAAGATTATAGTAAATCCATTGTTAGATCTGCTGCTATTAACATTGGTTTCCTGTGTTGTGGTAGACAATTTTACTAACCAAAATCTGTCTTATGCATTTATAGGTCTACTATTCCCCCATGCATAGAATATTGCTGTCATAATTTTGTGGTGTCCTCCCTCTAAAGCGTCTATGTTGGACTCTTCCGCCTACTATAAGATAAGATGTTGTGATCAAGTAAATGGTTAAAGAAAAAAAACAAGTGTTACAGATATATCATATATTGATAGTAAGTACAACAGAAGAATATTACACGGCTAATGAGTGTGTGTCGGTTGATCCAGCGTTCGACTGTTGATATTTACCAGCCTCCCCACTAGGTAGGATGTGGCACAAGGCCAAGATTTATGTGGGTCGGGTCCGTAGGCTCGGCCAAAAATTCCCCATAGACCCCATATAAAACAGGGTCGGGTAGCTGTTTTCCGAGACGAGCCTCTGCCCATCGACATAGCCTCGTCTGGGCATCCTCTCTGCCCGGAGGCAGAGAGTTTGACCAGCATAGCTGGAACAGATCTATTCGACTGTTAATATTTAACAGCACCCACCCATGAGGGATGTATGTGGCACAAGGCCAAGTTTACCATGGGTTCTCCGAGCCCGTAGGCACGACCAAAATATTCCCGTAGAACCCGCATAAACGGGTTCAGGGTCTGTCTACCTCCTCGTCTGGGTTCCTCTCTACTCGAGGCAGAGAGTTCGACAGTTGAACAATCAGGTCGACTGTTCCCCCAAGGCGTTCTCTCCTACTAATCTTATAGTAGTCGGAAGAGTCCAACATAGACTCTTTAGAGGGAGGACACCACGACACATATCTAGTCTGATACTTATGTTATGCATTTAAAGATTCTTGATAAAATATAAAGAAGAATATTAATGGTCCTGAACTGGTATCTCGGCTTCAGTCACTTTCTCACAAGCGTTACGTAGTTTTCCTGCGCTTTTCCATAAATATTCTTATAGTTCTCATGAGCTTTCCTCTTTCGTGCCTAGACTTTATGAATTTAAACTACTAGATTGTCTGTTAGGTCTCATCATTTTACAGTTGAAATAGCTAGACGTAACCGTATGCTAACAGTTTTCTCTGACACACTTCTCGCTTGTGGAACTCTCTTGCAGCCTCTTGCTTTCCAGTAAGCTTTGTACTTCAAAAATTTAAATGCAATGTCAATTGTTATCTTTTATCTTCTTAATCCATGTTCTTTTGATTTACAGTCATATCACATTGAAACAGCTGTTCCAGTACGATCACTGAAGTTAAGCAACGTCGAGCCTCGTCAATACCTAGATGGGTGACCACTTGGAAATGCCAGATGTGTAAATTTGGATGTGCTGGTGCTGTAATTTATAATGACTGGGAATTTTTAATCGGAGAGTCGAATTCCAATTCCAGTTATGTTCGTTCACCTAAATAGCCTAAGGAAAGGAATCCATATCTTCCCCCTCCAGCTATGAGTTAATTAGTAAAACTAAAGAGTTTGACCAATGTTATACACACACACACATATATATATTTAGTACAGGTAATAAATCCATTGGTATATAATCCTAGTAGATCTTAGTAATAAAAAATGTGTGTGTGCGTGTGTGTGTTTTTGCTTGGTTAATGCCCACCATTTCTCGCTATCAACATTGAAATGAAACAGATTCCATGGCACGGACGAGATTAAGGTGCACGCGACAAAACAGCTATTGACGATCCCGAACAAGACTTTGCAGACCGTTTTGAAAAGTCGAAAGGACATTGGAATAGCTAAGGAAGATTTCAGAATGAGAAAATAATTTTGAATTAGAAAATGAATTTGAAGGAGACTAATTCACTTATTACATTTTTCATTTCATATTTGCGATGCCCCTTCAAGACATGAGCGATCATCGCTTTCCACAAAGTCCTATTCTTTATAGCTCTAAAGAATGTCTGTCGCCTCACTTCAATGTTTTCTTTCTTTTTTTTCTTCCTATTTTACTGTTTTATTTATTTACTTATCTATTTAGGCCCCCTATGTATAAATAAGAAAATTTTCCATGACAAAACTACCTAAAATGTGATCCATATATATATATATATATATATATATATATATATATATATATACTACTACTACTACTATATATATATATATATATATATATATATATATATATATATATATATATATATATATTATTCTTTTCGGTCCTGTATTTATGAATTTAGCTAAGTTAATATATTACTATTCATGGAAATATATTGTGACAATTTTTGATGAATAAAACTTTTTTTATTAATGTATTTGTGGGTTTCATCTTCAATTTACTACACTTTTAATGAATATTTCAACTTATGACTTAATGTACATTGAGGTTGCCTGTTTACTTATTCTTTTCAACGATACAACAATATTTTACATAACTGTAACTAAATTTTTTTTATTGGGGCGTTTAAACACATGGGTGGGCTACTTTTTTTTCGGAAATCCTAGCTAACTAACGCAGAGTTAAATACAAATTTAAAATGTCTATCTTCAGGACGACAAATCTTTTAAACATTTATTAATTACCCCAGTCCTATAAATAGATATTTTTATAAGCTGTTTTTATTCAACAGAAAGAAGTCAGCAGTCACATACAATTCAGCACAACTCTAAGCAGGTAGCTCACCATGAAGTTTTCTCAGGTAAGTTTTTCTCATAATAACAAATAACCCTCGATAAAATGTCACCGAAATTACACGATTTTTATTTTCATTACATTTTATGATCTCTTAATTTTGATTTGATTTTATCTTCAATCTGTTCTCCAAAATTCGTGGAGATAAATTGACATTTCTTTTATTATATAAACATTCATTTAGGCTTCTACGAAAATAACTGTATTTGACTATGTACGGATATGTAGGTACATTAATGTAAGATAATCTGATAATATTGTGTATCATTGCTTTACCGTATATATATATATATATATATATATATATATATATATATATATATATTCATACATGTTTCATTAAATAATATAGACAATTGTTGTCTATTTATTTTATGTCTGATAAACTTAATAACATTATCATTAAACGTTATTAAAAAATTTACATAAAATAGACAGCACTTGTCTATATTATTTAATGAAACATGTATGAATGAAAAAAATCTGCCTAAATACACTCAATATATATATATATATATATATATATATATATATATATATATATATATATATATATATATATATATATAAAAACTATGATATATAATATTATTTCCTCAATCCTTCCTATTCTCAGTCTTTCTCTCATTTCCAGATCCTGTAACCCCCCCCTGCATATAAATGGTAATTTTCTCTTGCTTCAAGCGAAATGAATATATATATATATATATATATATATATATATATATATATATATATATATAAATCATTTCGCTTGAAGCAAGAGAAAATGCCACTTATATGAAGAGGACTCTATAAATGAGAAAAAGACTGGGAATAGGGAGGATTGAGTAAAGGACAAAAGATTAATGGGATTCAAGAAGACAATCGATGGAGATTGATGCTACACTTAAATTTTTGAAAATTGTATTTATCATGGAAGCAATTGAACGGAAGGGATTTCCACAGGTTTGAAGTGCGAGAAAAGAAACTGTTGGAATAGAAGTGGCGGTTGCATTTAGATATTTTAACACTAAACCGGTGGGACCTAGATGCCAATCTATTAGCACGCTTAAATTCGGACAAGCCTGGGCAGCATGGGAAAAAGCTCGTCAGAGCAGTTACCATGAAAATATTTGTAGAAAAGACAGAGGGAAGCCACGTCACGTCGGTGTGAAAGTGATTGAAGTTGAGATACCAAGTCAGGATCGATTACATTACAGATCCTTCTTTGGATTTTGTCAAGGAGCTAGAGATGAATAGTAGGAGCACCAGACCAGATACGGCAGAAGTATTCAATGCACGGGCGAATGGTAGATTTACAAATGTGTAAGATGGACTCTGACGAGAAAATTATATATATATATATATATATATTCGAGTCGTGCTAATACCCTTTAAAGGTATGAATCCTCTTTTTCTCCCTCCAGCTATGGGTAAATTTCAGGACAGATTGGGTTCTATGGCCTTGGATGACAACTGGTCAAGGACCGGTAGACGAAATAAAATAGTGTTTAAAATAAATGGAGAATTTACTCAAATATGGGTATCCGCTAAAAATAGCATATGTATATGTATATATATATATATATATATATATATATATATATATGAAGAAATATAGTCTTAAGGTGTGCTATATTTATGGGATAAAGTGCTCAATATCAGAGATAGAGCGTGTGTAAATATAAAATAAGAAAAATTAATTAATCCAAACAAATTACCAAATCACACCTGTTAGAATAGACGAAATAGAATAATAATAATAATAATAATAATAATAACAAAAAACAAAACAAAAACAAAGTAGCAAACCATTATGACCAAAATATTAGTTAGACTAAAAAAACGGACGAAAAAAATTGCTATAACTGTTATATAACCATAAATAAATAAAATAAAATAAAATAAAAAATAAAATAAAAATAAATAAATAAATACTACGTTACGTAAAAATCGAAAACCGAAAAGAGAAACTATGCAAGTAAAATAAATTGACAAATTCATCAAAGTAAATAAATAAACAAACCAATCCCTATAAAGTTAACGTCAGAAAAAACAAATAAATATAATCAACCCAAATAAACACAAATTAAAAACTGTTTCTGCCAAAAGAATAGTTATAATAAACTACAACAACCAACCCCAAAACCGAACAAATAGATTTAACTAAATTCTCAAACCAAAACAAAACTATTAAATAATTGATATAAACACATTTTTACTACGTTAATAAAAAAAACACCAATTAAAAGATAAGTAAATAAATAAATAAAATAAGAAACAAAAAATAAAATTAAATAAAAACAAAGAAAGTAATTTAATCCAAATAAATAAATAAACAACTTCCGGTAAAATAACCACCATAATAGAGTACCCACAATGCACCACTGACCCGTATATGTATAAATAGCCGAGAAAAATAACAGCACACGTGGCCTGACGATTGCATATAGCATGAAACAGACTGTCGCCTCTAAGTGTTGACTTCTATGTTCACTTTTATATATATATATATATATATATATATATATATATATATATAATTATTTTCTTTTAAAAATATTTTATTATAAAAATATGATTCTATCGCGACACATCTTTCTATTATTGCCATTAAGCTAATAATAATAAGTGTCACATGTGATGACGAAATGTTCCCTCCCACATCCAGTGTAAAATATAAATACAGTGGGACCTCGGTCACGAATTTAATTCGTAACCCGAAATGTTCGTAAACGGAAACTATTTTTCCAACAGGAATCAATGTAGAGAAAAATAAGTCATAGTACAATAAAAATGGAAAAGAAAAGCACAACGCGACAAATGAATATATATTCAACACGGGGGTCGACTCACAAATGATTCCGTTCGGGTTAACTCGGTTCTGCAATGTTGTTTGAGAACCGAAATTTTGTTCGATAACCGAGGCATATTTATCTCGAATTTTCTGTTCGGAAACAGACTTGTTCGACATGCAATACTTTCGAGAACCGATGTTGCTCTGTATATTTTATTCTGTGTGTATACATATATTTTGAAAAATAAATAAATAAATAAATAAATAGGAATATGAAATTCTCCATGAATTTTGTATCATCCTCTTTTAATTTTTAATTATAAATTGTAAGTTTGAACCTAAATTTAATTTTAGATTATAGTACAATTAAATATTTAATAATAGTAATCAACTCATCAATGATCTTCCTGGCGTCATCAGTTCTCAAGTCGGCATCTACGCAACGACATTACCATTTACTCCAGTCTGCATAGTAAATCCGGCATTACTGGCCGTTGGTTTCGAAAACGACCTCCAATCTGTGGTTGACTGGGGCAGGAAACGATCTGTGAATTTTAATGCATCCAAAACAAAAAACTGCTATCATATTCTCACCACAGAGAAACGTCCTTGACTCTTATCGGCATGGTTGATGCTCAACTCCACGAGAGAGCCTCATTGCGCCTTCTTGGTCTCACGTTCTCTATTGACCTGAGGTGGAACAACTGCATTGAATCAATAGCTGCAACTACTGCAAGGAATGTTGGTTCCCTGTGTCACGCCAGAAGGATTTTCTCGTCTGTGTCTATCCTTCACATCTAAAAATCTACAATTCGTCCATGCATAAAATACTGTTGATTTTTGAGGAACACCAGCGTTCGTATGGAAAGAACTGGAAGAGAACCCGTTCAGGACATCTTTCATTTCACAGTTAGACAAGAATGATTAGATTAAATCAAGTAAGCGCCCTGTAATAATGTATCCCTGAAGCTTACGTAAAAGGCCGGCATGCCAAACCCTGTCAAAAACCTCCGATATATCTAGAGTAACAGCTCGAGCTTCGCCATTATTATCAACAGCTTGGTATACATATTCAGTTATCGCCGTAAGCACATCAGCAAAAAGTCAGCCACTTGCGTGAAGGATTGAGTGATTGAAAAGTTAAGGGTTTGGATGCTAGCGATGTCAGTCAAAGACTGTTTAAGCTACATGGCATGGTGGGCGTTAAAGACACCGAACACGAATATGTTTGCAAACGGATGTAGAGAAATGGCTTTGTCTATATTATCAGAAATGCTATTGAGTACACAACAGCCTTGCGAGGAGGTGGGACGTTAGAGGAAGAAGAAATAGCTTTCTGAATTGAGTAGAGATAGACAGAGATACATATACGAATAGTCTGGAGATTCCAAAGAGAGTTCTCTCGCCAGCGGAAGATGGTCGCGGACATAAGCTCTCAGGCCATTTTAGAGTCCTTTCTAAGGAGAGGAAGATAGCCAGCAATTGAGAAATCAGAAGAAGAGATAGACGAATTAAGGTTACATTATTTACATTATTCGGACTATTGTCCTCATCTTTGCTGCCATATTGTGATAAATATGGCGACAAAGATGAGGACAATAGTCCGAATAATGTAAATAATGTACATAATACCTCATCTCAGAAATATAGACAGAAATGTCATTCATGATGCTCCAAGGGTTTTCGATTGGGTTCAAATCCGGAGAATTTGCTGGCCACTTCATTTTTCGAGGTCCATCGAAGTCTGACTGTTTCAAATATTCAGTAGTCTTGTGAGCATCATGTGATGGAGCATTATCTTGCATAAAAACAATGGCCCTTTTGAAGTCAACTCTTTGCCTTTTCATTCACGGTTCAAGGTGCTTCTTCATAAACGCTATGTATGCATCAGCAGTCATTTTGACGCCATCTGGTACTCTCCATGGGCCCACTAATATTTTTTCCAATAATACCAACCCAGATCATTATGCCTCTACTGCCTTATTGGCGTCTCAAACGCTGATGGCGATTCTGTCCATTCATTACCCACGCTTTGCACCATCTATCTGGCCCATCAAGTGTTGCTCGAGTTTCGTCTGTGAACAAAACTTTAGAGAAGTCAATCTTCATATTGTCCTCGGCCCATTTCAATCGATTTTGAATGTGATTTCTCGTCAACGGAGGCTTCGATACAGGTTTGACTGTTGCTGCTATTTCCCTCAGATACCGACACCGAGTACTTTTGGACACAGTAGGATCCTCAATGCGACTGAAAAGTTCTTGACTGGTAAGTCCAGGGTTCTTCGTGGCCTCTCGTTTATAACCCTCGGCTTGCCTTTATCTGCCCTTTTGCGTACTTGTGTAAAGTCGGCGGTGAACTTTTTCAATGTTTGATGACGCCTCCCTATCATTTTAGAAATTTCTAGGGTAGATTTACCTTTTGATGGTTCTAAGGGGATAGTTTTCTTTTTAGCATCACTTAAACTGCTTTTACGGCCCATCTTTTCAGTAAATTCTTACACTTTTTTAATAATTTGGCACGATCAACTCACCGTGATGATAACAAATATGGTGCCAGTTTGTTTACATTGCGCGGATAAGTACGAAAATTTCAGTAATTGCGCAGGTCAGTGTTGCCAGCATTGTGTTAAAATCTTGTGTGAATTGATTAGATTGTTTTTGAAATATTAGTAAAAAAGTTACTTGATAATAATTTGGCACGCAGTATATATATATATATATATATATATATATATATATATATATAGCCTTGGTCAAACTCTTAAGTCTTACTTATTAACTCATAGCTGGAGTGGGAAGATATGGATTCTTACCTTTCCTTAGGCTATTTAGGTGAACGAACATAACTGGAATTGGAATTCGACTCTCCGATTAAAAATTCCCAGTCATTATAAATTACAGCACCAGCACATCCAAATTTACACATCTGGCATTTCCAAGTGGTCACCCATCTAGGTATTGACGAGGCTCGACGTTGCTTAACTTCAGTGATCGTACTGGAACAGCTGTTTCAATGTGATATGACTGTAAATCAAAAGAACATGGATTAAGAAGATAAAAGATAACGATTGACATTGCATTTAAATTTTTGAAGTACAAAGCTAACTGGAAAGCAAGAGGCTGCAAGAGAGTTCCACAAGCGAGAAGTGTGTCAGAGGAAACTGTTAGCATACGGTTACGTCTAGCTATTTCAACTGTAAAATGATGAGACCTAACAGACAACTACTAGTAGTTTAAATTCATAAAGTCTAGGCACGAAAGAGGAAAGCTCATGAGAACTATAAGAATATTTATGGAAAAGCGCAGGAAAACTACGTAACGCTTGCGAGAAAGTGACTGAAGCCGAGATACCAGTTCAGGACCATTAATATTCTTCTTTGTATTTTATCAAGAATCTCTAAATGCATAACATAAGTATCAGACTAGATATGTGTCGTGGTGTCCTCCCTCTAAAGAGTCTATGTTGGACTCTTCCGACTACTATAAGATTAATAGGAGAGAACGCCTTGGGGGAACAGTCGACCTGATTGTTCAACTGTTGAACTCTCTGCCTCGAGCAGAGAGGAACCCAGACGAGGAGGTAGACAGACCCTGAACCCGTTTATGCAGGTTCTACGGGAATATTTTGGTCGCGCCTACGGGCTCGGAGAACCCATGGTAAACTTGGCCTTGTGCCACATACATCCCTCATGGGTGGGTGCTGTTAAATATTAACAGTCGAATAGATCTGTTCCAGCTATGCCCAGAGAGGATGCCCAGACGAGGCTATGTCGATGGGCAGAGGCTCGTCTCGGAAAACAGCTACCCGACCCTGTTTTATATGGGGTCTATGGGGAATTTTTGCCGAGCCTACGGACTCGACCCACTTAAACCTTGGCCTTGGGAGGCTGGTAAATATCAACAGTCGAACGCTGGATCAACCGACACACACTCATTAGCCGTGTAATATTCTTCTGTTGTACTTACTATTAATATATGATATATCTGTAACACTTGTTTTTTTTCTTTAACCATTTACTTGGTCACAACATCTTATCTTATAGTAGGCGGAAGAGTCCAACATAGACGCTTTAGAGGGAGGACACCACAACATTATGACAGCAATATTCTATGCATGGGGGAATAGTAGACCTATAAATGCATAAGACAGATTTTGGTTAGTAAAATTGTCTACCACAACACAGGAAACCAATGTTAATAGCAGCAGATCTAACAATGGATTTACTATAATCTTTCTACTTCATATCAGGGGAAAATCTTAATCCAATAATCCGTAACGAGTAAATCTCACGAAGGTTAGCATCGGTAATTCCGATGGAAGTTAAAAAAGAAAAAGTTTCTCTCAGACGATTAAAAAGTAGTTTTGTTTTGGGGGCATTAAAATTAACTGACCCTTTCTTGACTCAGTTGACAACAGATGTTTGGTTACTTTTGATCTCAGCTGCCAATTTGACCTTATCGAACAGGTCGAATTTTTCATTAAGACAGGAGTAAATAACTGTCTCATCAGTATTGATAGTGAGATGAGAACTGATTATATCAGGATAGTCCTTGATGAACATTACGAACAACATAGGTCCAACAATACAGCACTGAGGCCACCTGCATTACAGCAAAAAGATCTGGATGAGTGGCCGTTCAAGATAACATTCAATTCGCGATTTAATAAGAAAGATTAAATCAGATCAAAAATGTGCTCTGAAATACCATGAACTTTCATCTTGTGATGAAAGCCATCGTGCCAAATTCTGTAAAATGCCTTCGTGTTATCCAAACTTCTAATCAACGCATCACCATCATTATCTAAAGTTTGACAGACTTTTTCAATAGTAATCGTTAATACATCGGCAGTAGATCTAGAGAAGCGAAAGCCATATTGCTTATCTGAAACCTTGCTTACCTTGCAATGTGTGGTGTTTAGCTAATTCAGAATTAATTAGCGCCTCTAGTACTTTGTTAAAAAGAGGTAGAAGGGTAATTGGTCGATATAGGTTAGAAGGATCATACTGTTCTCCTGAGTTCTTAAATACTGGAACTACGGAAAAGATGATTTCCAGCAAGCAGGAAAGTAAAAGGGCCGCAAGGCATTTATTGTAGAATTAAGAGAGAACAGAAGCCAGATCTTTTTTTTTGCAGTTTTACAGATGCGGTCTTTTTATCTCCCGGCTTCTGATACAGCTTTGAACAATTCGCCATTATCATTACAAAGACACTGGCACCAGTTCAAATGAGATAAAACCTTGTATACCAAATATTACAGAGAATATACTCAAGGAGTATTATATTTTAGATCGATTATATTATTTTTGTGTGTGTGTGTGTGTGTGCGCGCGCGAGTGAAGATGTTTACTCATTAACCACCCAACCAAGACAAATGGAAAACCAATTTACTTACACGTTACGGCTGACAGCTCAAGGTATTTTATTTTATGTGTCAGACTTGCAAGATGATACACCATCCTGGTCGGAAAAAGAAAAATAGAAAGTTAAACAAAGAAATGATATTGGGCAGTCAATGCATATCTCCAAAAACTTGCAAAGAAGGGAGCGTTGTTTCGAATCCTGCCGAAGGGTGCATTTTCATTAATAAAATTTCTCGAATGTCCGGACCGGTAGACGAAGTAAAATAGTGTTAAAAATAAATGGAGAATTTATCAAATATATATATATATATATATATATATATATATATATATATATATATATATATATATATAATAATATTTTCTTTTAAAAATATTTTATTATAAAAATATTATTCTATCGCGACACATCTTTCTATTATTGCCATTAAAGTAATAATAATAATAATAATAATAATAATAATAATAATAATAATAAGTGTCACATGTGATGACGAAATGTGCACCAGGTCTCTCGTCCTTCAAAAAGTGTGGTTGGTTCTATACAAAGCCTTCACCACTATAATCAAATCAGATGTACTGGTGTCTGGCTGTCGGTTCCTAGGAACTGAGCTGTTTGACCCACATGCGTCGAATTCGGCGGGAGAGTCCACCATATATGTATTCAGATATAATTAAAAATATATCTATAAAAAGATAATATGAATAACGACTAAAGGGAAACTTCGTCGACTAACAGAATAAGGTTTTTGTACGTAACAATTTATCAAATGCCTTATAAATAGAAATAAGCTTAGGTACCTCCATGAGATCGCTAAAAAAGAGCATAGCATGATGAAAACATGCCAAACTTGACGAATACAAAATCTTATCGTCTAAATGCTTATATTATTATTAAGAGGAAAGATCAAAGTTTTTTTTAATTATATTTTAAAATTTTTCGTTCTTTTTAGAACATTCTAAATTTTGATTAAAAAAACCTTGTTGTTCTTTGTGTCACAGGAACTAGTAAAATAACATATACAATTTTCAGCAAAAATAACATATACAATTTTCAGCAAAAATAACATATACAATTTTCAGCAAAAATAAGATATACAATTTTCAGCAAAAATAACATATACAATTTTTTAGCAAAAAAAATTTCCAGCAAAATTACATATACAATTTTCAGCAAAATTACATATACAATTTTAGCAAAATAACATTTTCATACAATTTTCAGCAAAAATTACATATACAATTTTCAGCAAAAATAACATATACAATTTTCAGCAAAAATAACAATTACAATTTTTAGCAAAAATAACATATACAATTTTCAGCAAAAATAACATATACAATTTTCAGCAAAAATAACAATTACTTTTAGCAAAAATTTTTAGCAAAAAATAACATATACAATTTTCAGCAAAAATAACATATACAATTTTCAGCAAAAATAACAATTACAATTTTTAGCAAAAATAACATATACAATTTTCAGCAAAAATAACATATACAATTTTCAGCAAAAATTACATATACAATTTTCAGCAAAAATAACATATACAATTTTCAGCAAAAATTACATATACAATTTTCAGCAACTTCAATCTAAATAATGCTACACTTATTAAAAGAGAAAGTTACTTACCCGGACGGAAAATTCTTGAGACTGCTATCGGATTTTATCAAAATATAAATCTACGCTCTGGATTTTTCAAATATCTCCTTTCTTAAATGAAATACTTCTTTCCAGATCCAGAATACATGACTATTAGCACTTTTAAAACTTAAAAGAAAACGGTTTAATTCGAAAGCTTCTATTATTAAAAAAATATATAATACATAATTTCAATAATAATTACATTAAACAAATTCAAGCATCACAACATTTAAACACTTTCGTGTATTGGACATTAAATTACTTCATTTAGCATCCTCTATAAATTACCTGGACTTTCAGATAGCCTGTTGTATATTTATGAGAGGTTTTAATTTTTAAAAAATTCTGAAAAGACAACGATATTTCTTACTTCTGTGTATAAATACATGTTTCAAAATAAAAATCCTCAAATTTGTCCTGATAAAGTCAGAGGATTAAACGCAACGATTGAAAAAATCTATCTTCAGGAAGATAAATCTTTTTAAACTTTAATTTAACCACACACACAGACACACACAAACACACACACATTATATATATATATATATATATATATATATATATATATATATATATATATATATATATATATATATATATATATATATTATGCGTTGTTAGTGGAAAATGTCCAATATCTGTGATAGAGCTAACATATTCAGTTGTATGCATATTAGTTTACAACCCTGGGTCTCACGCTTTTGTGACCATCAGCCAAACTGGTTTATTTTTTAAAAAGTAAATCTATTTATGCTTATACAATTTTAAAATATTTTTACTAATACTAATTTTGTAAAACAAATGTAATAAATTACATAAATTATTGGAAATTATTTTTCAAATGAAATGTAAGTATGTATATTACCAGATCCCATTATTTATTTTATTTTGAAATATTATATAAGGGAAATTTTTGACATATATATATATATATATATATATATATATATATATATATGAAGAACTTTTATATATATATATATATATATATATATATATATATATATATATATATATATATATATATATATATATATGAAGAATTTTAACATATATATAAATATATATGAAAATTTTTTTACATATATATGAAGAAATATACTCTTATGGTGTGGTATATTTATGGGATAAAGTGCTCAATATCAGAGACAGAGCGTGGCCTGACGATTTGCGTCTAGCATGAAACAACCTGTCGCCTCTAAGTGTTGACTTCAATGTTCACTTTATATATATATATATATATATATATATATATATATATATATATATATATATATATATATATATATATATATTCAAATTTATAACAAATGCATGTTATCATTACAAAAATTGCAATTTTGTTTCAACACTTCTGGTGTCTTATCAAATGATGATGTTGAATGAAAAATAAACGATTTTAAGAGTTCAAAAGCCAGCCAAACCCCTCACCAGGGGAAATATTGTTACGTAACCTATGAGGAACAATCAGAATACAAGTATATGGCAATTTAAAATAACATGACAACATACTCTAGTATAAGTACAATTTATTAGTGCATTAAAGTTAAGATTAGATTAAATTAGTAATCAATATAAAAATTAAATTTTAAGATATCAGTTAAATTTAAAATTAAAAATTTCAAGAGTCAAATTCTAAAGTTAACCGAGCAACAAGTTTAATATTGTTTCAAGAATATTCAGAAAAGAAACTAGGAGAGAAAATATATTCTATTGCTTTTAGCGAAGTGTCAATTTATCAGTTAAGTTCGACGCTGAAAAAAAATCGTTACGTATATTTAATACATGGAAGTCTGAATTCAAATAAGAAGGTAAATAAGATAGTGAATTTTCAAATGACAAGACAAACACATTCAGATCATAAATCACTAATACGTATATATAAGCAAATGCATGAGCACGCAAATAGACGGACGTATATTCACACAGGAAATAGAGGAAGTAATACTTCAAAAAATTAAAATTAAAATAAACAATAAAATGACAATAAAAAAGAAGGACAATGAATACAAATAAAAAACCACGCAAAAGAAAATTATGTCAGACATATGTATATACAGGTAAAAGCATATACAAGCAATCACACACACGGACTAATATACGAACAATCAGACACACCAAAATTCAAGTGCAAATGCACTAATAAATCTACACAAACCAGCCATTAATATTTTACATACACAAGCATCTAGATAAAAATAGAAACAAATAAAAAACAAGACTGTGTTACGCCATCCCGTGCAGCTGCGGAAAGAAATATAAAGGGGGAACAGACCGCCCCCCTTAAAGGAAGGCTTCAAGAACACTAGAAAGCTGTAACACGAGGGGAAGTGGAAAAATCAGGCGTGGCTGACCACATATGGAGAGAAAAGGGAGATCACCACTCTCTGTTGGATCAGGTTGAGATCATAGACAAAGAAAATCATTGGAAAATTCGTAAACTTAAGAAATCAGAACATATGCTAGGCCACAAAAATCTCCTGAGCTGACCAAGCATAGAAATGAATACAATATGGGAACCAGTAATAAGGAGTGCCAGAGAAAAGCGATAATAACAACAAAATATTGCAATATAATCTCTGGTA